>JAODKE010000102.1:255073-265591 GCA_026779605.1 Mormyrus hasselquistii | reverse complement strand
AGCCTTTGCGATTTGCTAATCGCGTTCTTTCAAATCGCGATTTCGATTTGAAATCGATAAATCGTTCAGCCCTAGTATGGAGTCACCAGGTAGCCCCAGGCCATCATCTGGGTAGCAATGTAATATAAATGTAAAGATAGTATTCTACTTCTCATTTTTTCTAGAAGTTGTTTTTATGTTCCTAGATGGTTTTTATCATTAACCTGGACTTGTTATATCCCAGTCCCAGTTATGCCCTTGTCAGATGTCGGTCAGCACAGTGTGTGAAGATGGTGGAATTTTCCTTCTTTCAATATAATCAGAAATTTGAAGTGTTTTCACACTGGTGTAACCCCAAATGTAAGAGAAACAATATTTTTTCACTCTGTGGCAGAGGGGTCAAAATGATTTTTCACTTTCATAATGGGGGGGCTATGGAGAAAAACCAGACTGTTTGGACCATTTGTGTGACAACTAACTTTTTGTTTTAACCTCAGCACTGGAATCTCTGTCAAAGTAATAAAGAGGACAAATGGACCTAAACAATGTCAATCAAATAGGATCACAAAGTTAACGGAGTACGTTTTGAAATTTAGCAAAGCCACAATCTACTCGCAAAACACTCACCATGTACTCCTGCACCAAGACATTGGGATTCTTATTCAGATAGATGCAGAGTCCTCTTATGAGGTACTCCCTTCCAACATCAATGTCATCCTTAAGAAGAAAAGAGAGATATTTTAACCCAAATTTTCAGTAGCACAGAAGAAAGTGATTGAATACAAACACTGACTTTTTTAACCAGTTAGCATGTGACACCAGTGTCTACAAAACAACACTACCTGTTTGGACCTGACCTTTATGGACTGGACTTTATATCATCTCCAAACATGACATAAAAAAGATACATTTCTCACAGTGGGACAGTGTAATTACCTTACAGGTAAAGGAAGTTGAGCTTTGCAATGGATGCATATAAATCTTTTACTGTCCTAATGCAATGGATATACACATTATAGCTAAACAATTTAAAAGTTCTTACTGTCATCATGGCAGCTATGTCTTTCAGCTTTTTGCCCTGTCCCCCAATCGCTTTGCACTCAGCAGACTTTCAGAGAGAAGGTCACGCTGCTACAGAAACCTTGACTGTAGAGGCATGGTTGTGATGCGCTTGAATTCCATGTTTATCTGAAATGATATGAAATAATTTTTAACGTACAGCACAGCCCACAGATTTTAGGAGACTAAACTATATACATACTAACATCAACACTACACCTGCCTGTCATATCATGGTATGTAATGTGCATGGTTAGTCATCTGGGCTCTGCTATGGAATATTTGGAAGTACATCCTAATGTGTGCATTACTTTTACACATGACCACATTATCTATGACACAAGTCAGGGCATCATTTTTTAAATTACTGCCATTGCATCAAAAAGAGCTGGCCATCTCTCTTGTACATTGCTGATCATGGGAGCATTACAAATGACTTCTTGTCCTCTTAATGCAAATGTTCTGTTCATTTTAGCCCTAATTGTCTCTCTGTTGTTGCGCTTCATGACATCTGAAAGGAGTTTGATCCTAATCTTCTCCAGGGACTGGGCATATTCTCCTAGTGGAAAAGGAGACTTGGGTACTTCACCCCTTTTTGGTCTCTTAACCTCAAAAACAGGGAAAAGTTTATCAGCTGGTTTATATTTCAAAGAAGTCATGCATACTTCAGGACATGTTATTTTCCGGAGATGTGTGTGGTAGTTTGTATTTGAGGCTCATTTTCCATCTTCCATAGCTGCCAGTTAAATGGTGAAGTTCTACCAAAGAATCATTGATTGCTCTGCTTGGTACATGGAAAAATATTCTCATTTTAACAAGGCTGCTGCCAAACTGTGCCTGTTTACATTTGGGAGGTCATTTAGAGCATCCTCACCAATGTCATCATCAGGAGTACTTGAAGCAGATTCTAGGGAAGCAAAGGTGGCTGATACTACAATTCCTGGTTTAAAATCATTTGGTGAATAAGACCTGTGTTTCCTGCTCTTGTGAGATTTAAAAGATCCTAAGATGTTTGTTTGAAATTTGCAATCCAAGAACATACAAGTTACAACCTCACTTTTCTTCAAGTGTGCATTAATATGACTCCAGTAATCCCTCTCAGACACAAGATCCTTACAAGGACACAAATGGCAACTAAATGTACATCTCTCTGACTGATGACTAGTTTTAATAACATGACATCTATTCAAATGAATTAACAGTGCATTCCACGTTCTAAAAGTGCATGGGCAGTTTGCATGCACACATGGAATATGATTGTTTTTTCCATAATGTCTATGTCTCACTCGATAATGTTTGAGAATATGGGACCTACTTAGAAAAACTGAAGGACAAGCCTTGCATTGCCACATTCACTCTGTAACTGGAACACTTCTAGCACCATATACTGTAAAAGTGGAAGCAAAGAAGGATTAATGTCTAGTGAGGACAAAATGGTGTTTGATTCAAAAATGTATTCTTGAAATATCAAACATAGACAATAACAAGGTGAAGTTATACACAACAGTAAGAGGGTGACAACATCCTGTTCTCATCACAAAAACTCAGCTGACAGGTGGTATGCAGACTTCAGATTTGTTTGTAAATCTGCAGCAAAACAGAAAAAAATTCTAGGCATTGCAAAACTGTATTTCAATAACACAATTATTATTATTATAGCTTTGTTTCTTAACACAATATGTATGCAAATAAAATATAGCCCATTGCCTTCATGTGTACTATGCATTTTTTGTAGGCTACACAATTATGTATAACATGTATAACTTGCCTATGCATATGCCTTTAAACACCCATCAAAAACCCTGTAAATTCAAAGAATAACTATTGTGGTGACAGTGAAAGTTCGAGCATCCTCTCATTAATGATATTTGAGTAGCCTGAACCTAGGGACTTTTTAAATTCACTTTTGAAATTAATGATATGAGTGTTAATGAGTATTAATGATATCCTACTAAACTGGTAAATGTAACGAACAATGGCAAAAAATGCTTTAAGCTCTGTCAGTTGAGACTCAAACACATAACACTTACAACTAGGTATGAAAGCACAGTTCTTTCAATTTTTAATGTATAGATACATAGTTGAACATTCAATTAAATCTGATATTTACTTGCCCATGGAAAATCTACCAGTCATTAATTAGCAGGTGCTAATTTTGACCACTGCCTTCCCATAACTGTTGCATGTTGTAGCCTACGGTCAGTGTCAAACACAATATGTGTCATGCCCCGATGGTCTGCTCCTCTCGTGTGCCACGCCCCCTCATCAGCCCCATGTGGAATCCTTGTGTTCATCAGCTGTTTTGAGTTGTCCTGATTAGTTTCATGTATTTAAGTCCGCATTTCAGTTTTTTTCCCCAGTCCGGTCATTGTGTATTGTCACGGTGTAATGTCCGCTTGTGTTTGCTGTGATTAAATCCTGTGTTTGCCCCGACTCCTGGCTCTCTGCGCCTTTTCTGTACTCTGTGTGCCTCCAAGCCGTGACAGAATGACCGGACTCCGTGAGAAGACGCCTCCCATCAGCGAGGCAGAATACGTCAACCTCACTGAGCTTGCCCAACCCAAAGTTAAGGAGGATCCCCTGCTTCGGTCTATAGCCAGCCGGAGCAGGGACATCTTAGAAGAGAAGTCCCTGCCCGAAGACGCTCCCATCCCCCGCGATAACTTACGACGGCTAAGAAGCGAGGTGGCTGAAGCCAACATGCGGAAGGTAGCCCTTGACTGCGGCTTACCTTTCGGTCCGCTGTTGGAGCTACCGGAAGCGCCCCACACGCCGCCGCTCACCACCGGGAAGAGGCAAAAGAACCGGAAGAGCTGGACACAGGAGGACCCTCTGGAGGTCTCCCTGGGGGCAGTCTCAATCTCTGTTGTCTGCCTTGCTGCGTGTTGGGAGGAATCCCTCCCGATTCTTAACCCAGCAGTGTTTGCGTCTGCGATCGCCTGCCCGAACAGTCTGCCTGCTACTTTGCTGGCCGGATTGGCAACACGCCCGTTTCCAGGGACGTGCCTGGCCCTTAAAGGGGCCAGATCCATGTTGGACGCAATCCCCAGGGTCCCTAAGTTCCAGAGGTGGACAGCCCTCCCCGTGGTATCTGTGCTGGCAGTTCCTGCGCCGCTTCCCATAGTTCCTGTGCCGGCAGCTTCTGCACGTCTCCCGTGGTTCCTGTGCCGGTGGTTCTTGCGCCGCCCCCCGGGGTCCCAGTGCCTGCAGCTCCGCCCCCGAGGTCCCAGTGCCTGCAGCCTCGCCTCCTGTGGTCCCAGTGCCTGCAGCTTCGCCCCCTGTGGTCCCAGTGCCTGCAGCTTCATTCCCTGTGGTCCCTGCTCTGCCAAAGGCCCCTGTCCCCGAGGAGGTCCCGGACTGTCGGACCAACGCTCCTTGAGCGTCGAAGGAGGAGCTGGAGTGGGGCCCCTCGGGGATCTTCCTGACTTCCTCCGTACCTCTCCCAATGACTTCCCCTGTGACTTCCCTCGTGACTCCTCCACCGTCACCCCAGTGTGACAGACCCCGGCCAGGTCCCCGCCTCTCAGTCTCCCAGAAAGGGAGGGAGCACCTGCCCACCCTCCCCCTGGCTCGCCTGCGGTTCCCCTGGCTATGGCTTCGCGGTCACCTGTGGGTCCTCCAGCTCCTGCTCAGCGGTCGCCTACAGTCCCCCTGGCTTTGGCTCATCGGCCGCCTCCGGTCCCGCCTCCGACACCTCATCGGTCGACTGCGGGTCTCCTGCCTACAACTTGTCGGTCACTTCTGCCTTGGCCGCCGGTGGCTGCGCCTTCAGCTGCTGCGTCTCCTGCTCCCTCCTCCCCATTGCTCATGTCCCCTTTGCCTTCCCCCTCACATTCTCTGTCGGTCCCTCCGCCTTCTTCCTCGGCCCTGTCCTCGTTCCCTCCTCGCGCTCACCACGGGTCCCTCTGGCTACGGCCAGCTGCCCCTGCAGCTTCCACCTCTCGCCTGCTAAGGTTCCCTCCGGCTTCCTCTTTCCCCCCGCCCTTTGCCTCCATGCCCCATGCCTTTTAGTCCCCTGTGTTTACCCTGGTTCCTCTGTGCCTCTCAGTCCCTTTGTGCCTCCTGTGCCTTTGTTTCCACCCGGTCCCTTCTGGCCTTCTGTGGGTGTTGTCCCGTCATCTCCCTCCTTGGGTTCTGTGTTCCCATTTTTGGTGCCCCTGTGTCTGTCTGCATTCCCTGTGGTTTGTCGTTTCTTGTCTGAGTTGGTCTCCCTGTGTCTGTTCTGCGTGTCTGTCTTGTTCCCTGTGCCCCATTGATGTGTTTTGTTTTCCAGGTCCTGTGTCCCCGGTCCTCATCGCGTCACTCCCCTTTGGCGCGCCCAGGATGCACGCCTTGGGGGGGAGGTCCTGTCATGCCCCGATCATCCACTCCTCTCGTGCCACACCCCCTCATCAGCTCAGTGTGGAATCCCTGTGTTCATCAGCTGTTTTGAGTTGTCCTGATTAGTTTTATGTATTTAAGTCTGCGTTTCAGTTTGTTTCCCCAGTCCAGTCATTGTGTATTGTGTGTTATGTCCGCCTGTGTTTGCTGCGATTAAACCCTGTGTTTGCCCCGACTCCTGGCTCTCTGCGCCTTTTCTGCGCTCCGTGCACCTCTGAGCCGTGACAATATGAGGGAAGATAGGTGGCTAAATCACTAACACCATGGTACAGTTAATACACAATGGAACAGAACGGTCAGCTAGCAAACCAATTTAAACAGAAGATCAAAGTATGTTAGGAGTGCTGAAGAGTTATGTTAAATATAACATTAACAGCTCACGCTCAAAAAACAAATTAAAATGAAACATGGCGTGAAACGGCGCAAGCAAATAAGCTCACGGCACTTATTTAACGTTAATGTTACATCGTGACTTTCAAGACACTAAACTACATTTGGATTTGAATTTTTCACAATATTCAATAAGAAAATCCTTACTGACAGAAATAGTGGAGTGCCGTTTCGTGAGCCCTTGGATGTGACTGTGACGGTAGACTTCTTCTACCAACAATACAACACACTACATCACTACATCATTGACTCACTTCATCCCAACATGATCTGAACAAATACGTGTACCCTCTCTGTATATCATGTAGTTTTTACACTATACAGTTATGTTAATTTTAGAACATGAAGCAGTTGTGTTAAATACACCCAAGATGCTTATACAGTATAAATCCATGACATGGAGAGTCTCCTGTTTTCAGTTCACCTCTAATAATTGAATCCCCTACTACTACAACCTCTCTCCTTCTGAGGGTAGGTGTCCTTGGTGTCCAATGGCTCACCTGCCTCCCCAGTCTCTTCCGGCTCTAAAGCTGGAAGTGGTTAGACACCATCACTTTAGGTGATGCCGCCTCTGTAAGCTGTGTATGCCCTTTTCTACGTCTACGACTTACGTTCACCCAGCTCTCTCAACCAACCTGTTCATCATTCTCCCTCCTCCCCACTTGTGACATACGCAGTCTCCCTAAAAGGCATATTAGCTGTAAGTTGTTCCTCGAGGTCACAAACCTGGACCATGAGTGAGTCCACTAACTTACATTGCTCGCAGACGATGTCCGACTGGATGCAAGCATCCAGAAAGGCAAACATGTTATAAACACAACACTGAGCTGGCCCCATAATTACCTAACTCACTATGGCTTCGTCGCAGCTCACACGACACCCACAGCTGTTGATAACGCTAGCACTGTCTATTAACAAGGACAGACAAGTGCTCACTCAGACCGAAAAAAAAAATAAAAGTAAAAAGTGACACACCCACATAACCATACTGGCACACAAGCACTCAAATATACTTTCAGATTATTCCAGTCAACCGCTTCAACAGGTGCACAACACAACACAAGTGCACACAGTGCACACCACTCATACAAAGTGCAGCAATCCCAGCAGCCTCTAATTGCATCTGACACTGATCAAAATGAATATTCTCGCAATTTTAGTTCATCAGATACATTATCCACTGCGGACCCTAGACTAGAGATGTTTGGCCTTGAACCATAGCTCTACCACCTTAAACTGTGTTTTTTTTTTTTTTTACTTTTTATCCTCACTTGTAACCTCAATCGAATACTTCTCTGCAATCTGCAACAAGTTCTTTGTGCAGCACAACAATATATCATAGGACGGGCTCTGAAAAAAATTCCTCTACTAAGGACATAGTCCCCTGCTTTAGACAACCAAGCACAAGAAATGGTGAGGATCAATATGGCAGCTCTACCCAAAATAATTAACCACACTCCCATACTCCCATAGTCCCAAAGCAAAAATTAACAACAGAGTTTTCCCCGGTGAATGAGAGAGCTGTTTCCCTGCGCCTTCGGGTCAGGGATAGGTCTTTGTCATCTGCACTTATGTGCCAAGCTCCCATTGCCTAGAAGCTATTGACAGAAGTCTATTTCCCCACTTTTTCCTTTTAAAATGATCAATTAAAATATAATTAAGTGTTTGAAATTAGTAAAATTTACTGTGTCCTGTGTATGTCCGGTAGTTGTAGGATATGCACTCATTTTGGAGTTACTGGATCCCATTGCATTTAAGTTATTGCAGGCAATCAGTATCTTATTATTCTGACAGTAATTTGTTGACGGTCCCTAAATCAGCGGTGCTTGAGCGCCTCCAAGGCTGTGGAATTGTTCTGGGCGTCTTTCGACCGCCTTATGCCGTCTAGCGTGAGTGAAGCACTGCCGCTAAGTCTGGAGAGTTACAGTCAGGGTGGCAGGATTATCCAGCATTCTATTAAAAGGCTGTGGAAAATTATAGTCATGCAATTTCACCACTCCACGCCTCCTGTTCCCAAATCCATTCTTTTCATTCATTCATTTTTTAACACCATCCTCCTTCCTAGTGATCCTCCCATCCTGAAAATAAAACTGGGAGAATGTGTATCCATGACATCCAAGGCAACACAGTGCAAACGCGCTTCCAAGCCCCACACAGCAGGGCGACAGTGTTGGATATGGATGACACTCAACATCAGTCGGGCTAGGAAAAGCCATTAATCCACTGGCTTTGGGGGGAGGAATTTTCCACCACTCGCCACATCTTGCCACATTTTTGGGGCATAATGTAGACAGTTAGGTGACTTTTCACTACTTTATATAAAAAGTGGAGTAGGCCCTCCTTTGTATACAAAGCAGCCTGCAGCCATAAACACTTGCATTTTTGCCTTTTTAAAACTGTGCACGTAACAGAATGAATATGAATTCATGCTGAAAACAACAGGCAAAAAGCAGCAGCTGCAAGTCCCACAAGGAAAGGATAAAAATGAAAGAAAAACTGTCCTTGAAATGAGCAGAAAAAAATCAACACAAATTAACACATTGTCATGATTAGCCCTGTCCGATCATCCCGTGTGCCACGCCCATCTCATTTCCTCGTGTGATGCCATGATCGCGATCACCTGTGTATTTAGTCCGCGTCTTTCCCCAGTACGAGAGATCCGTCATTGTATTGTCATGTGCTGTGCCTGCCGTCTGCCTCCGTCAACCCTCAATAAACCCCATTTTCCTGTACTCACGGCTGGATTTGCCTGCTCACCCGCTCGCTCGCCCGCCTGATCATGACAGAATGACGGATCTCACACAAAGCACGAAGCAGCAGTCCGAGCACCGCCGGCTGGTGTACTGGCGCACCCAGCCAGAGGTGAAGGAGGACCCGGTCGCCCTGGAACTGGCGAACCGGGGCACGGACCTCCTCGAACGGGAGCGCCCGCCAGGTCAGGACTATCTGCTTACGAGGGCGAGCAAAGCCCTAAAGTGCCTGAGGGGGAAAATTATGGAGCTACGGGACGAGCGCGTTGCCAGGAGCTTGGACAACGTACTTGAGCCGGCTCCACCCTCTAACCAAAGCGGCAAGGGAGAACGACAAACGCAGCACGAAGAGGAGAACATGCTCTTCCTGGGAACCTGCTCCCTATGTCCCGCCTGGGAAGACACCGCTGCCACCTTCCCGGTCAGCCCCGCCGATGAGATGTAGCCTCCAATGGAGGCATATCATTATCGCACCCTGTGGACACCGCAGCGCAGCGCATGCCGAGACGCCCCCTGCTGGCCACATGCCTGAAGCGGCCACCGCAGCACCCTCCAAGGTGCCCATTGCTGGCCGCTCGCCTGAGCCGGACCAGCCCGACCTGCCCTGCTCACCGGTCCTGCCCGACCTGCCCCGCTCTCCTGACCAGCCCATCCAGCCCCGCTCGCCTGACCAGCCCGTCCTTCACTGCTCTTCGGACCAGCCCGCGACACCGCCTACTGCGGCAGTGCCGGAGATTCGGACTCCGGCCCCCGAGGAGGTCCCGGACAACCAATACCCGGCTCTTCCCTCCGGTGAGGACCCTGCCTGTCGATATCCCGTAAGGGAAGGGGACACAGGTGTCGGGCCCGGGTCCCACCAGCCCTGCCCCCTGGCTCGCCCTCGCGCGCCTTGGCTGGGGCTCCGGGGCCGCCTGCGGCTCCTACGGCTCGGGGTAGGCGGTCGCCTGCGGGTCCCCTCCCCCGGTACCTCGGTGCCGGTCTTCGGCATTGCCTCCGGTGCCATGTCGGTGAATGGGTGTGCAAATCCTGCCACTGGATACTTAACACTCATGAGGTGGCCTGTGGATCTGCAGGTTACCAGTTGGTGCCCGGAAGGTCATGGGTTCAAATTCTATGGCAGGTAGAGTTATGGCATAACTGTTAGTCGCTTAGCCCCAAAAAATATATCAGGGGTGAAAGAAAAAATGTCTGACCCCAAGTTTTGCTTTCACCCGTATGTATGTTTCATAGGAGATCAAGATGGAAATATGAAAATATGAGAATATATGAACTCATAATTACACAAATGGCAAACAACTGAATGTACAAAATTATATAAAAAGATGGCAGCTCTTTGCACAATGCAAGGGCAATTTGGCTGTCAAGGCTTCTCTTCTGGGTGGGTGCCCTCACTTTAGCAGTACTCAGTTATAGCTGCTGGGGTTACACAGTTGCTAGCAGGTGTTCAGCAAATCGAAGTGACAGATGTGCTTGTCCATGTGTCAAGCTGGTGTGCAGCTACTGGACACTTGTACCCCACATAGGGCTGGTACATAGACAACTCATTTCAACAAACAGGAGCTTCTCAGCTGCAGCGCCACAAGCTTGAAGTCAGTCTTGAGGATTGAGGAATGTCATATGCAGCTCACAACTATCCTTTGGTGGAGTGTCAAATCCTATCTTTATTCAATCACACTGTCTCAGCAGCAAAACAGCATCAAATATTGCTGCAGCTGTTATTGTGTGCTGGGTGCTCGTGTTCAAGGACCACACATGGGTTTTCTTCTATGACAAGGAAAAGAACACCAGAGATCAAAGATCTTACTAATATAGTTATATATTTATTTGTACATATATTCATTCACATTGGTTAACCATATTATTTATAATTTTATATTATATATATATATATATATATATATATATATATATATATATAATTTCATATAAAAAAAGATTTACAGTAATTAAAACAATTGTC
>JAODKE010000102.1:224939-242870 GCA_026779605.1 Mormyrus hasselquistii | reverse complement strand
ATACACACACACACACACACACACACACACACAAAATGCACAAATTTTAAACAGCTGTGGACAAACTCATATTTATTTTCATCAACTGAATCATGAATGACCCCCTTCCCAAACAAAGAAAAGTTTGATGGAGGCCTAGGGAACAAACGTAATCAACACGTCCGCTGCACTGCATAACTAAGTGTGTAACAGTACGTGTGTAATAAGTGCGTATTCCGTGTCTCTCGCCATTGTTCGCGATTGTGATATGGTCCTTTTTAGTTGGACCAGCTTGTTTTTCCCAAGCGTTTCGGGCCCCGGCAGCCGCAGCAGCCATTAGCAAACAAAGGAGCTGGGTGATCAGAAAGTACAGAGCAGCTTCAGGGCTCCGTTTATATATGACAGACCAGTATGGGCCCGGCACTTATATCGGACATCCCAAAATGTCAAGACTTCAACTGCGTTTAGGACATCGTCTGCAAAGCTGTCTTTGTGTTAGAAGCAAGAGGAAGAGGAAGCTCACAGTTAACCATAACATTAACAATGAAACAAAGTATTTTAAGACCGTTTCAGTGAAAATGTGGTATAACCATATCACGCACTATAAGTCTTTTTTTTCGAAAAAAAAGAAAAGACGACAGCACTTAAATACCTCATGAACTCCGACAGAGATGCATATTTAACAGCCAAAATACTCACCACATAAACATTTGCGGATGTGAAGTACAGTGTTACGCCAAAGGTCAACAATCAGCATGCGAAAATCCTCTTCATTTTAATTCTTATAAAACCAACATATAAATGTACAATATGTCATTGTCAGTTTATAACGAACAAGAAACTAACCTCAAACCGGCTCCGCGACACTCCGTTTACCTCCTTTCCCATCCCGGATTGTGAATTATTCAACTCAATCCGCCGTTAAAAACATCGAACACCTTTAGAGATTATCATGCTACTGTTGTTTTCCTGTAAGCAGTGCAAGCTTGCTAGCTTTCGTTAGATGGCAAAACAAACACAGAGCCTCCTCTTTGCTAACCCATACCAACCGACCTCTTATCTCATTTGCTCTCGAGCCCAGTCTCCCCTCCCTCTCTCATCTGGGATCGTGTTGAGTTTATTTACCAGGCAGTATTTATCCAGCTTTATAACGACGAACTCGCAGACGATAAATCGACCCCCTAACCGCTGTTATAGCAGTGACTTAATTATGTGATTTATTCCACGCAATACAAGGATAGTTTTCAATCTCTACCTTCCTTTTCCGCTTATGGCCTCTAACGTAATCAGGCCTAAACTCGTTTGATGTAATGCAACACACTTTCTGTTTAGTGTCTGCATTAATACAGTATTTTCTTAGTTTAAATATCTGACTTATAGAAATCACCATATGCCAACACATAATTATCATGTATGGATTAACGTTCGACATGTGGCTATACCCATTTGAGACAGCTTATTGGATGCATTATTATTGTTTATTTGGCTGACGGCATTGTCCACCGTCAGGAAGGCCGGGTGCATATATAAATGACTTCTATATTTACAATTTTAATTTGATCGTAATCCGTTTTAAGTTAAGTTTTTAAATTACTTCGAAATCTACAGCTATATCAGTCGAAGTACGACCAAACTTAGAATAAAAATAAACTTTTTATTGACCAACAGAACTTCCGTCTTAAATAATTACGCCCCTAAAAAAGATAACCTATGAAAATGCTGCAAAATGGGATATTGTGATGTCATTGTCGCGGGAAAATCAAGCGTGGCCATTTCTATTTTATATTCATAAGGTAGGAAGTAGCATCACTGTGTCATCACCATATGACATCACTTCCTGTTTGAATGTAAACAAACATTTGCCTTTCTTTTTCTTACTTAGTTTGACATTTCTTAACATACTTCTATAGACGTACAAAGCCTAAAACTGTGCAATTGTTATGTGGCGCGGCACAAAAAAAAAAAAAAAGGCAAGTTAGTAAATTTTAAAGTGTCTGGAGCTGTCCTTACTGCAGCCACCGTCACATTTATGTCATAGTTTGATGTAGGTACACACATATAGCACATACATAGAATTGAGCTTAGGGTTGTAACCAGTAAAAATATACTCTCTCCAAAATCTGTTTTGTATTGCTCATACACTATACAGCCAAGAGGCTAAAGGGTAGATAGTTTCTCTTATCCTATGTGCAAGTATACAGAGGTCAATGACCAGCTTTAATCTAAATTTAGCATAGCATGGATTCTACGGGTATCTAGTTTTAGGGTTGCAACATAATTCTTGTGTTTAAAAAAAGTGCTGTTTTTTGGTATTATTAGATGTTCCAAAAATGTCCATGTTGGATGAAGCCAGATGACGGGGATGGCCACATCATCCAGTTTATTTCATTTATCTTCTCATTATAATACTTTGTAATACTGGAAGAAAGCACTAGCCCACAAAAACATTTCTCTGCCTCCTGGGTATGAATGCTGCAGATGCAATCGGATGAACACAATACTGCAGTATGGTCTTTAATTTGTCAAAGATAAATGGGTCATCAGGAAAATTCACACCACACCCTAGAGCGCTACCACCTTAGTTCTGATTTAGAAACACTGTCCCTAAGGCAGGGATGGGCAATCTTATCTGCAAAGGGTTGGTGTGAATGCAGGTTTTTGCTGCAACTCCCTAATTAGATTAGTAATTAGAGGACTGATTGGCTGAAGAGTCCTCACACCTGGGTTTGAACAGCTGACTTACAGGTTATCCCAAAAACCTGCATACACAACAGCCTTTTGGGGTTGCTCAGTAGAGCATTTTGCTTCACTAAATGCAAAAAAAAGCAAGTTTTTACCTTCCTCAAAATTCCTCATGGAGCGACATGTGACTGTGACTCATTCCAATGTAGCAATATCACTAATAATTCTCAGATTCAAACCATGGGAAACAGACTGGCATTTTTCAGATGGTCCCAAGCATAGCTACTGACCAAATGTCAATCTACCCACGGTGAATGAAATTTTGCATAAATTTCTAATTCCAATCTAAGAAAAAACAAAACATAGAATCATAATTAACTATGTACAATGCATGTACATCTGTACTTCATTATGCATTGTGATTTTTGCCATAATCAAGCAGCACTACGGGCACTACTAAGATAATGCCACTTTCTACTTTGTTGAAAAGCAAAAATATCTTCAATTACATGATATATTACACAGAAGTGTGTGGGAGGACCTGTACAACAATTAAAATTTTAACTCAGCAATGCAACATACTCCATAAAAAATTGACAGATATTACAGAAGTATAAAAATACTTGAGCTGTTCTCAGAACACCTTCCCAAACCAGTTCTTAAAAATAACCATCATAAGTAATAAAATCTGAAAACTTCAGATAGATAAAAAAATAAGGATTAAACAATGTATAGTTTATCCACTGAATGAAAACTTTCATGCTACAAAAGAGTAAAATATCAGCTCCTGCCCCTTATTTTCAAAAGTAGAGAAATAAAATTGTTCAGTACGTTACTATAACAATGTTGCAATGTGCTCAGCCTCAAAATCAGGCAACAGAAGCACAACTTATGTTTAAGACTGAATTTGAAATATGCACAGTTTTGATTTTTAGACTATGTACAATCACACAGGTCCTGTCTCATCCCTGTGACCATAATTAAGATGCAACTTTTTTTGGCTCCACAGTAAAGAGTACAGGAAATGTTTTAAAAAGAATATTCAGGGGGAATTTGATTTCCCAAAGAAACATGATGAAATAGCAGGGTTTAGATAATCATGCAACTCACACAAGCATTGAACAGCATTAAATCAGACATTGCCCAGAAGCCCTGGTGCATGATACATTATCATGATCACAAATACAGTCAATTTTTTTTTTTTTTTCCTTTTTCAAACCTTACCCTGCATGTAAAACAACTTTGTTGCATGCCGATGGTCTTTGAGGACCTTCTGTCCATCCATTTTGCACACCCACTTGTGGTATGCTGGGTTGGGGGGGGGGGGGGGGGTAACCTTGGGCCGTAAATTCACTACAGGGCATACTCCCACACCATTCCCTCACACCTATGCGCAATTTGGAAATCAGTTTAGGAATTATACTGTGAGGGGAAACCAGAGTACCTGGAGGAAACCCCTTGACGACAAGGAGAGAACATGCAAACTCCACATATGTAGCGTCAAGGTGGAGACTCGAAACCTGGTCCAAGACGTGTAAGGCAACACTGCTAACCACATCAGCTAACATTCATAAAAATAAAGTAAAAAGGCTGCTCCTTTTGCCCCAGCTTCCTGCACGGCTGATCTCCACATCGCCACGATAGAAGGTGCCAGCTTGGTGCCAATTCAGGTAATGTAGTCCCACAGTGACAGGCATCTTATTTGAAGGGTTCCAGGTTACCCGTGAGGGCAGAGTCCATGAGGTCATCATCCTCGGTGTGTAGATAGGGAGGGCTGGGCCGGGCTGGACGATCTGATCCCAGCATGGAAAGTGTTGGGTCTGGTGCTGAGATGGGTGAGCGAGACCAGCTGTCAGGCTTGAGAGGGTGTGAAGATGAGCTGCAGGATGAGGAAGACTTCTTTTTCTCTTTGTCACGCTCCCGGTCCCGTTCCCTCTCCCTTTCCTTCTGCTTCTTCTTCTCCTTCTTGTGTTTCTTGTGTTTCTCGCCTGAGCTGACTGGAGTGGAACTGATGTACTCGTGGGGGGTCTGCAGGGGCCGCAGGGTCTGGTCATCATCTGAGCTCGGGCTGTTCTGGTGCGACTTTTCAGCCACAGAGCTGCTGCCAGACTCGCTCTCACTGTCAGGGTTCAGAGGAGTGTACCCTGGAGAGCGGCTGTGGCTGGGGGAGCAGCGGTCATGCTTGGGCGTGGAGCCACTGAACAGGGGTGAAGCCTTGAGGCCTGGCAGTTGGCTGCGCATAGCATCAGCAGTGCCCTCACCAGGCTTTTGAAGGGTTACCTTGGCCTTGATGCTTGGAGACCCCCCATCTGGCTTGCTGATTATGATCTTGGCTACCCCAGTGCTTCCAGCACCCCCACTTTTCGAATCCAGTGGCTTCTTGTCCCCCGAGCTCCCTGACACCAGCACTTTGGATTTGCCCTCCTTTTCCATCTTCTCCCGCTTACTCATGTATTCTGTGCTTTGGGAGGACATCCCATGCTTGGAGGATGGAGGACCAACATTTGAGGAAACCCCCGCACTTCCTCCAGAACCACTGCCACCTCCACAGCCTCCCTCGCCACCTTCCTCACCCCCCACCCCTCCCCCTCCCACACTCTTTAACTTGTCAATCACAGCTGTGAGGGAAGGCTTTTTGTTGCGGCTCGGTGACTTGCCTTTGGCATTGGGGTTGTTGTTGTTGCTGCTGCCGCTGCCACCACCACCACCACCTCCCCCACCCCCACTGTACTGTGATTGAGAAGCTGCAGAAAATGACATGGTGCCAGAAGACGAAGAGCTGGAAGAAGAGGATGATGAAGATGATGATGAGGAGGAGCTAGAAGAAGAGCCACTCATCTGCTTCTGCGAGCTCATTCCACTTCCTGAGGAGGACTTTGAACCCCCAGAGCCCCCACTGCCTGAGCCCATGGGTGACTTTGCCTTGGAGGATGGTGGCGTCACAGGGACCTGGCTCTGCTGCAGTTTCATGGGAGAGGAGAGCTTGTCGGATGAGCCAGAGCGAGAATGGGATGGTGAGATGTTGGGCTTGATGTTTGGGTTCATGAGAGATCCTGGGGGCTTTCCCCCCTGAGGTTTCATTTTGCTGCCACTTCCTCCCCCGCTGCCCCCGCTCCCCATGCCAGACAGCCCATGTTTAGTTATTGGGGATGAGCCTGGCTTTCCAACGCTGATCCCCTGGGAGGAGCCCTTTGACTGGGTGCTCACAGACCCTCCGCTCCCCCCGCTGCTGCTTGGTTTGGAGCTACTGCTCTGACCCAGAGAACCCTCTGATTTGTTGCTTTTCACCTTACCTGACGAGGAGGACGAAGAGGATGATGAATGGGAGTGGTGGCTTTTGCTGCTGCCGCTTCCACTCATGCTGCCCCCACTGCCCCCAGCAGAGCTGCTGGATGTGTACCCTCCATGGGAGGAGGTCTTGCCCCCTGACAAGGTGCATTTTGGAATCTGAATGGTAATTTTGGGGATAGGTGGTGTGGCGCCTCCTGGAGGAGTCTGTGACCTCCCAGAGCTCCCAGGGGATTTGGAGCCTCCACTGCTCATGGGCACGCCAGAGCCCACAGCCCCACTGGGTGGGGTGTAGGGCCGGCTGCCTGCGCTGTGAGATGGAGACTTGCTGTCAGGGTCCATCTTCTTACGCTTGGGGGGCTTATCTTTTGACTTACTCTCACTGGAAGGAGTGCGGCTCCGCTTGACCTGCTTGCCTTCACACAGGCCCCCCATCACACCCCCCAGGCCAGAACTCCCGGCACAGCCACCATCATCTTTACCTCGCATCATCTGCTGTTGCTTGCTCTTCAAATCGGCACCCTTAAATTCACCAGTTCCACCCCCACCCAAGCCCATCATATGAGGACTCTGCCCCCCTCCCAAGTGTGGGTCCCCCAGATCAGGGGCAGGCACAAGCAGGGGCTTTCCTCCTCCACCCGTACCCCCAAAGACAACATTCATGTCAAAGGCATCCTTGAGGGGGGGGTCAGGGCTGCTACGCCCATGTGGAGTTGGGTTCTGGGGCGTCCCTATAGGGGTATTCTGCTGGCTACCGCCGAAGCCCTTGCTCAGGTCGAGGTCCCCGTCTGCGCTGGGGGAGCTGTCCCCAAAGTAGGACTGGTGGAAGCCCTGGGTGCTCAGCAGGTCAGGGTTGAAGTCCACTGTGTCTGGGAAGAAGTTAGTGGAGGAGGAGTCGCTGGTGGGGGTGGCTGCTGTGGTTGCCTCAGCAATGAGGTCAGCAGCGTCTGGGAATGGATTCTCGTTGCTACCTGCGTTGAACAAGTCGGACTCAAAGACAGCACTGCCCTGGCCTGAACTAGAGGAGTCCCTCAGTGGAGTGCCCAGCGGGCCCGCATCCTCCCCGCTCAGGTGGTGCTGACCATGAGTGCTGGCCCCGCCACCTACCGATCCTTTCGCTGTCTGGTCGGGGAGGTCCAAAAGGATCTCATTGATGTCAGCACCAATACTGTCAGAACTGGAGAGGCGCGTTATGCGGTTCAGGTTGGGGCCTGCAGAGGGTGGCTGGGGTGGCGGCTGTTGCTGCGACTGGGCCTGGGTGTGGGCTGGGGCATGATATGGCATGTTGGGCCCTGCAGGGGGGGTGCCACACTGACTAGGGGCTGGTGTTATGCTGTGGGGAGTGTCCAGGCCATCTCCTGGCAGATTCACATCAAACATGTTCTGGGTGGCATCCACATCCATAGAGAAAAGCTCACGGTGGAAGTCATCCTCAGTGGGGTGGTGGTGCTGCATGGGCCCACCCTGCTGCTGCTGCTTGATGCCCATAGCTGCCCCAGACACTCCACTCTTCTCAGTCCCCCTCATTCGCTTCTTCTTTGGCTTGGTGCCCCCCCCAGTGCCCCCCAGGCCGTCAGTGCGAGGTGACTCCGAAGATGAGTTCTGCCTCTCCAGTGGTCCAGAACTATAATGGGTTGAGAAGTCATGGGAGGGGTTATCCTTCAGCAGGTGCATGAGCATGGGGTGGTTCTTTGTGTTGCTGGCAGGAGAGGAGGTTGGGGGTGGGGTCTGGTGGGGCTGGGGCCCAGAGGAGGGGGGCTGAGGAGTGGGACTGGAGCCCACACTGCCTGTGATCTGAAGTAGGCTTGTCAGGATGGGGTTCTGAGTGACTTTACTGAAGTCATCTCCATGAGCGACCTGCTGCTGCTGTACCTGATGCTGCTGGCCCCCGCTGATCTGGCCCATGCCCTCGGACAGGGAGCCCGTACCCCTGCTCATGCCAAACAGCGAGCTGATTGGGCCTGTAAAGGAGGGCCCTCCTCCAGCACTGCTTCCCGTGCCACCGCCACCAGTAGGAGTGTTCCCTCCTCCGGCCCCTGAGATGCTCATGGGGTTGCTCCCGCTACCTCCTGAACCCATGCCATAACAGGGGCTGCAGGCAGGAGGTAGGTTTTTCTTCACCATGTCCTCCAACGTCTCCTGGATCAAGGACAGGGCAGGGGTGTCAGCCTGGATGGTCTCTGCTTTGCGCCGGATGGCTCGCATGGTGACTGGGATGGACATGCACCTGGGCGGTAGTATAGTTGTTAATGTTAGAACAGTTGGACATTTTTTAGTGTTACACTTAAGCCTCATTTATACTATAGAAACAACGGCAGACACCGTCATGAACATGTATGTATCCAGTTCTGTTTATACTATATGCATAGTATCCACCCCAGAAAGACTTCCATTTCCATTTATATTATTCATTTATCTGACACTTTTATCCAAGAAAACAAGGGAAGGGTTACAATTTGTCTGTGCACTCTGTAGGATTTTCACTTTCTTCTTTTCCTAACATATTAGAGATTTAATGCAATGAATGTGGGTAGCGGCAGATCTCTGCATAACTTCGAAAGCCATCATGCATTTCAGATGCGCACAGGTCCATGCAGACATAAAAATCTGGAGGCATGCATTCGGAGATGCAGAGAAACATGTGGTTGTGGCTGATGAAGAAAATCACATCACTTGACCTAACTAAACCCTTGCAGCTATGAGAAAGTTTAAAGTATAAACACTCCTTTTGTAGGAGTTGGAGGAATTTGGATCCTGTATAATTTCTGGATAGCTGGGTTACACACACTGTAGCAGTTCTTATGGCACGCAACAGCACTGCTGCATATAAATAAAATAAAAATAAAAAAACGGTGATCAGAGTTCCCTGGGTTGGCTGAACGACAGTGATTCGGGTTAAAGGGCAGTGGACACACCTTTGGACGACCTTGGTGATGAAATCATCTGTGCAGATGAGGGCATCAGAGACACCTTTGTAGAGCTTACAGGATACCTGCCTTGAGTCAGTCACATCCATGACCACTGGAAAGATTAGTGAAAAGCAGGAAAATGAGACAGAAGTCATTTAAGCTAAAACACATGACGTTCATATCCTGAAAGTCCAAAGTAGGTAGTAATTAGGCCTGTGTGTCCTCACCGCAAACCAGGGACTCGTTGACAGGGTGCTGAAAGGATACACTGAAGCTGGAGTCCGTCAGCGGACAGACCTCAAACTGCAGCAGGCCCGGTGTGTCTAACAGGACAGAAAAGGGGTGTGTCAGCAATCATCCAGTGACACGACAGTTCAATATGAATACACAAAGCCAATCCCAATAAATTAGGAGAGTGGGGGCGGGGCTATTGCAACTACTGCAAGGCTTTTGCAACTATTCTACCCAAGTCCAGCTATTTCACCCATTTTGAATAACCACTTATCATATACTGCATATGGATGCTCCAGGATGTACAGGACATAAGACAGAGTCACTACAGGTAATCTGGACAGTGGGAGGACACCCATACAAACATTGTGAGAACAACCCCGATCCATACCTATTATACAGATTAAGTATCAGACATATGTGACCAATCCATGTGCAATAGTTATTTAGTTTTCTGTGTTCTGTAACAGAAGTGACAGCTCCTATTTCTTGTTTGTACAACCAATTGCACAACAGTTCTTTCCCATTTGAGATGTGTTTTTTACTGCATTAAAGCTGAAAACTAATGTTGCCATTCAGACTCTTTGCCACTCAGTGGGTGTGAGCAGTGTACTTACCCTTTGCAGTAGGAGCAAGCAAGAACATCACATTAGAGGGTGGCAATCTGGAAGTATTTTATACTTTAAGAACAACTAGTAGCACAGTGATTTGCAATCTTTGTAAAAGCAGTTCTGAGAGACGGAAGCAGCATTTAGTGGAAAATCCTACTAAACAAAGTACACGCAATTGTGCGATACAGCGTGAGTAATATAAAAATAGTAGTGGATGATTTAAGAGTTGCTAGCTTGAGCTGATTTGCATACTCGGTACAGCAGGGCTGGTATCACAACGAAGTTACCAGTGGGAGAAAAATTGTGGGGCATTTTGAGCATGCGCCACTTGAGTATCCTCACTTGGATGATATTCAAATTGAGCAAATACCTCAAAAACGCTAAAAACAAGATGTACGAATGAAGTGGAGTATGTTATGTAAGTTTCTCGTAGCCTAATTAAAGATTTTTAGCATGCATTTTTTTTTCCATTTGAGGAAAAGAAAAAAAAAAAAAAAAGAAACAAAATCTGGCCTGTGTACACACCCCTGATGATAAAATTTACATCACTCACTCTATGGTTGAACTGTAATAGCACATGGAAAAGTGAAGAATGAATTGGCCCATACAGCCTGCACTCTGAGTGACCCATGAGCAGATGGAACTGCACCTACCGTCTTTGATAAGCGTCTTCTTGACGCAGCTAGCAATGAGTGTGTTGAATGCAGCCTGGTGTCGGATGACATCCAGCAGTGCTGGCACCTGTGCAGGGTGCCGGAAGGGAATCTTAGACACCAGTGCCCCCTGCAGGCAGCGCCCATCCTGGACCGGTGCATCACAGTTCAGAAAATAACAGTGCTGCTGGCCGGGCAGAGACTGACATAGGAGGAAATTTGAAACCAAGTGAGATTCAGGACATCTCTTATGTATAAATAACAGATAGTGGTATCGCAGGCAAGGTGCTGAGGAGACACTCACCGCGTAGAAGCGCATGGTGTGCGCATGGCTTGGCAAAGGGCCCGCCCCCTCGTCCTGGAGCTGGCTCTGCACAATGAGCTCATACAGCGGAGCCAGGGCAGGGGGGGTTTCGAACACAGAGATGCCTGGGAAAGGGACAGTGCTGGGGTTAATGCAAAAGAAACAACATGTGTCTCTCAATCGCAGAAGTCCTCCCAAGAGAAGAAGTCAACTTCAGGGAATGAGAACTGATCGTTAACCAAATGTTACACTCCATAACGGTAACAAACTTTTTAGAACGCCAGTGTTACATAATACTGTAAAATTACCAGTCAAGAGGTTTCTGCTGCACTTTTAAGTCTTTAACAATACAAATTTATCTTGACCTTTTAATCAAAGCACCATTTTCTTCTCTCCCCTGTGACGAGACAAGCATGTTCAGCATTACTCAAAAATCTGCATACATTCTCTCTACCTTACCTACACAAAACAATTAACTCAACCACGTTGCACTTACTACATGCTGCCATACAATCCTTTCAATACAGAATGGCATATATACCAAACGCTGACCAGTAAATAAACACAGTGAAACAAGTGATCTTAGCATTGGCCACTAACCATGAATCTCCGTTTTCCCAAAACTAATTTCTTTTATGTTTACCACATATAGCCATTAGGTTAAATCTGACATTCGTCCATATTGGTAGACCAAAACCAGCTGGATAGTACTCAGATGTCTATTCTGCCATTTATGTAGATACTGATGTCTGAAATTCCAAAACCAGTATAGATTAATTAGAATTTTACTCATGTTCATTTATGAAATGAAATGTTTATTCCTTAAACACCGATTGTTAATCCCTTTAACACCACCACCCCCTCCCCGTGACCTCTCACCTGTGATGGTGTCCATGCGCTGTATGAACGACAGTGAGCAGGGAGTGGGCTGATTGATCTTCAGGAAGAAGCAGGCTGGTAGGTCCACAGAGTTTGAGTTGGTTACAGCAGAAAATGAAGGAGTTCTGAGAGGGAACACATTTATCCAGGGACATAAAGTGAGTTATGTGCTTTTTCTAGGGCTGGGAAATGTATCACAGTAACACATAGCATTCAATATAACACATGCAGAATTTTGTAAATGTGAGAAAAGAACAAGCAAAGATTTTTAATAGTATCGTATAAAATTTCTTTCTTAAAGTTTCTTAAAGTCATGACATTGCACAAAATTCCCTATAATGTCCCAAAATTCAAAGCTAAAATTAAAACATTCAATTAGCATCTCATGGGATGTGACCTGGTTTATTTCATTTTTAAAAAAGAATTTAAATTAAAAGAATTTTTTTAAAATGATTTTATTTTCTTTAAGGGTCGTACCTTAAAATGTTAAGATCTTTCATGTTATTAAGTACACCTTCACTTGTTATCAGGCTTCTATTCTTAGAGCCAAATAATTTTTAGATCTAACACAGATGGAATTAAACAGTCTGTTGAACCACCTGTTGAGTAGCTGCAATTATATGTGGTATATACATGTGGTATATGCCTTTTCAATGCCTTTTTGAAGGCACTGAAATTCAGTTTGTACCTGTTTGCAAGAAGTATTTTTGTTGGAAATGAATATGTACAAGTTTAAACCATTCAACAAATAGATGGTAACCTGCTTGAGACAAAGAAAAAGGGAAAAATTTGGTTATAATGATCATCCGCTTATAGTGCCCAATTTCACCCAGACAGAATCGATCACTATAAGCGGATTCCACTGTATTTATGATTGCAAGTTTTGATGTCTTGTGCTATTATACATCACAAGTTGTGCGATTCATTGATTAATCTTTTTTCAAATCAATACAAAGTTGTAGTTTTTACACAATAACACCTCACATTATGTAATACATTAACTGAATCAGTTTTTAAATTGACAATAATCTAACATCTCTTTCCAAAATAGTTATGACAAACACAGACACACATCTCACTGCCACCATCCCCCTGCATTCATCCCTCCTCCTGGTTAACCTCCCCCAATTTTTAGGTCCTCCTACCCTTTGTTGTCCACAGGGTGAGAGCCAGTGATCAGGGGGGCAATGGGCAACTTGTACACTGAGGAAGTGCCTTCCACTGTCACTGACACATTGATGCCCAGGGAGCGAGGCACTGCAGTGGTCGGGGAAGGGGAGCATAGCGAGTGGGTAAATTAATGCGCTCAAAGCAGCACCGGCAGTTTATTTCAACAATAATAAAACACGTCCAATAGATTCCTCGCCACTTGTACAGACAAGCAGTATTTCATTGGCCATAATTCAGACCTCCCTCTACAAGACTAACCATTAGAATCAGTGAAGTTCAGCAGTGCTCTCGTCCCCTCCTCGAAGACATCATACGGTGACACATAGCATTGCAATGACAACAGGTGACCTGCAAGGGGTAGCATGCACACAAAACACAAACTGAAAACCACAATTTTTACATTACACAGGCACAATTTAAGTACAGATGTAGCAAAAGCTGATACAGAGGCTTTACAGAGGCTCCGTATTACATTAGCCTCTTTGGTGCAGAAGATACCTCCACTGCGAGCTGTCAGGAGGCCGACGCTCCCATAAAGGATGGTGTCCACAGTGTTGGCATTTGTGGCCAACCTATAACACACAGATCAACACACATAGTACTGGTCATGGAACAACTTGGCAACAAAATAGCAGGAAAATGCAGACAACAGGATCAGACCTGAACATGTGCATCATCTTTGTGAGGTCCAGCTCCAGGGACTGTAGGGTCAGGTACATCTTTGTCTTAAGCTTGCTGCAGACCGAGAGTGAATGAGGGAGAGAAAAGAAGAAGATATGATGTCACTGACAACTTGTGCTGTGTATACCCAGCTTCATAGCTGTGAGTGTGTTACCCCCCCCCTTAATCCATTCAATTCCCCATCAGTAGCAATCATATTTGCCAAAGAATATCTGCAGTGATGTGTAGCTATGAGGTATCGGACATCACAAACACGCCCATTAGACTGCAAAAGCATTTCAACAGAAACGTCACCTATACAGCATACACCTATACACATTTAAAGACCACTTATATCGTTATGTTTTTCCCCCGTCTTGGCCTTCCATCAGTGACCGAGTTACTCAATTTTTGTTAAAAAGCTACATAAAAAATACAATCTACATGTACTATTTGGCATGGTAGTCTATTACTGAGAACTGAGGCTTGCATCATATGGAAAAGCAATCCTGTTTCCATCATAATCTGTGATCACCAAAATGTGTTTCTCAAGCTTGGCCCTGGGATACCAGTGATTGGTGGTTTTAGCTGAACAATCGAAGCGGCATTGAACGGTCTACTCACAGGATTCCATATTTTTTTCGTAAAGACAATTCGGAAACTTTTATAACGAGATGAATAAGCAAAGAACACATTTGTTTGATTCATTTAAACAGTAGACGGTAAACGGTATATATTGTGGTATATAATTTGATCTGTAAATTTCAATATCTCTTTTTGAAAGGGTAACATATGTCCTTAGCAAAGGCATTGCAGCAGGAAGTTGCATAATAAAGTGTTAACACATTTCAAAGTAGTCGTGAACGTAGAAAATTGATTGTGCAAATCTGTAATTATAGAAAATATATGAAAACATTTCATGCAACTTCCCTGGTTTTATCTTACATTAAAAACACAGGTTGGTTTTGTAAACTGTAGGTAAGCAGAAAAGACGACAGAACCGAAAGCTACAAAAGTAGTACAATTAGACTAGTGTCATAACTATCTATATCAGAATGACCCATAAATGTCCTGCCAGGCCGAGTACTGCACGGATTCGGTACCCGACAGATGACCTGCAAATTTTGATGAAACGGGTGAAAAATATTCTACTGTGTTGGATACGAGTTTGGATTGGGTCAGACGCAGGAGAGTGAGGGTCTAAATTGAGATTTTCAAAACATCATGTGCCAACAAAAAATACCCTAGGGCTATATTTTAGTGACACACAAAAAATCCCTGTATTCAAGATGATAAAATGTAAAATCCATATCACTTTCTGTCTGCATGCGCATTCCCGGAAATCTCTCCCACTTTCATTTTCAAAAAACATGCGTGATCTCCTGCAGTTGTTCGAAATGGATGCTAGATAGCCTATAAAACCTGATAATGTGCAGGGTAGCCTAATGTACATTTCATATAATTTTAGTTTTATTAACACATTTGATTGTAAGCTGGTAAGGCTATGTGTGGGCATGGCAATATCAAACATTATTTGAGTTTGGAGGTTTGTTTTGCTTATTATTAGACTGTTATTAAGCAATGTTTTCATTTGGCTATGCCTTTTCAACTGATGTTGCACGTCACTGGTCGTTTATTGCAGCAATAAACTTTTGACTAATTTTGGCTATCTGACTGATATTCATTCGGGTGTGGGTCGGGTGTCGGTATTTATTTATAGCGGGTCGGACCGGTTGCGGAATTCTGCCTAGAAGGCCAGCCTCATAGAGTTGCCTCTTCACTATTCATGTAAAGACTGGTTTTTTGTAGGTTATATTTAAGGACGCTGCCAGTTGAAGACCTATGAGATGCCTGTTTCTCAAACTACACTTACTAATATATTTATCCTTTCGCACAGTTATGCACCAGGGCCTTCCTCACCTCTTTCTATTGCGGTTATAGCCAATTTGTGCTGCTCTGTGAAGGGAGTAGTACACAGCATTGTACAAGATCTTCAGTTTACTGCCAACTTCTCACATGGAATAGCCTTCAATTACAGTTTCAGAAGAAAGTTCTTTGTTTCTGACCATTTTGAGCATCTAACCCACAATTGCTGATGCTCCAAATACTCATCTGGTCCAAAAGAGGCCAGTTTTATTGCTTTAAATCAGCACATTTTTCTTCTGTGCTAACATAATTGCAAAAAGGTTTTCAAATGATCAATTAACCTTTTAAATTGATACATTCGCATTAGCAAACATCATTGTTAAAAGCATAAAATACTTCCAGATCGTCCACCTATCCCATGTTCTTACGCTGCTCATACTGTAAAGGGTGTGCGTGTGACATTAACGTAGGCCGAAGTCAAAAAGTTCACACTCATTGAGTAGCAAAAAAACTGAGTGGCAGCATTAGTGTTCAGCCTGAATATCTCATAAAACATATCCATAATTGGAAAAAGCTGTCGTGCCATTCATTACACAACTATTGCCCTTGGATTGGTCACATATGGCTGATAACTGATCCATCTAATTGTTATGGACTGGTGCTGATACCAATCCTAAATATCAGATCAGTGCACCTCTAATATATTCAAGGATATTTTGGCTCTAGGATTTCAAATGTAATTTTAGTCAAATACCTTGTTTTACATACAAGTTCAACAAAATATGTGATAAACCAATTGATCTCCCACCAAATAACATTCCAGTTAAAAGATCCAGTGTATAAATTATGTCAGTTCAACGCCCTTCTCAAGTGCCAAAAACCAAACCTTCATTAAGTAAGAGCTCAGTTGGAACCAAAGCCAGACTACAAGGGACCCCCTTAGAACTGGGAAGAATGCAAATTCAGCAGATAAGCTGAACCACCCACAAGGAGGGCCTACATCACAGAAGCAGCTGGCTACAATATTTTCATTATCACAGTGACCTCTACTCTAACCATGGGCTAGGCAGAGGGCTACTATTAGCCCTTTCACACCAGGGCCAGTGCACATGCCAAGCCCAGTCGTTGCATTCACACCAAAAATAACAGCAGCACGAGGCCAATATATCTGGGCTGAAGCACATTTTTCTGGCCCTGAAAGACTGCTGGGCCAGAGTTAGAGTTGACACAGCAGAAGGCAAAAGTTTATGAAGCAATGCCGAATGAAGGCAGGTGTTATCAGAATAATGGTGTAAGATTTAAAAATTTTAAAAAATATATACAGAAAGTCAAAAAGATAGCTAAATAAAAGTGGTGCTTGGACTGAAAGAGGCTAAGGGACTTACTTGTCTCCAGGGAGTTTATACAAGTTGACCAGACCCTTGAGGTGTTTGGAAAATTCCTCAAAGTTCTTATCTCTACAGGCAAACAGAAGAGGGGACAGATCAGCATGTGGCTCACTGCAATAATCAGTGAGCTATAAGAAGGGGAATTAGTGTTCAGTGCAGGCCATACCGAAGATGCTGGACAAGCTCTGGGCAGCTCTGTAACAGAACAAGAGCCAAGAGTGTGTGGGGTTAAAACATCACTAGGTAAAAAAAAGTATTTGATTTGCCACAAATAATTCCACCATCCACAGCAACCCCCATTCACATATTCCTGTTCATCCTATCCTACCCCTCAGCCCCAAACCAGCAGAACTCACCGCAGGATTCTCTCCATGATGCGCCACCTTAACATCTACCAGCTGTCCTCCTGCATCTAGCTGCACCTCGACGTAAAACATGTCTGATGTGATGTAGCACTCCGTCCCAGAGGGGCTGAGGTGGGAGCCTAGCCTATTCAGGGGCGGCAGGGGGCTCAATTTAGGCTCTGCCATCACTTACACCTCCAAGTCAAATCTGCATGATTGTATGATGGCTGTGTCCCCTGAACTTACCCGTTCTGTCTAGCAATGGACTCAAGACGGTCCGTCATAGAAGGTAAGGAGATCACTGAGATGAGAGAGCATAAATGAAAGTTGTAAAGTGCATACAAGATAGGCAACTGAGGCCCCAAATGGCACCCAGATTCACTTCTCATCACTCACCTTTCAGTGCACGCTGCAGCGTCTCTAGGCATGTGAGAAGAAGCTGATGTCCAGCAGCATTCATTACTCCACGCTTCTCCTGGTGGGCAGAAATCCTTAGCACGTTATTCTTCAATGCTGGGCCAGGTTGTGCACCTGCGACACCCCCTACACCCCTGCCAAACCGCAGAATGCTTCCCATAGACTCATTATCACAGCCCCCCACAACCCCCTTCCCACTGCTATGAGGCCCCTGCACCAGTCTAACATATATTTTGCAGTAAAGCAGGAACTGTGCTGTTCACACTTTCCCCATTAACCCCCCAGGGATGTGCAAACAATGACAAACCAATGTTGCACCGCAAGCTCCTGCAGACTCTCCTAAGCATGCCAGCACACCCACTCATAAGAACTATACAAACGAGAGGAGGCCATTTGGCCCATCAAGCTCACTTGGGGAGAACTTAACTAATAGCTCAGTGTTCTTAAAATCTTATCTAGCTCTGGTTTAAAACAACCCAAGGATTCAGCTTGCACTACGTTATCAGGAAGACTATTCCATACTCTGACTACACGCTGTGTAAAGAAGTGC
>JAODKE010000102.1:139321-151489 GCA_026779605.1 Mormyrus hasselquistii | reverse complement strand
TGCCAGACACACGACCCTCCACTTCTCCCATCCGTCCATCGTGTAGCCAGCTGCGTACGTTCCTGCAGGACAGTCAGATTCCCCCGAACCTGGGCTTCTCTTTGAGAAGATGGTGTCAATTGCGTTGAGAGACCAGCTGATCAGATCCATAATCTCCTCAGTTTTGAAGAGCAGGGCTGAGAGATTCTCTCAAGTATAGACAGCAAGACAGTAGACTAGATGAGACAGGAGTAGCAAGCAGGAAAGATAAGGGGAGGGAGAGGGAGAAAAGTGCGTCCGCCTCCGTCGAGAGCCAAGCAAGGAGCTTAATAGTGGCTCTCAGTGTAGGGACAGTTGTAAAATGTTGTTGCGAGATGGATGGATGGATGTGGAAATTTCATTCATAGTTGCCATGACACCTGAGTGTTATACTTGAGTTTATTTGTATAAAAAAAGAACATTACTTTATACAGTTGTTAAAACACATAAACTTACTAACATAAAATCACCAATAAACTACATCTGTTTATCCAAAATTATCTAAAATACTGCATTTGAAAACTTTTAAGCTTTATAATTGCAGGACAGAGCAGCCACTCTCTTAGGAACACTGCGGCTTTTTGGTTGATTGTTAGATTCGCTGCTGTTATTAACACTAATGGCGCTTTAGCACAAACAAAAGGGCTGCACACATTGAAGTACATCTTGCTTGAATGTTAAAGGAGTTTGGTATAGGTAACAGGTGGTTCTAGTGTTAACTGGGTAGTCGTGTCTTTACCCACGCACTTCGCATGAAGGTAGGGGTAGATATATATGCTGATTTAGCCAATATATTTTACTTTTTAACCTGCCACCATATATGTAACCTGGTTATTTCCATTTAATGTGTATAATTACATCCAATCTGTTTATTTAGATTTTGTTGCGATCTTGCGTCTGAGTGTGTTTAACAGAAAATGTACAGTACATGACGCAGATTCACCAGTTTTGTATATTATATAAGGGCAAGTATTAAGATAACCATGGAAGCTTTGAAGAAAAAAAATGCTTTATTTTTTATGAATAGGCTGTTGTATAATTAGGCTGTTGACTTAGGACGATGTTGACTATATAGTGCAAATTCATTTTGTGGCGGACAGTCACACTGGTGTACAGCCCACACCTCCCTCAAGTAACTGTCGAGGCAGAATGAAGACTGACGTACACTTGGTGTGAATGCTGCCTTGTGGCTTGATTGCAGTCCACACCGTATGTTTGTGTGGCTCTGTGTGTGAGTGAATGTGTGTTTGTGAGTGTGTGTTTAGGTGGGTGCATGTGTGTGTGTGTGCTTGAACATGTGTATGCTTCTGTTATATTACATGTGACAGACACTAGTCTCTCACCTGAACCAGATCTTCCTTTTTGTCTCCTATTCAGGTTTTATTTCCAGTCGCCACTTCCTTTGATTCTGTTTTTATTTAATGATTTATCCATTTTAAATGTTAGATTTAAAAAAATACCCTTTTTCCCCAGTATGAGGCTTTTTGTTATCTTTTTGACTTACCCCACAAAATATTCTGCATGCTATATGTGCAGACTGGTCCACTAAAGCAATAATTTTGCTTAGCATGTCAAAACAAACATGTTTCATATGTGAAGAACAGAAGCTGCTAAATATGCGTCCCAGTCCCTCCTACCTTCCTTACGCCTTCTGCAAGCAGCCACACATGTTAATGCACCAGCCACTAAGCTTAGTCCATGGTGTACATGCTCTTGGACAGAAGCAACCACTCAAGCATCTATGTGCATGCCAATATGCACATGTCATCTTGCCCATGCCCCGTTTGCTTGGCACACAGCTCTCATAGTTACTGCCAGCTCACATCCCTACGAGGCTGCAGGTAACACAGCACTTTCAGACCTCACATTAAACTGTTTTTTTGTGGTTTTGTTTACTTATTGGTCTTCCTCATGCAAGCAGCCCTGATCTAGTGATGATGGCAGCATCTGAGTCAGAGCACTGACTGGTGGGGGGTAGTGCATTTTCCCAGTGTTTTCTCTGCCATAATACTGCTGGCTTCTTTGCTTCCTGGCTACATTTCTTCACAGCTGCTCAGGAGCTGGAGATCCTCTGCTGTTGCCAGTGAGGCATCCAGTCAGAGCCTACACCAGAGTCTGCATGCTCCAGTGTCAAGCTCCATTCTCCAAAGCAGGCTGGAAAAATCATACACATACACAAGGAAAGACCAAAACAAACAAGATTAGCTCACCTCTGTGTTCGCACAGCTCTATCTGAGTGTCTTTGTATACATAAGCACATTTAGCATGAAATTACATTACCAGTCAAAGGTTTGTGCACACCACAGGTTTTTACCACTTTCCATTTGCTTCATAAACTGCAAATTTTTCTTTTTTGTTAAGCTTTAGAAGGTTGTGTGAATAACCATAAATGAAAATACAAGTCAGAACAAGTTTCCTTCATAACATGGAAAGAGTATGTAAAGAGTAAGTGCATGTCTGACAATGGAATTAATTGGTTGTGTGGTAACATCATTGTCAAATTCTAGGCTGTCCTTTAACTTTAAATGCACTCATTAACTGTTTCATCCCAAGAAACAGAGCAGTATTTTATGTCCTTTGTAGAAAGAATGGCTCAGTTTTTCTCTGCTGGTATAACTTCTAGGGGTTACTTTGATATGTAGATAATGAAAGATATGAGATCTTCTTGCTAATATAGGTCCTGAAATGGTGTTTGTTAGCAAAGAATATTGAGTGCATTTTTAGTAAATGTTAAGTGAGTAACATGCAAATGTAGAATTTTAGTGGTCATTGTCGACACACTACAGCACACAACAACAAAATGTGTCCTCTGCATTTAACCCATATGTGACTTTCATGACATAGCAGGAGGCAGCTAATTCAGCACTCGGGGAGCAGTGCTTAGGGAATGGTACCTTGCTCAAGGTACCTCAGAGGTGACTTGCTGGTGGGGGATTCGATCCCGCAATCTTTCAATTACAAGCACGCGTCCCTAACCATCAAACCACCACTGCCCACCCTTCAGATTATGAGACTGACACGCTACCGACTGCGCTAACGAGGCAAAATCTCAATGTGTGCAAAACTTTTATTTTTGACTGGTAGTTTAAGGACATCAGCTTTGAATTTCTTTATTTATTTATTTGTACATATCCTGAATGATTTGCCCATTACTGTATGGACACTTTTTAAAAATAATCACATTACTTGTAATTTTGCATCGGATAAGATATGAAGGTGTTTTGGATCTTAGATTAGATAAATTGAGAACAGTGAGATCTACAGTATGTCTAGGGTCATTTGAATCATTAATTCAAAATCTTTCCAATGCCAGATTTGCAGAAGGGGGTGTTTGTGAGGAGGAGTTTTTGACTGTGTTTCTGTTACACAAAAATGTAACAGAATAATAATAATTTATTGATCCCCATGGGGAAATTCTCTTTATGCCTCTCCCAAGTTACTATCTGTAGGTGAGAGCAAGCTGGCCACAAAGGGCAGCCACTTATTGTGGCACCCAGGGACCTGGGGGTTAAAGGCCTTACTCAAGGACCTGCAGACATGGTGAGACTGTGCTCAAACTAGTGACCTTCTGATAACAGGCTTAGCCCACTGACCCACATAATTTATCATTATGGGCCTATTCATTTCAATGAAATGGTTCATATTACTCTTCACCTGGTTATGGATACTTTCAGAATTTGTGCTGAGCCATTAAAATGAACAGAGTTCACTTCAGTGGAAAATTGTAGTGCTTGCCTAGACGAACAGATTGACATATTGGTTGCCTCGGTACACCTTACGGCAGGGGTCTCCAACTCCAGTCCTGGAGAGCTACTATCCAGTATGTTTTCTATCCTACTTGCCTTCTGATGAGCCACAATTGCTCCTGGTATTTACCTGAGGACTAGTGTGGCTCATCAGAAGCCAGGTAGGATAGAAAACCTACTGGATAGTAGTTCTCCAGGACCGGAGATGGAGACCCCTGAGAGAGAGAGAAGGAATACCGCTTTCATCAAAATGACAGTTCAGGTCTAAGGTCATGAAAATCAAAGGGTTAGGGCTCACAGAAGTCACTAGGGTGGTGCTAGGAGTAGTGGTTAGTGTTGTTAACTATTTCCAGGTGTTGCCGGGGTGTGAAGTTTGTTGCGGGTGTTTTTTTTGTATTATTTATTGTGGTTGTGTGAGAAAGATGTGGAATGAGTGAAGCAGAAAATGGCTTGGACTGTGGGTCCTTTGAATATAAGTGGGATTTGTCTGATGGTGTTGGACCCCGTACTATGAGGGTGATGGCTGGCAGAGCTAAGCGAGCTGGTTACCTGATCGAGTGTGACCGTACGCTAGGGCTGTTGCAGGCCCAGTACTGTCGGAAGGTGAATGAGGTCCCCGGCAATCCAGAGCCTGGAAATGTTACGGATAAGGAGTACTACTACCCTCTGAGACTGGCTGTGTCTGCAAAGGACTTGGACATTCTGAGAGTGATATTGGAGCTCATCCCGGTGTTGTACAAGTCTGAAAGAAAATTAGAGTTGGAGCGTAGAATGAGAGGAGGTGTGTCTGACGCTATACTCCAATAAACGCTTTGCACCCCACTGCAGCAGTCTGGTCGTGTGTCTGTGAAAGTGGCAGGGAGGGGGGAGCAGGGTAGTGTCTGGGAGTGAGGGTGACCCCCCTTTTTCTTTAATGTCATCTGAAGTAGATTTAAAAAATATAAAAAGCTTTTTGAAGGAGAGGTGAGTAGTTTTTCCACATACAGTTGTTATTTACATCCCGTAGGTCATCCCGGTCAATCTGTAATGGTCTGTGTCTGTGTGCAATTACATGTAGAAAATAAACGCCAGCACATAAAATTTGTCATTTTGTCTTTCAGTATATAAAAAGGTTTTTTTTAAGTTGGACAGTGCATGAAAAGGTTTTTTTTTTAAGTTGGGGACGAGTAGTTTTCCCATACACTGGTTGTTTACACCCCACCATAGATCATCCCGGGTTGAGTGTAATGTCGGTGTCTGCGCATAACTGCAATCAGAAATCATAACTACAAAAAAAACTCTGTACGTCAAACAGACATTCGACATAATTAAGAAACAAGACATTTCAAGGTAACCTAAAACTTGACACGCTGTGTTTCTCATGAGAGAATCCTAAGAAAAGTTAAAAGTTTGTCTTTGCCTACCACCCAAAAAGATACATGTCGGGAGTGCCACACCCCCAGCAGGCCATGGAGAATATAGCAAGCATCACGCAGTAGGCCTAAAAGTAAGAGGAAATATAGAGATTATATATACAGACATGTCTGGCACGACCAAAAGGGAAGATTCAGCCTCACAGCCTAAGATTCAGGAAGAGGAGGATGGTGTGCAGCCTCTGGGGGCTCCCACGTAGATGGGTATCAATGATGCCACTGTCGGAAGACCTGAGGGCTACCTGGGAGATGCCCAATGCGGATAAAGTGATCTGCCTCTTTCAGTATGATAAGGAGGAACTACACATCTTTCAGGTCACTGGAGAAGGTGCAGACCCCCCGATAGATGACCCGCATCTGGTGAGTTTATCGGTAGTGGAATGGGAAAACTTGAAGTCTATCATCACCCCGATGGTGAAACAGAGCACCCAACTCGACTATCAGTCAAACATCTCTAGTATAGACATGCAGTAAAAAAATGCTAACGATGGTAAAGAACGGACCACCTTTATGAAGTGGGATGTGACCGGGCAGCTGTGGGAGAGAATGGTGAATACATGTCAGCGACTTAAATGCTGCTGTTTTGGAATGAGAATACCGTACGTGATTTGAGTGCGGATACTTCCACGCACTGTTCAAGGAGGTAGTGCTGTGTGAAAAAAAGCTTACGTTGTAAGAATCACCCTCCTTAAATCCTTAGTTATTTTTTATAAAGACACCTTTTCAGTAAATGACCCCCACGGCCTATGCTTATAGCATTCGGGTGCCTGATTTGAGATGCCCACTAAGGACGGCATGTTAGAGTTAATTGAGCTGCACCGTGTTTGACTCTTAATGAAACTTAGACCTAATTCAACAGGACTAGTCGTCATCCACTCTGCAGTGAGATTTCTTGTTCACTGAGAAAGTGAACAAAATTTCATTTTCTTATTTTACCACCTATCGGCAAGCAAGGGAAATGGAGGCGGTAATAACATACACAGTTATCTATTCCTTCCATGTGTATATAGTGCCGCAGAAGGTTTTGCACTTTTTGCACTATTTGTTTATTCTTTGTTGTGTGTTCTACTGTACATACATGTTTGCACTGGAGGAGCTACTTTTAATCTCATTGTACATGTGTATAGTGACAATAAAAAGTCATTCATTCATTCATAATATGTCAGACACAATGGCACTGAGTGGCACACAAGCTGCTAGCTGATGTAACGCTTCAAACGGTGGGGCTCTGACATTCTTAAGGTGTGGCTAACTATCCCCGAGACACTTTAGCCAGGATCATGTATATTTGGTCTTATTGCTGCTGTCAACGAGTCTTATAGGGAGTCTTATAGGGAGCTGGCTAGCAATAACATTTTTAGCTGGTCTTTTTGATTCAGTACATACATGATTTAGAAGAAAACCTACTGTAATCACCATTAAAAAAAATAAAAAATAATAAATAAACATACAATTTCTAGTTTGCATGTTGTGTGTGGTTGCCTAAGCACAGTTGGTCTAGTGTTTGATAAGTGATGGAGAAGCGTATGGTCATGGTGTGACAGAGCGCAACACGTCTGTCCCTGTAATTTACTGTTTCCCCGCTGATTATGATATAGTCCAAGGCTCTGCAGCAGCAGCAGCGATTCCAGCAGTGGGCATATCGGTGGTTCCAGGCACAGCAGGAGGGACAGACCACGGCGCGGTTGTGACACTAGTTTCAGCAGCAACAACCCAAGCAACGATAGTGAGGGTCCAAGCAGCAGTTTTTAGAAAGCACTCCCGTACAACTCACAGGTTGGAAAGGGCCTAAAATGCAAAAATACACAGATGATGAGGATATTGAACATTTTCTTACAACATTTGAGCACATAGCAAGTCAATGTCCAAAGGCAGAGTGGGTACTTAACCTGGTACCTTTACATACTGGTAAGGCGAGAGCAGCTTACATTGCTGTGGATTTTATTGAGTCAATGAGTATGACAAAATTAAAGCAGTGATTCTCGAGAAGTTTGAGATTCATCTAGAGACCTATAGGCAACGCTTCCAGTCTACTCAGATATTACCCGGTAAGTCACCTAAAGAACTTTTCACCAGACTGCAAGAGCTGTATGAAAAATGGGTGTGTCTACAGGCTCATACAACGGTGGAGATCGGTGAGATGTTGGTACTAGAACAGTTCCTGAGGATGGTGAATAGTGACATGCAGCTTTGGATAAAAAAACACAATCCCAAGTTTGCAAAAGAAGCAGTTGTGCTGGCAGAGTCCTTCATTGCTGCATGCTGAGGCTCAAGACCATACCAGATAGGTGCAGAGAGAGAGAGCACAGCTGCATGGCCCTGTAAGCCTGAGGGTGGTTGGGAAGGTGGTCCTTGCATTATTACCTGGTAGCCTAACACAGCACCCTTAATGATGGGAAGGTGCTTATTCATTGTGTACATGGTGATGAAGGATCATACCCTGCAGCTGAGGTTTACCTTGAGGTGGATAAGGTGTTATATCTAGTCACTGTAGCAGTGGCAGAGAAGATGCCTTACCCGGTGGTTAGCAGCACTAGTAGATGGACCGAGTTGCAATATGGCATTTACTCGTGTACAGGCAAAAGCTCAATACAGAGACACTGTATGGGATTTGTTACCTTCTGCTGACACTAAGGTACGTAAAACAAGAAGCCAGGAGAGAAAAGAGAAGTTTAGGGGTACTAAGCTGCCAGAAACTGATCCACACCCTAGGCTTAACAGTGAGATGGCTGGAACTATTCCCACAGATATAATACAAGCCCAAAGAACAGATGAGTCTCTTAAACCATTCTACTCAGGCTTGGCTGCAGATAGCAAGAGGGATGCTATAGGCCCCAAGTTTATGTTGAAGAGTGGCATTTTGTACAGGTATGGGGAGGATGGAGAGCAGCTTGTTTTGCAAGGTCATCTTAGGAGGTTGGACATGCTAGTGCATGGGCATTAAGACCAAAATAAAACATGGGAGAGGATTATTCATTGGTTTTATTAGTCTAATATGTATGCTGATGTGTTTAAGTTCTGTAAATCTTGCGCAGAGTGTTCGTTAACAGCCCCAGGTAGGAGGGAAGATAGGGTCCCATTGGTAGCAATGCCTGTTATTGCTGTTCCTTTCAGGAGAGTAGTCTAGTCCGTCTTCCGTGCTACCAGATTCCAGCACAGCTTCTTCCAAGGATTAAAGGCACGTTTGATGTCATGCTGGACATGGGCATCATTGAGCCATCAACAAGTAAATGGTCAAGTCTGGTTGTGTTCATTCCAAAGAAAGATGGGGCTTTGAGGTTTTCTATGGACTTTAGAAAGGTAAATTCCATCTCTGCTTTTAACCCATATCCAATGCCTAGAATTGATGACATGACTGACCGGCTGGGCCATGCAAGGTACCTGACAATGCTTGACCTTAGCAAAGCTTATTGGCAAGTGCCTATAGCTAATGACTCTGAAGCCCTAACTGTGTTTAGAACCCCATTTGGATTTTTATCAGATTTGTTATATGCCATTTGGCCTGCAGGAAGTGCCAGCAACGTTTCAGTGCCACATGGATAAGGTGTTGGCAGGGACGGAGAAATGTTCTTCGGCTTATTTGGATGATGATATCATCTGGAGACACTCCTAGGAAGATCACCTAGTCTATGTGAAGGAGGTGCTGAGGCAACTAAAGAATGCAGGACTGACAGTCAACCCACAAAAATGTGCAGTGGCCCAGAGGGAAGTGCAATTACTGGGGGAGGTGTGGTGAAGATCTGGACAGACCAGTGTTACAAGGCCTTTGAAGATTTAAAGACGTGTTTGACAAAGGATCCCATTTAACAGAATCCGGACTACTCTCAGCCCTTCCTGGTGCAGACAGATGCATCTGGGGTGGGGCTGGGGGCAGTGTTGCTGCAGGGGCCACCTGGGGAGCAAAAGCTGTTAGTGTATTTGAGCAGGAAGTTGTTTCCATGGGAGGTGAGGTCGTCTACTGTGGAAAAGGAGTGCCTCACCATCAAATAGGCGTTGGATTCCCTGAAGTACTACTTGATGGATAAAGACTTTTTCGTGGAGACAGATCATCGGGCCCTTCAGTGGCTGGATAAAATGAAGGACACTTACGCCAGAGTGACCAGGTGGTATTTGTCTTTACAGCCCTTTAGGGTTACTGTGGAGTATCATGCCGGCCCAGACAATGTGGTGGCAGATTACCTCTCCCGAGCGTATGAGGAGGATGTCCACTCTTGAGGGGGGGTAATTTGACAGAGCGCAACATGTCTGTCCCTGTAAATTAGCGGTTTCCCCGCTAATTATGATCAGAAGACATGCTTTAGTTTATTATAACTTACTGATGTTTGTGGCGGGTTGCTGGTGTTAGTCTTCCGGGTGTGCTCCAGGAAACTGGAATGCAGGTTGCATGTTTTTCTATGTTCGGGTCGTGCTTTATGATGGGAGAGCTCATTAGAGCAGGTGGGATGGAGTATGCTATTTTGTTATCAAATTAATGTGGTGTTACCTGATGTTTTATGGCTTAATACAGTGGTTCGGGAATGTATACTGTGCAGGCAAAATGTTTAAAATGCTAAAGGCTATGTTTGACAAGTTGATTGATTGGGGAGTGACCAATGGTATTGCCTAGCATTTTAAATATGTCTTGCATAGTTCAGTTGGGAGGATTGTCTCTGTCGGGAGAGGATGTATGGGCTTGTGCTGCTTGTTGTGTCCTGCTGGTAGCTTAAAAGGAAATGAATAATGGAAAAGTCTTTTTTTTTTCAAGACCTCTGTGCAGCCGTCTATCATTCTGTTCTGACCTACTTCTCTGCTCGGGCACACCTTGTTACACATGGGGACAGTAAATTACATGCGCCTATGCTAACGTGTTTAAGTATAGCTACAAACATGGATGGAACAAACCAGTCGCTGGTATGTATAGACAGATCATGTGTTGCTCAACAACAGTTCTTTTCTTCTGGAGATGCGGCGGGTGATGCCGGGCTGGGGTGGGGCTACTGGTGCCCCCACAGCTCGGTGCGTTGACAACGGAGTTTACCCCAGTGTTTTCCCTGCGCCTTTGGGTCGGGATAGGTCTCTGACTGTCATCTGCGCTTATGTGCCGAAAGTCAGTTCAGAGTACCTGGCCTTCTTGGATTGCCTTAGTAGTATGCTGGTTGGTGTGCCACGAGGGGATTCCATCATTTTGCTGGGGGACTTCAATACTCACGTAGGCAATGACAGTGTGACCTGGAGAGGGGTGATTAGGAGGAACGGCCTCCCTGATCTGAAATCAAGTGGTGTTCTGTTATTGGACTTCTGTGCAATGCATGGTTTGTCCCGTACCTGATGGTGGGCTACAGAGATGAGGGGGGCTGTCAAGCTGAAGAAGGAGACTTACCGGGAATTATTAGCCTGGGGGTCTCCGGAGGCAGCTGATGGGTACCGGCAGGCCAGGCAGAACATGGCTCAGGCGGTCGCAGAAGCAAAAACCCAGGCAAGGGAGGAGTTTAGTGAGGCCATGGAAAGTGACTTTTGGTTAGCCAAAAAGGTTCTGGCAAACCATCTGGAATATCAGGAGGGGGAAGCAGCTCCTAGTTCTTACTCTTTATAGTGGGGAGGGGGTACTGTTGACCTCACCTGGAGATATCACCCAGAGGTGGAAGGAATACTTTGAGGGCCACCTCAACACTGCCTCAGATACATCTATGCACACTGCCTTTGAGACATCTGAGGGCACAGAGCCCAAGGGTGCTGGGGGGGCTTGTCAATCACTGGGGCTGAGGTGGCCAGAGTAGTTAAAGAGCTGCGTGGTGGCTGTGCCCCGGGTATGGACGAAATCCGCCCAGAGTACCTGAAGGCTCGGGATGTTGTGGGGCTGTTGTGGCTGACACACCTTGCCAACAGTGCATAGAGGTCAGAGTGCTGCTGGATTGGCAGACCGGGGTAGTGGTCCCCTTATTTAAGAATGGGGACCAGAGGGAGTGTTACAACTACAGGGGGATCATACTTCTCAGCCTTCCTGGGAAAGTCTATTCCAGGGTACTGGAGAGGAGGGTGAGATTGATAGTCAAATCTCGGATTGAGGAGGAACAATTCTGTTTTTGTCCTGGCTGTGGAACACTGGACTAGCTTTATATCCTTGCAAGGGTACTGGACGGGGAATTTGCCTATCCAGTCTACATGTGTTTCGTGGATTTGGAAAGGCTTACAACCAGGTTCACCAAGGTGCACTGTGGGGGGTGCTTTGGGAGTATGGGGTTCGGGGTCAACTGTTGTGTGAGCTTAGTCCGCATTGCCTGTAATAAGTCGGACGTGTTGCCAGTGCGGGTTGGGCTCCACCAGGGCTGCCTTTTGTCATTGGTCCTGTTTATAATATTTATGGACAGGATTTCTAGGTGCAGCCAGTGTGTTGAGGGTGTCCAGTTTGGTGGCCTCAGGATTGCCTCACTGATTTTTGCAGACGTCCTGTTGGATTCATCTGCTGGGCATCTCCAGCGTGCTCTGGGCTGGGTTGCAGCCAAGTGTGAAGTGGCAGGGATGAGGATTAGCACCTCCAAGTCCGAGACCATGGTTCTCAGCTGGAAACGGGTGGATTGCCCTCTTCAAGTGAGGGAAGACGTACTGCCTCAAGTGAAGGAGTTTAAGTATCTTGGGGTCTTGTTCACAAGTGAGGGTAGGCGAGATCGGGAGCTAGATAGACGAATCGGAGTGGCATCTACAGATTTGCAGGCGCCACGGTTCATCGTGGCTAAGAAAGAACCGAGCCGAAAAGCAAAGCTCTCGATCTATTGGTCCATCTTCGTCCCTACCCTCACCTATGGTCATGAGGGTGAGAAGTTTGGATATCTGGGAGGGCCTCAGAGTAGAACCTCTGCTCCTTCACATCGAAAGGATCCAGTTGAGGTAGTTTGGACACCTGGGGTCATATTTATCAAGCGTGCATACGCACGGTTTTATGTGTAAATCATGCGTACGCACAATTCTACTAATAGAATGCGATTCATTAATTTGTACGTGTGCGTGAAAATGTG
>JAODKE010000102.1:105710-121977 GCA_026779605.1 Mormyrus hasselquistii | reverse complement strand
TAAACCCCCATTTGTGTCCTGAGCTCCAAGTGGGTCGTCCACCTCTTTGGGCACTATGCCCCGTTCCCGTGCCCGCCTCCGTGACAAACTGCAGTTACCAAATTTTTGTATGTGGGTGTGTCTGTCCCATAATGGGTTGGCACTCTATCCTCTCCACCATGTGCTCATAGGCTCCATATCCTGTCCTTGCTTGCAGGATTCATTGGAAAGGGTGTTTTTGTTTTTTTTTTTTTACCTAACATAAATTTGCTTTAATTTGTTATAAAGAGCACATTCAAACACTGAAGGGTGAAGTGCTATGAACATAAGAAATAAGAACATAAGAAATTTACAATCAGTGACAAATCCTAACAGTATCAACCCTAAGTAAAGTATTGTTCTCCGTAACTGCAGTTTAAATTAACATCTGAACCATTATAAAGTAAAACACAAGGTACTTGTTCACTTTGGACAGAGGTGACTACTCTGACACAGAGATGGTGAGTTAATTTGTTCAAAGCAGTCTGGAATTTGTGCATTAGTATATGAGGAGAGGTTAGCTGAGCTGATTCTGTTTAGCCTCGAGCAAAGGGGGAACATGATCCAGGTATATAAGATTCTAACAGGTTTGGATGCTGTTCAGCTAAATGGCTATTTCAATATTACTTTAAATAGTAGAACTCGTGTCCATAAGTGGAAATGGAACATTTTAAAACAAATTTGCGGAAGCAGTGTGGTTTTCACTCTGTCTGTGGAACGGTGGATCAGCTCTATACCATCAGCAGGGTCCTGGAGGGTACGTGGGTGTTTCTCCAATCAGTCTACATATGCTTTGTGGACTTGAAGAAGGCATTCGACCGTGTCCCTCTGGGAATCCTGTGGGGAGTGCTCCGGGAGAATGGGGTGCCAGGCTACCTTATGAGGGTTGTTTGGTCCCTGTACAACCACTTGATCTGGGGTGCATTTCCCAAACAACGATGAAAGTTAGCATTAACAATGCATCGTACTATGGTAGTTCAAGCTAACCAACATCCGAAGTATGACTGTTTTCCAAACTACCACAGTAGTTCGAACCATGTTAGTTAGTTGGGACTACCATAGTTCGAACTACAATGGAAAATAGCAATCGCACCAAAATAATGCAATGCTTCTTGGAGTGGTAAAAAGAAGAACCTTTAGCTATGACACTGCATTTTGTGAAAGACGCTCCATCTGTAATGCAGTTGCAGCTGGTTTCCATTATCTGAAGCCTGCACTCACTGTCTGCATGTTGTATGGCCCACATACATAAATTGGAGGCTAAGTAGGTGACTCGGTAACTTTCTAGAGTTTTGCAGCAACTGGAGCGGCTGAACTCGTCATCCATCCTCTATTTTTTATGCCATACAATCTACCCAGATTACCTTTGCGAATGACATATTAGCCACCCCCGGTCTAGCCTGAGACTTGCCTCCAGGCTCCTGTCATCTTGAGTAATCACTCGATAAACCAGTTTCCACTATCCAGCTGAAAGTACTGAGTAACGATATGGTCATCAACTGAATGACTACCGACTGTGGTACCGATATCCATTTAATTTCTGTCATCTGAAAAAGTGCAAATGATCATGTTCCTTAACAATCATGATCTTTGTTCAAAACTATGATAAATAGCTAATAGCAGCTTGACAGCATAATTGAGTTGACTGACTGCAAGATAGGTCTATATACAGATTTTTCTTTCTCTTTATTCAGATCTTTATTCAGTTGGCCATATTTATTATATAGACTGTAAGAGGACCGGGGACACGGGACCTGGAAAACATCAATGGGGCACAGGGAACAAGACAGACACGCAGAACAGACACAGGGAGACCAACTCAGACAAGGGACGACAAACCATAGGGAACGCCGACAGATACAGGGGAACCAAAAAATGGGAACACAGAACCCAAGGACAGAAACGACGAGACAACACCAGGAGGCGCATCCACAGAAGGCATGAAGGGACTGGATGGAAACAAAGGCACATAGTGGCGGGGAGGAAACACAGGAGGCACAAAGGGACTGAAAGGCACAGAGGAACCGGGGGTAAACAGAGGAGCACAAAGGCAGGGGGCATGGAGGCAAAAGGCGGGGGGAAACAGGAAGCCTCGGCAGGTAGAGGCGGAAGCCACAGGGGCAGCAGGCGACAGAGGCCGTAGCCGGAGGGACCCTTGGCGAGTGCGAGGAGAGAGCAGGAGGGAACAAGGATGGGGCCAAGGAGGAAGGCAGAGGGACCGACGGAGGGGGTGAGGAGGAAGGCGAAGGGGACATGGGCGAAGAGGAGGAGCCAGCGGCTAAGGCGGAGGCGACCGACGAGTCTGGAGCCGGGGGACCTGCAGTCGACCAACGAGGTATCGGAGGCAGGACCGGAGGCAGCCGACGAGCCGAAGCCAGGGGACCGCAGGCGACCGCCGAGCCGCAGCCAGGGGAACTGCTGGCGAGCCAGGGGGGAGGCACAGGTGCCCCCTCCCTTTCCGGGAGACTGAGAGGTGGGGACCTGGCCGAGGTCTGTCACACTGGGGTGACGGTGGAGGAGTCACGGTGGAAGTCACAGGGGAAGTCATTGGGAGAGGTACGGAGGCAGTCAGGAAGATCCCCGAGGGGTCCCACTCCAGCTTCTCCTCCGACTCCACTATGGAGGGAGGAGCGTTGGTCTGATAGTCCGGGACCTCCTCGGGGACAAGGACCATGGGGAGCGGACCTGCAGGGACAGGAACCACGGGAGGCGGTGCAGGAACTTTCAGCACAGGAACTACGGGGAGCGTCCAACATGGCCCTTTAAGGGCCAGGCAGGTACCTAGAAAGGGGCATGCTGCTGATCCGGGCAGCGAAGCGGCAGGCGGACTGTCCGGGCAGGCAATTGCAGGCGTGAACACGGCTGGGTTTAGAATCGGGAGGGCTTCCTCCCGACACACAGCAGGGCAGATAGCAGAGAGCAAGACTGCTCCCAGGAGACTTCCTGCGTCTCCTCCTGTCTATGGCTGTTCCGTTTCTTTCTCCATTTCACGGCAGTGGGCGGTGGTGTGTGGGGCGCTTCCACTAAATCGGAAAGCGGACCATACGGTAGTCTGCTAGCAAGGGCTGCCCTCCTCATGTTAGCTTCCGCTACCCCGCTTTGTAGCCGCCGTAAGTTGTCTCTCACAGGGGAGGTGCGCATCTACAGGCAGGGTCATTTTCTCCAAGGCGTCCCTGCTCCGGCTAGCTATAGCCAGAAGCAGGGGATCCCACTTGACCTTGGGCTGGGTAAGCCAGTATGTTACCTCATCCGTCAGGCTAAGGAATTCTTCCTCAGAAAAGGCGAAGAGAGCCAGGAGTCGGGGCAAACACAGGATTTAATCGCAGGTGTAGGCAATACACAGGCGGACATAATACCATGACAATACACAATACACACAATGACCGGACTGGGGAAAGAAACTGGAATGCGGACTTAAATACATGAAGCTAATCAGGACAACTCAAAACAGCTGATGAACACGGGGATTCCACACGGGGCTGACGAGAGAGCGTGCCACACAAGAGGAGCGGACGATCGAGGCATGACACTTGTGTTTATCGAACACCCTCAAGCGCTTCATTAGAACTCACTTATGGGAACTCTTAATCAAAAACAAACAAATCAAACGTTTGAATTGAACTGCGTTGCCTAACACGCCTATTGAATTTATTGCTTATTTTAATGTCATTACAATGGACATCACATTTAAAGCCGCATGCTAAATAATTGCATTGAAATCGGCCAAACATGTTAGCTTTGGAACATTTCTAGTAAATTCAGTACTAACTGAAATGTATTCATTTATTACTTTACACAATAATCTAGCCCTAACCCAGCAATTGTTATAAAGCTACATGGCTTTGTGTTATATATACTTAAACGTTTAAGTATAAAAGTTTAAAAGACAAACTCTGCCACATTTTTTCTTTCACTAAGCAACATACCTCAAGCCACAGCATTCTGCATTTAAAAGTCAGTCAGTCTAACAGAACTAATGAAGATTGACAGATTTACCTACTTTTAAACCAGAAGGACCCCCGGCGGCACGAAATGCATGGTGGGAGGAGACTAGAAACTATGCTTCTAACTACAGCTCGCAAGCTAATAATCACACACACATATGTATGTATATATACATTTTGTGAAAGATGCTCCATTTGTAATTACGTTGATTGCAGTTCATGGGTGCGTTTCCTGAACAACGATGGAAGTTAGCATTAACGATGGTAGTTCAAACTAACCAACATCCAAACAACGAATGTTTCCCAAAACCGTTGTACCACAGTAGTTCGAACAACGTTAGTTAGTTGGGACTTCCGTAGTTTGAACTACAGTGGTTCCAGCGCGGATTGGTCACACTCATGGCGAACCTACTGTAGTTCGACCTACAATGGTTCCAGCGCTGATTGGTCAGACTCACGGCGAGTCGTGCGCAACAACTAACAATCTACTTTCACAGCCGGTCGCGTACAAAAACTCGCGAACTGTATAAAATATAAAATAATCACACAGACACACACATGTATGTATATATACATTTTGTGAAAGACGCTCCATTTGTAATTACGGTGAATGCAGTTCATTGCATTTCAATCACACTACGAACACTTACAAAGTCCTGGTCCGACATTGTTGCTTACAGAATTTTAGTGGGTGACTGGAATAGACAGGTGTGTGTAATATCCAAACATCACAGAAGTCTTTTCCCGAGTACAAAGGCATGGATTCGTATCTGACCACTGTAGTGTCATTGTACTCTTCCATTATAGCAAAGACAGCTGTCACTGAATAAGGAGTACTTCATCAAAGGGCTGTATTCTTTACTAAGGTGACTGTTATCCCTCTGAAGTTATATGTGTAATGAAAAAACTGCACAACACCCAATGGTCTGCATAGGGCTACAAATACACATATGTACACATACAAGAGATAATGACTTATTATTATTTTTGGGTTTTATTATTGTCTTTATTTTTATTAATTTTTTTATGTCTCTCTCTTTTTTATTATATATGGCGAAGTGTACCATATGGCACAATGATCACAGGGTACACAACATCCTTTACCAAGCAATACACATGCACTAGCTGCATATGCCACTACAGGGGTGGGCAGTCTTAATCAGAAATGGCCGGTGTATTTGCAGGTTTTTTTTGGGATAACCATTCGATTAGTTGCTCAAACCCAGTTGTGCGAACTCATCAGTCGATCGCTCCTCTACTTTTTACTCTAAGCACGGAGTTACAGCAAAAAGCTACATACCTAACGGCCCTTTCTGAATAAAATTGGTCACCCCTGTGCTAATCAATACTTTGCAGTCTGAGATTTGTCCCTATTGCTCATTAGACAGTTACCGTACTTATGACCAGAGACCCACACAACAATTACGTTTCAAACTACATTTTCAGACAACTTCACATTATATGTGATCATGGAGCTAAATTATTCCTTATTATGTATTAAAGATTTTTACATTTCTTACTTGCACATTTCTTACTTACTTACCTTATATATTGCATTTTCCACCATCACTGACGTATTTAACCGAAACTACGCTTCTAACTACAGCTCACGAGATGTAGTTCTGACATTGGCCAGAAGCCATACAGCCTCACTTCGCTGCACAGCTCCAGTGCCAGGCTGGCCACAATCAGCCCATTGCTAGGCCGAGGGACCTGAAGGCCCTGTTCTTTCCAAAACTGAGCTAGGCTCCACAAGTATAAAGGGCTGAAGAAGAAGTCTGTGCCAGGCTTTCAAACTCCTCTAGCGTGTAGGCAGCACACAGTGACACAGCCATGTTGCACGTGTAAGAAAATGCAGGAATCAGGAGCAGGCCATCCCCATACCTAGCCATGCTATCCACAAAGGGCCGGCGCCTTTCTGTGAGTCCCTCGAACCTTCAGATGGTTGGCAGATAGAAGAGGAGCATGAAGGCAAATTAGTGCTGCAGTATCCTACACTAACCTGTGAAAGGCCTTTGACAAAATAGGAACACTATACATCCGAATAGACTCGGGCAAGAGGCATGGGCAAGAGGGACATTTTAGATTACAGTGATGCTGCTCCACTCCTTTGACTCACTTTTCCAGAAGGATGCTGGGATTGGCTGTCACAAGGTTTGTTTTGTAGCCAACATGTTTCTTGAAATCCTTACCCAGAGGAGGGAGGTTGCACCTGTGTCAGGCCAAAGAAACACACTTATACTGAGTGCTTTCTGTACTGAATGGTAGCATAATGTAACCCCAAGTTGGGGGGGGGGGGTAAAGAAAACTTACCTGAAGATAAACTGGCAGAGTCTATCTCCTGTCCGCAGCTGCTGTTGCTGAGGATCCCGCCGTTTCCAATGAAAGCACATGTCTCCCATGTCACATTCCCAAATGGTGACTCCTGTGACAGCCACCCATTAATTCACACCACCACCCTGAGAATGTATTTCCATTTGCGCAATGCTCCCTTATAAACACTACTATCACAGGTGCAGAATTAAATAAAAATAATAAAAATATGAAAAAATATTATAATACAAGTGAGAAAAAAAATGTTGAGTCAATTAAACTAACATAGCATCTATTCACCTTCCAGCCACTTTTTCTGGCCAATGCAGGAGGGGGTGGGTGGAGAATTCAAACCCCCAATACTAGAGCTGTAACAGTGCTAACCACCATGCCACCATGCCCCCCATGATAACACATTATAAGTATTATCTTTTTTGGTGCATGTGTGACCATGCCAACACAGTAGCAAATGCATAATGACAGCTGACACCCCCCCACCCCAATCAGCATGTACCTTAACAAAGATGCTGAAGAGTTTGCGTGTTACCTTTTCCATCTTTGCTTTTTCACCATCATAAACAACCTTCTTTCCGACTGGGGTGTTCACCTAGGTGAAAATGGCTTTGGATACTGCGTTGCATTTGTTGGTCAGGTTAGTGCTGGTGGATACGCATTTCTGAGGTCATGTTTATGGCTTCAAAAGATGGTTTGTAAGTCACACTAGTAGCAGCTGGTTTTGTTACAATCTATAAGAGTAACAAATTCAGCATTCAAAATACTAATGCGCCTTAATGCAGTTATGTTTAAGCCTTATGGCCCAAAAGAGAGGCAAAAAATCCCCAAGGATGACTGTTGGTGAATTACAAGACCAAACTACTGAAAAAAACTATTAGATACCCTTATTGCAAACAGATTAGTAGAAGGTGTGCTAGAAAACTAACTTTTTGTTAGTGAACCACAAACGTAAGCACCTGGAGTTTGTGAAACACTACTACAACTTTGACTAGAACCAAATTCAAAGGTTTGCTGTAACAAAAATGGAGCTTTTTGGCAATGAACACAAGGTTTGGTATAAAAAGAAGGATGGCTATAATTAAATGAACCTTATCCCAAATGCAAAATATGGTGGTGGTTCTGTGATGTTGTCGGGCTGTTTTTCCTCCAAAAGCCCTAGAACCCTCGTTAGGGCACATGGCATTATGGACATTCTAAATCAAAATTTGGCTGCCTCTGTCAGGAAACAAAAACTGAGCATCATTGGATCTTCCAGCCGGACAGTGATCCTAAGCACATGTCCCAATCAATACATAAATATTTAGCTGACCGCAGAATCAAGCTTCTGCCATGGTCATCTCAGTCGTCTGACCTGAACCCCATTGAAAACTTATGGGCTGAGCTGAAGAGCAGAGTGCACAAGAGAGGGCCTAGGACCCTGGATGATCTGGAGAGATTCTGTGAAGAAGAATGGTCTCAGATGCGCTGCTCTGTATTCTCCAACCAAATAAAATGTTATAGGAAAAGACTCAATGCTTTTCCTACAGGAAATACAGGCAAAGGGATGTTGTACAAAATATTAAATCCAAGTATTAAATATTAAGTATTAAATTTCTTTATTTCTAATTTTTTCAGTGTGATATGAAAGTACTGGATTTTTGCTAAACCTTGTTACAAATCTTTTGATGGGGTACTAATAATTGTGAAAGGGCGCTGTACATGTTACAACGGCACACCATCTGCACCAGTGCAGTGGCATACCTTTGTATGATGATGAATTTCACACTGAATAATAGGCCCTTGCCAAGTTTACCACATTGGCTAACATTGTAACAAGGCTAGCAGTCCCACTGGTCAATATTGATTATTGATACTAATACTAAATATTAAATGATATTGATATTGAATTGGACGCTAGTACTTTAGCCTGACAGTTATTCTTGGTGACTGATGAATACATTACTTAGTGGGATAAAGTGATTAGACAGCCAGCCTTTTGCTGTTGCTTCTGGTGTGTTTTTAAGCAATGGCACTCTTTTAAAATATAGCTTTAAGAAAGTGGTTAAGTGATATAGGTGGATATTTAATTGCAAGAGGAGTTAAATAACTCCCTACATAATTACCTACAGTATCCATAACAATGTTGAAAGAAAAACTTCTAAAATCATTATTATTGTTATTGTTATTATTGAATCTGTATTTACAGAAATCATTTGACCCACAATATTTATAACGGAACGGGACTTAATGTTTCAAAGTTGAAAAGTGAATGCAATTCTAGTGGGAGATCCGGTACCACGCAGGCGATGCAGGAGGACCTGCCGCTTCACTGACTGTCACTATAAAACAAGGTTACTTTACTAGTCTTTACTATTCAAATTGTGTATTTTAAAATTTAGGTCGTCCAGGAACGGTAATTTACAGTGATACGAATATGCTTCATAAGTCTGGGTGGGTGCATAGACTTTTTGTTTTGTAGTCTGTCGGAGGAATTAAGGAAAACGCGCGAGAAATAAGCCTTCAGATGAATGTATCTGTAAATCTTTCCTACTCAAAAAACCAAGACTAAAGAAACGTTTCGGTTTTTTTAAAGTTTATCTGCTAGTAATTTTGTTGGTAACGATAATTGCGTTGCTATTTCTCTTTTCAGTAGCAAATTCATTCACGCAAGTCGCACTGGCGTAGCGTGCGATCGCTAGTTATTTATTATAAAAGAACAATTTAATGACATTTGTAGCTGACGCTCTGCAGCTGCTTTGTATTACATTGACATGCGCGTTTTTCATGCCTTTTTTTACGACTGTAACATTACCGGTAAATAACGCAGATCCCTGATACGACAGATTAATTGTCCAAATCCAAAGCTGCCTGCCGTTTTGCGCATATTTTGTATAATTTCTCGTATAGCTAAACGTACATTATTTACTATTTTAACTTGGCAAAATGCATGTAGTATAAGATTAATTCAACGATTTTACATAGGAAAAAAAAGATTTTACAACTTATTTTAAATATAAAAATACTGTCGTTATTTGATTATTTTTATCATGGCTGAAAGTATATTCTTATCATTGTGCCTTTTGTTTGTATTTTTGTTATTTGCCGTTTAAGAACGTAAACACTTGTGAAATATAAACGCTAATGAACGAAAGATTAACATATTAAAATTGCAGCATAATTATGCGTGTCCCGGTCCAATTTAGTGTTGCTCCTGCCAAATCCCGTATACCGCTGTTCTCTTTTCATGCCATCAGCGCTGTCGGTTTTTTACGGCGTCTGATATTTTATACTTAGGCTAATTACAGATCGTTTCATTTGCATTTAACACCAGTTAAGCGATAAAATACTTAGTGGTGACATTTAATCAATCGCACTTAGTAACTGCTACCTCGTACAAATGTGTAACTTCTTTGTTTTTCCTATGAATTATTTTAACTTTCTGAGTGAGAATGAAGTGGGCACGTCACGCTAATTTAAACACTGAGATTCATTCACCAATTTGCGTTTATCACATTTTTCCTCGAGCATGAGAACAAAAGAGGGAGGTGATAGATTCAAGTTTTCTTAAAGTTGTGCAGAAACGGAGCTTAAATTGGAGTGTAAAACATTCACAGTCAAAATACATGCCTACGCGTGGCTAATTCTAAAATTTGAGAAGTATTTCATCCGGGGATGTTGATAAAGATTTTGGGGCCCATGAAAACATATCATATTGCCCCCCCCCAGTCCAGAACAATCCACATATTTTCCAATTTTTTACGGCCTCTGGTTTTATAGAATAAGATGTTTGTATGCTCACCTATATAGTAAAGTTCATACTTCCCTTACTGCTCTTTTCTTTATATAACATCATTATCTTTTCACGCTTTTCCAATGTGTGATAGCCGGGTCGTACACTGACACAGGCGCGCAATAACTTAAGTTAGCATTGTATTTACGTTTATTTTTGTAACGGGTTGTAATTAAATTTTCTTAGCCATCCATGTAACACTTTTTCTTTACCCATGCCGAAGAGACGTTTGTTGATAATATATTTATTGCTACAAATGATATAAGAGAATGATCAAAATAAGGGCATATTTATACGTTGATTAAGTCGCACACACATGAGTAACTGCTACTAAATGTAGCAGCGACTGCCACTTGCAGTGAAGGAAATTATTTTTATTAAAAAAAGAAAAGAAAAAACACTACTGATCAACAAAATGGGGCATTCTCAATGATCTAAGACTCACCTTAGAGTCTGAGTCGGAGCTGACATAGAAAATTCGCCAGGACCTCTCTCCACGGTGCTGAATCTCCGCTTATCCAATAGAAAAACAAGTGGTACGTATAATTTCTCCTGGTGCCGAGTTCAACAAATCCACAACTGCTTTGAACTACACAAACACTGTCTATCACGCCAATTATTGTTTTTAATTTTCAACAAAAAATGGCCAAACTTTGTTAAATCAACGTAAAACACATTTATTCATAACACTGATCGTGTTGGGTACTACATACATCTTTTTGTCTGGCTATACTGTCCAGTCCATTGCCTCTTTGCAATTATGCGCGTACCCGTGCCAGGGACATTTTACTGGGAATGGTGAGGAGGGGGGCAGCCGAGCACTTCGCCTTTAAATGTGTAGCATAACGAACAGATGCTGCTGAATTAGGAAAGAAACACAGGCCCCTCCCAGCACGCCACGTTGCCTGTGCAACCTGGCATGTGGTACCGCTGGCAGCGCGCGGCCTGCAAAGACACTATTTATACTGGTGCAGACAGTAAGCGACTTGGCACCGTTCCTCGGTCCGAGCCTGCCAGCGTGAGCCCCTGGAAAGCACGAACCTCGCTGCCGGACAGGGGAATATTTTGATAGATGTGCCCTCCCCTACTCCACTTAATTCCTCTACCTGTTTTGTTTTCCCCGTTCTTCTCCTCGCTACAGCTGTCACGAAGTTTTATCCAGACAATACACTTACATTTTTATCTTTAGAGGACGAACGTTTGGATCCCTAGTTTGTAAGCATTTTGTCAGTATACTATTCGTCTCGTTTCACCCAGACGCCATGACAACAGCCCAGTGACCCTGGTGAATTGATATTGATTGATTAAAAATGTGATTAATTTCTAAGTAGCATTATCGTTAATTTAACCTTGTAAGAAAATTATTCCTTGTTCAATATTTATGTTACGTAAATTAGTTATGTAAAATTCTTGTTTTGTGTAAATAGTATGATTAAGGGCAGTAAATCACTGGACCACTCCTACTGCGATTTTTTTTCTGTCCCCGCACATCATCGACGTTTATTTAAAGACTACGCTGTACTAAACGCGGAACTGTCCCTTTATGTTATTCTAGAACTGTGGAATTGTCAATAAAATCATATTTTCGGCGTTCGTCTTTTATATGCACATGTTCATAGTGCAGCTATGCAGTGTATGGTAGTATTTCGATTAAGAATTTTGTTTTTGTATACCTCATAAAATGTTCAGAACCCTTTGTGTATTGCTTTTAATCAACCCTATATAGAGTTCATCTTAAAACAATGTAGTGTTGCAGAGAAATGTTTTTACTTTGCAATATAATCAAATTAAACAACGAAAGTACGTTTTCAGTTGCGTGCATGCTTAAAATTATAGGTTTTATTCAAAGGTTTAGGTCACAATATCCCTAGAACATAATTTCATTGTATTTAGGTGTTTTTATCTTTCTGATAAGGGTTCATTTATACACTATTGACTTTTTCTCCCTCTGTATTATTGTTCGGAATGATGCAGTCACTCCCCGTGTTCGTCACTCATACCACCCTAGACAGTTTGAGGAGCATATGGGTCCCGGGGCAGAGCTCCAAACTCGATCGAGGAAGCGGCAGTTCATGGCGAGACTCTGGGGAGCAATATGGCGTAACTGCTGGCTGCCGTACTGCAATGGCCTATACTGCACTCCGGAATTCAGAAATAAATTGATAGTTTATTATGTGTGCAGCTCCTGTGTGTTCATGTATAATTTTTATCTGTAGTAACCAATGGAGGCCTAATGTTTCAAATGTAAAGCTCGTACAGGTAGCCCACCGATTGTGAAAGGGAAGTGCAGTGTAGAATACTGAAGGTTACATTCCTAGCCGCAGTATTAAGACCCATATACATGATTTATAATTTACGACTGATGTGCATTTATTGTGTTGCTTATTACGATTTTATATAAGCCTATACGTATATGTGTATGTATGTACATATGAACGTATGTCTGCATATTTGTATGTATTTATTCATATATGATTCAGTTCATCCTGCTTTTATGTTGATTTGTGGTCCTACTTCTTGCAGTCTAGTCATTCGTTTTAAAAATTTCCAGTATTTTCCGGGAACTATTGGATGACGCATGTTAGCCCCACAACCTCAAGAGATGTAATTCTCTTTCGACGAATCGATGTTTAAGAAAATATGCTTCTATTTTATAAGTGGACAAAAAATGCTATATTTTTAAGCATAACAATATTTTAAGCATTAAATTTACGATGTATAAGACTGTAAAATAACATTATCTATACACGTTGTTCTTCGTATAATGAAACATAAGACAACTATATTTGAATTGTAAAATACTGTATTTTTCATGTTCCGGCCTACATGAGAGCAACACGTAAATAGTGATTTACACTGCACTATTAAGTCTCTTAATTCTTCTTTAGTGAAGTTAAAATTGTGACGCGGTCGGTTTCCGCCAAACGCAATTGTAGTGAGTGTAAAGGTGTACATGATTTTTCACCTGTAATTTCACCATGTTTCTCACCCGTTCATTATTTCACTTTTGTACATATTGTTTTGTGTTTCTGCTTTTTCGTTTTTGTTATTCAGTTCAAATCAAACATAAGCTAAGAGAAATTAAATCTTCGTAAAGTCACTTAAGCTACACACGAATAATAATACTTAAGGATACGATTTATCTATATTGTAATGTTCGTGTAGAATCGACTGTTAAACCTTTTCACGTTAGTTATGTCTCAAGAAAAAAATGGAACGATTCATGATCTGATGTCATTTTATTAAAAACAATACCCAGCATTCAGAAGCACACTTCTCTTAAACCTTCGAATTTTTGTAGTTTTGTATGAAAAAATAGAAATGCTGGTTAAATAAGAACTGTTGTTTAGTGTGACACTGAGTCAAACAAACGTAAGATATTGCAAATAAAAATGATTTGGCATATTCGCCTATTTACTAGTAATAATTTACTGTCGTAAAATGTTAAGAAAGAAACGCAATTGTCCCCGCATCAATGTTATATAGTATAGTATTAGTAATAGTTGTATATTGCAATGTGCAGTATACACACATAATATTTTCTCTTTTACTTAACTTTTTACTAAATAACATTTAAATAACAAATCATACCAAATTAAATTATTCAAACACATACATATGTTTGGTTTAAGATGTATAGTACAACAACAACATCAATAATAATAATAATAATAAACATTTAAGCCAGTGATATAATTTCAGCTCAATAGATACCCTCATGGGCTTCTAAACACACGTTTTGGTTGACGGGTGCCTTTCATTTAGCAAAAGAAATTAAAATAAAATAAATTACGACATGAAGAGGTTTCAGTCTTGAACAATGTTATCGTCATGCTGTTTTCCAACTTATCTGGCGCTGGACTTTATTCATTCACTCATCCATTTATTTATTTGTTTGTTTGTTTATGTGTGTATGTATGTTTGTATGCGTGCATGTGTGTATGCAAGTATGTATGGATCTATGTATGTAAGAGATGTGGGTTTTTCCGAGGCCAAGTGTCCTTATTCTGTTGTTTTTTTCGCTATTTAAGATTTAATTCATATTTACAATACCAAGTAATGTAAAACAACGCTCGTGCCTTTATACCAATACACATTTAAAGTCAAAATATTATGGAAAGTTATCAAAGAAATGACACGGCCTTCTCTGCAACGCCATCCCAACAAAATGTTCTTCCACGACCACGGAGGTAAAAATTACTTGACTTTCGCAATTTCAGGGCATACATTATTAGCAAATCCATGTGTAAAAGACCGTTTTCATTTTCAAAAAGTCCCATCGGATCATTGGCAGTGACAAATTGTGCATTCCAGGCGTATGTTAGTTTACCCTTTTGAAATACAAAGGGGCCTGTTTATGAAATTCTGCCCCGGCCCGTGCTATGTAGCAATTCACCGAGGCACTAAAATACACTGAACGTAACTATTCAGGAAAACATCATAAAATGGGGTAATTTTACAGTCACCCAAACACTTTTGTTTTTTCGGGATTTCGCCGTCATAGCACAATTACTTATAATGCACAAACAGCGAGGTAATGAAATTTTTTGTTATGCTGTATGGATTCAGAAACGCGTTGAGGATCACAGTCTTAACAAAGGTGTAAATGAATGGAGCAAGGATGAAAAATACCCACATAGTTTTTCTGTTTCGCTTTTTGGCTTGGGTGCCCTTTCTCACGACGTAGACAGTGAACCAATTCTTTGAGCACTATCCTTCACAAAAACAAGAATAATGCAAAATTGTGACAATGCTGATGGTGTTGATGTTGATACTGGCAATGATGATGACGGCAACAATGATTATAAATATATTGTTAGTCTGCTGTTTCCAATTGCATTATTGGAGATATTTATTAGTTTCTACTAGTTTTGCTGAAAAAAGTGTGCTATCACTACGAACATTGAAAATTGCTTACTTAACGTTTGTAATATGTAATGAAAATAAAATTCCGTGGCAATTCAGGTCTAAGTGAATCACAAATTCATAGTTTCAACACAAGTATGCATCACTGACGATTTAAAAAAAAAAATCGTATAGTGAAGACTTATCTGGCGTTTCTGTGACTACGTGTTTTTTTCAAACTTATTAAATTAATGCTCTATTATTTTTCAGCCGCTCTCTCTGCGTTTGTGTGCGTGTAATATGACTACAGGTGTGGGGCAGGATAAATATGTATCTATTGACAATAAATTACATGTTTTGTGTAGATTGTTGACGATATATGCATTTTTATTACCATCGCATATCCGTAAGAAAGGAAATTTTACTAAGTAGATTTTTACACGGCCTTAAAAAACTCCATTCCGAAACAAATTCATTAATTAGTATCAGAAAATGTGATGTCATTTTCTTACATAGGTATATGTAAGAGGCCTGTCATAGCACCGAAACAATTTTTCTGATCAACAAATGATATCAAACTAACAATATCGGGAATTATTTTGAATATAATAATAATAATAATAATAATAATAATAATAATAATAATTCAGTTAGCACTGAGAGATGTGAAATGTTTGCGTAATTACTTTGACCTGATTTACTTTAGTCATCTCTTGATATGGAAATTTCAACCAAAGTAAATTAAAATAAAAAAGATACAGACTGTACATTATCATGTATTGATTGACTCCATGTATGCATTGATTAATTCCAGAACCCATGAGATATGACCTGCGACATTTTACATCTTATTCTTTTCATTTTTTGGAAAGTATACATGTAGATGATCAGCAGCATCTGTGATTCTGTGATGCTTTTTTTTCATATTCTGTCAGTAATATATTTATGAGTAAAATGCCTTGTGTTAGATATTTAGTCCTTAGGTGGATTCCAGCAACTTGATATTATGTATCTTGTGCCAAGGTCAATAATATGTTTTCTTGCTTTTTTAAGGCAAATTCTCAATTCCATAATTTAAATTCTCAAATTCAAAAAGTAACAATTATATATGCATGACCAAATATTGAATGTCTGGTATTTGAATGTTACTTCTCTTCATATTTATGCAGATTTTAAAACAACTTCTTTTCTAATATCCCAAACTGAACACTACATTTCAGCTCAGGATTGTCACAGCTAAAAACAAAAATTAAAAATCCACACATCACACCCCCAAACAATAAATAAATAAATAAATAAATAAATAAATAATGCAAAGACCAAAGGTGAAACATGGTTACAGTTCTTTTAAAACATGAGTTTA
>JAODKE010000102.1:94983-105610 GCA_026779605.1 Mormyrus hasselquistii | reverse complement strand
AATAAATAAATAAATAAATAAATAATGCAAAGACCAAAGGTGAAACATGGTTACAGTTCTTTTAAAACATGAGTTTAATGGTTCACTAGTTTACATAATATGGTATGGGGTCCACTACTTAGTTGTGGAAAAAGGCATTCAGTTCTTCATATACAGGTGCCCTTTCATGGTGCAAGTGCATGTCGTGATAAGGCAGTACATTTTCAGAATGGACACCGGTGCGCACTCCTGAAGAGCTGAACACGAAATTGTGGGCAGTGGCAGGTCGCGAAGTAGGTAGGGATGAATAATGCATAGAATAGTGATAACTCTTCTCTGCATCGGGTGAGGTTGACTCCTGCTGCTTTAAAGAAAAATTTCCATTGATACATATTGGTGGGCTGAGGGGTCCTTCATAATCTGGACTGTTGTACTCTGGAGATCCGCTCCCGGTGTAGCCTGGGTCGTACACTGAACAGTACACATGATTTCTTAAAGAATGTGGGTTTGAGCCAGATTGACACTGGGGGTTTGAGAGACGAGAGCACTGGTAAGCATAGGGGTGCATGGAGATTGAGGGGTTGGGTCCATGGAAGCGCCCCCCTTCCTGGCAGTGCTCGGTTAAGAAATTCCGGGAGTTAAGCTGCAGACAACCAGCTACTAGATTTGTAGTAGGTTGAGAAAGGCCTTTGCACAGAGTCTGAACATAGGATACCACATCTGGTCTTTTACCATTGCGAAGGATTTCAGACAAGGCCCAGATGTAATTCTTTGCTAGCCTGAGAGTCTCTATCTTGGAAAGTTTTTGCGTTTTGGAATAACACGGCACCACTTTGCGCAGGTTGTCTAATGCTGAGTTCAAGTCATGCATACGTGTTCTTTCTCGTGCATTGGCTTTTTGACGGCGCACCTTAGAGCGCTCCATGTGTGCTTCAGTCATCTTACGCTTTTTCGGGCCTCGTTTTTTTGGTCTATCTCCTTCAATCTCATCTCCCAAATCTTCCGCTTCAACTTCTTCATCTTCCTCATCCTCCCCAGCTATTTCAGACTGTGCACGACTGCTCCCTCCTCTAATGTCCCCATCCTCCAAATCGTCCAAGCCCAAACGACAGTGTTCCTGGTCATCATCTTTGGTCTTGGAGTCTTCACTGCCGCTATCATCCACCCATCCTGAGAATTTATGAACTTCAGGCAGCAGAGAGGGGTCACTGAATAACCTTGTCAACATGGTGGCACTAGAACACATAGAATGCATTGTCATTAAAAAGAAATATTATCTTATTTTGTATCTCAATTTACAGTTTAAATATTGAATCTCTTCTAAAATATACACAGTTCAGTGAAATGAGTCTTCTAAAAAAACAGTATTATGAATACATGACATAGCCTACGTGTTGTCAGTTGAGAATGGTTGTAAAAACTAATTTTCAGTCTGACATATAGAGATATTTTTTCGTATATATATATATAGATACAAAAGCAGTTGATATTTATTTACAGCACAGTTCAAGGGTGATGTAGCTAGGCCTATACTAAGGAAACAAAATAGAGTATAATAAAGCTTGAGTCAGAGAAGGAAAAGAAATGGGGAGAAACAATATACTACAGTATAAGACATTCATTAATATATGGCTCTGTAAGAATTAAATGATGAAATATAACAAGAACAACTGTTTTAGACCACAATTGCTAGAGATATAGTCAGGCAGATCATCTCTTTAATTCCCTGTTGTCCGCCATATCCTCTCCGGTGCCCTCGTGCCCCATTAACGATTTCAGGGGGCGCCATGTGAAGCGGGGCATCCCCAAACCCTTCACTCCTTCTTTCTGTCTTGGCAACATTCCAACACAGCTCAAAAAAATGCGTCATAGACCATACTTCTTCTCATGCTCAAAATCTTTAGACGTGCAGTTTATATTTATATTGTGTTATGAAATTTGTGTGATGTATTTACAGCTTTCGGTCTAGTTGGAATATTCGTACGCTCACAAAAGGTAGATCTTACTTTTTGGTAAGCAAGTTTCTTTAACTTTTTGCATAATAATACGCAAGTGTTGGAATTTGGTGATTAGTGGTCATTGTCAACACATCACAATACAGCACACAGTGTAGACTCCAGACTACTGTTGATCTTATTAAAGAAAATCACATGTGATATCTTAGGCCACCAAGTTGGTCATGGAGGATTCAATTCGACACACATATAAAGCCTAGCATTTCTCAAGCGTGACATTTCTCCAGTCCTGCAAAGAGCGGATACATGCATTTAAATTAGTTATTGCTTATTAAAAACATAACTTTTGATTATACGATCAGGAAAAGCTCGTTTTGTAACATATGTGCATCTATCAATGAATTCCTTCACAGGACCGATTTGAAATATTCTAAACAGAACCAAGTAAGGGACGTTTACACCATATTTAAATATGATTTTATATGATCATTAACTTGTACAAATATTATTAGGCAATCCAGGGTACTAATTCAATGTGTCCTTATGTTACATTAAATAATAAAAGAAAACGAAAATTAATGATTTTTAAATGTATCCTTAATTTTGTTATATTTTATTTATTTATTTGTTTGTTTATATATTTCTTTGTGGAATGGGTATTGGAACTCTATTATTATGGGAAATCTTTCATTATCCACTCATTCTGAAGTCACTACATAAAACAACTAATTAAATTAGGCCCCTAATTTAATTTTTTTAAATCGGTGCTTGCGACTATCAAAATATTTGCTGATGACTTTATTCCAATATTCCAAGGTGCTATTTACACCATAACATCAGCTTCTTTAAACGGTTTATTATGAGGATATAATATGGGTGATAATGATGACGATGACGTGTGTGTGTGTGTGTGTGTCTGTAAAATAAGCTACTATTTTAAAATACATTCTAAGACAATATTAATGCATGTTACTTAATGAGTATTTTAGAAATACAAAATTAAGTACACGGCGGTGCATGGCTCCTGGCCATTCTGTAGGCGAAGCTTCAGATTAATGTATTAACGTATGAAACATCTGTAAAATTAAATCAAACTATTTCAGGATCCTTTCCCGGAAATGCTACCGTACTCGTATTTCAGGCCGAAAATTCGGGAATTTTATCATTTGATCCGCTTCAAATTTATATGCAAAAAGATCTGGCCGCATAAATTAGGCTAAATGAATTGAAGAATGCGGTAGGATATAATTTGGTTTTACATATACTGGAGCATATATCACAAAACATAAAACGAACAATCACTTTTATAATAAGGATATATTAATAATTCTGTAATTATATACCCCCGGGTGAACAGTCCGTAACTGGCTTAAAACAGCTCTCATGATACCCTAGACCTCCTCAGTTTTCCCAGGATGAACCTTTAGATAAGGTTGTCAATAAGACTTAATTCTTAACCGGAGATGATAGGTTCCGGAGTAAAAAGAAAAGTGAAAGATCCATTTTCTATACTCATTTTGTCCTACTCCAATTTCACCCAAATAATGCTGCTCGTGCGTTAAAAGCGCTGCCAAAGACACAATGGCCGAGGAATGATTTCCGTGTTTGTAAAAGACGAAATTAGAAAAAGAAATTAAAGATAACCATGTCCATGTATTCCGCAACACTGTGGAATTGGTCCGTATGGCAGTTCTCCGAGCCAAGAAAGCATGACATACTGAATTGCACGCCTATTAAGACAGACAAATCGAAACATACCAATGGTATCTTCTCGGTAAAACTTAAAATATTGCAAATAGAAAGAAAGACGAAATCTATGTGAAAGTGATCAAAGACAATGCTCAATAAAGGGTGCAGTAACATTGGAAACAAAAATAGTGCACGCAGACATAAAAATGGGAAGAACAAGCCTAAAAAACACATGCATTATTTATGCATTTTAATTAATTAATTAATTAATTTCCCAGTTGTTCATTCAGTCCTCGATATGTTTAATTCGTACTTCTACTTACCTCCGCGGGAGCTCTTTAAGGGTGAAAGCGCGTGTGTTTACACCATCTTTAGGGACCACGGGAGAACTCTCCTATAGGTGCGGTTATCTGCTTCTGAGTGCTATCCGAGACAGTGTGGCATCGCTACCAGGCAGGGTTACATACCAGCCATGATGCCAGGCCATATGGTTGGCACGTCACTGGTAAGAGCCATCACATGAGGGTCGGTGATTGACATGCGCCTGCATTCGGAGAGATTGCCCTCCCGAGGGAATAAGGACTCGCCATCTGTCACTGCGCTTGCTCTCACGAATCCAGAAAGAGAGGAAAAGAAAGAGTTTAACAGAGAAATACGGAACGGGAAACATCCAAAAAAAGGCTGATTTACCCCAAGATTACAACAAAAATGGTTAGTCCATACGGATTTGTGTGTTTGGGTGTGTGTGTGCGCATGTGTACATATCCAATAGCAGGTCGGAATAAAATGAAAAGACATACAACAAGCAAAAAAAAAAAAGTGTTCTGTGTTGTTCATGGAATCAGAACATATAAACATATACAATGTTTAGAAAATAAATTGTGTTTTAGGTTCTGTAAAAGAAGCCACACTCTACTGAAACACCACTGATGTCAATAGATGTCATAAATAGACATTTAAACAGACTGGTCCGTTCGCAACGTGCTAAGCAGACAATTGTAAATCACAGGCATATAAATGGAGCAATGAATGAGGCACAGGCTCTACATGTTTTGAGAGTGAGGCTAGGGGTACCTACAGGGGCTACCAGGCTACCAGCACAGCAAGAATGAGGGGGACCCAGGTGTTCTGGCTCAGGGTCTTGGTGACACATGAAGACATGGGGTACAGCATGAGCTGGTGGTGCTAGAAATCTGAGCATCCAATAGACAGGGGTGACATGCCTACAAACAACATGTCACAAGCTAGCTCTTTCTCATATTATTCAACTCCAGGTACCATTTTCCCAATTATAGCTTGTTATTGTTCCCGGGAAAAAGGCCATGGCAATAACAGGACTTTCAACAAGTAATTAAAATGATACAGAAAAGATCTATGGTGCTAATTATTAGCCAGTCCGAGTGCTGCTGAGAAATATCAGCACTAGCCTGAAGCATTATGATATTACATCCCCGTTGATGGCTAAGCTGTGACAAATGTGTCAATGCATTGCCACCTGGAGCTATAGAACAAACAGCAGTCACAGCAGCAATCTTATAGTGGCCTTATAGAAGGCATTTTTGGTAACATTCCAAGAGGGGAGGTACTCCTCAAAGGTGCAGTTTTTATTTCAACATTGATGGGGACCACTAAGCATACACAGTACTCCCACAATGTTAACCCCAAATCGATGTCTTTGCCTTCAATGCCAAGTGGCAGTGTGTTCCTTTCCATGGTGCAATTTCAATTTGCAGTCAAGCTAAATTCATTATGAGTGTGGGCCATGCCTCAGCAGTATATTGTGGATGATTTTCAATAAGTTCTGGTCATCGTTATTGAATTGCCTATACAAATTCCAGAGAAAGCAAGCCCAGATTTACAGACGCTTCTGCAATCAAATCAAATGTAGATGAGTTTGGTGAAAAGAGATAATCTTTTGGGCCCTCAGTGGACTGCATGGGGGCTCTCTAATGGTTCAGCAAGTTAGGAGAAAAATGTTCCTGTGAAGGGTTTCCCAAACTCTTGGGGAAATGAGACACTGAAGGGTAAGAAGAAAGATACAGAGATAAATGTTAGGACACTGTCAGGTTTTTAAGTCATAAACAAAACAGGCACGCATTTGTGTAAATCAGACTTATCAGCAAAATCCAAGAATGTTCAACTGAATTGATTATTACATAACATATTAGCTACAAATTGTGCTGCAGTAAACTGAATCCCATAATTATATTGAAGAAATAAAATATTGTTTTACACATCCAAATAAAATTATTTTGCTGCCAACTAGAAAGAGGAGCACTGCAACCTTAGACTCCAGGGATCATTGATGAATTAAATTCCTTGCTCTAGATCTGTGTGTAATATGTTGTTTGCAGTATTATATATCATTCATACTTGTGAATACTTCTGTTACCTCTTATATTCCCCAAATCGGCCATAATATGTGAGTGTGTGTTCTGTGACTGACATCCCACCAGAGAACCCTCTGTGTTCCCTGATATAGGATACAGGCTCACAACCATGTGATGAATATGTTGTTACTCAATATGTGGTTTTGAAAGTTGCAAGGATGTAAACAGAAAGCTTTTTAAAAGTCACACTGTAAGGTGGCCAGAAGATTAATTAATTACTAATGGAAATCTATGGAGAATTACATTTCTGCAAGTCTGCAATCAGTATATTTTTATACATCAGCATGATTATTACATTCTTGATTATTTGCTGTTTATTCAGGTAGATGCAACTTTGCAATTTTCTCCCAGCGGGTGCAAGGTGAAAGAGCCCAACCAGTCATTCATCCAGATAAGTAAATATATAAAAAAGTAAATACATTTATGACTAACATTATGATACAAACAACACAAGGCATGGTTAAGTATGCTGCACTGGTTAGCACTGATGCCTCATAACTCTGGGACCAGGGTTCAAGGCTTAACCCTGGACTTTACATGTTCTCCCTCCATTTTCTGCAACTACTTGTGCTAAACAGCTTTCCCATACCGTCCATTTTTGGTTTATACTTTCCCATAAATCCTTAGCACAGTGACAACGCATGCATCGTCTTTGTGATTACGAAAAACTTGCTGGGAATTGCATGACTTTACCTAATACTAACGAGGACCAAATCGTAAACACTAAACTAAAAAAGTGACATGTATGTCTTTTGGGGAAATTATATAAGTGCTTATTTTATTGATCTCAAATATACTAACAATAACATCAACATTTCATATAATTATCTTATTTAACCCTCTTTTATCTATCTGTTATTCAAATTGAACTGTATGTGTTTATTGCCAGTTCTCTTGGTCAATAAAAGTATGCATATTCACTGATTTGTTCTGTTGATCTTCTGTTTCCAAGGGCTTGAATAGATTGTAACTAATTATTTTACTAGGGGACTTCATCCTTCTTGTGGGATTGCCACTTTTAAATTATTTAAATTGTGTATTATTTATACTGATAGAAACAAAACTATATATATATATATATATATAATGAATAATAATTGAGCATAGATTAAATTACATCTAAAATTGCAGCGCAAACACACGTATAGGTACAAGCATGAACAAGCAAAATGAACCACCTTTATATGAAATTTGAATAGTCTAGATATGTGAGGATTTTAAATGTAAAAAATACATTTATGCCCTGCATGATTATAATTATATAAGTTTGTTCCCTTAATGGCAACCATCACGTTTTTTGGATGACTCTAGGTTTACAGTTAGCAAGGAATTTTTAACACCCTTCAATGTCTTGGCCATTATATTGTAATAATTGGTGTATCTTTTGAAAAAGTGAAAGTGAAGAAAAGTTAATCCATTATGGATGTATTATATATGGATTATTTAAATCTCAGATCTTAAAACAATATCCGCGAGACCTTTTTCAGGTATTAAAACGGTACATTGGCGACATCTGCTGTTAGTAAATTATCAACCTATTGTGGTTTAGGAGGTCAACCGTATATGGGTTAAGCACCTTACTAGGAGAAAGGAACCGGGTTGAGGCCAAAAGGAAGGTTTTGCTGCTGTACCTTTGAGAAAAGCCCATATCTTACTTTAAGTAATGAATTACTATATCAATGTTTATCAGCATCTGGTGTCTGTAGACTTCCGTTGCATTCAAACATTTTTTTGAAAGGGCCCCCATATACCTTATGAATTTGTCCTCATCGCCACTCCACACACACACACAGAGTCGTGTAATTATATCTTTATGGAAACCACTCATTCATTTCTATGGGAAAAATGTTAATGCTAGCTATGACAACCTTAACCCCAACCCAGCCCTAAAGGTAACAATAATTAGCCAAATAAAATACAAGACTTTAATCTTTTGATTGCGTTCACGGACCATTATGGGGTCCTGAAAAATGGTCCCCACAACATCAAAAAAAACAAGTTGATATTTGGTCCCCCACAATGTAAAATAAACATGATACACACACACACACACACACACATACAGATACATACCTCAGCAATGAAAATCCCTGAAGTAAAACCGTATTACAGTTTATATATACACTTATATATAGGTAATTTCTGCTGTTAATTAGTACATGCTAATTAGAGTACTTGCTACCAATTAATAATTAAGCCTTTCAACTTATTTCCTGCATTTATATTTTAATATTGGTTAGGCAACCTGTTCAAGGGTACCCATACCCGGGGCTGTCAAGAGTACAGGTTAAATTTTTTTTAGCTGTGAAGACTATAATCTGTTATTGTGACAGTAAGCAAGGCATCATTGTAATGTGCAAGGTTTATTCACATACCCTGGCATTGTAGGAAACAGGAGGAGGTAAAGTAGCATTATGTTAACTGTCACATTTCGTGGTAGACGAGCAGGCAAGGAGACGGATGGAGCCGGACTGACAGGGCGAACAGGGTTTATTTGGGGTAGGCAGGCAGACAGGCATGAATATAGGCGACAATATACAATGACCGATGCAGGACTCAGGAAGACGTGGACTCATATACACCGGCAAGCAAGGGTTAACAGGACAAAGGTGAGCACAATCGGGGCAGGAACCCAAGGTACAGTATGAGGTGGGCGTGGCACACGGGAGGATCGGACGGAGCGGATCATGACAGAACCCCCCCCCAAAGGCGCGCACACCGGGCCTCCAGAGGAGAGGCGACGGACGAGACGGGACCGGGGGAATAGGACCTGGAAAACAAAACAAGACCATTAACGGGAAACCGGGAACAGGACAGAAACACAAAACAGAGACAATGGCAAAAGCCAGGACAGGAGCTGACAGAGGACAGGGAACGCCAGCAGACAAATGTGGAAAGGAGACAGAGGGGGAACAGAGAACAGAGGAACACCAGGGCGAGGAGTGAACAGAGGAGGAACAGGAGGAACAGAGAGACGGGGGGCCGAAACAGGAGGGACGAAGGGAGGAGGAGGAGCAGGGGACAAAGGGGAGCCCGAGGGAGCCTAAACGGGCGACGGGCAGCATCCAAAGGGGCCGCAGGGGAGAGGGAGACAGGAGGCGAAGGGGACGACACAGGGGCCGAGGGAACCGGACGAGGGAGAGACGGAGGGGACACGGAGGGAGCAGGAGGGGACACCAGCGAAGGCGGGCAGGAGGGGGAAGCCGCCACCGGCGACGGCACAGCCGGAAGGCGCAGTCCGACGCCTAGGCGGAGCAGGGGGGACCCGAAGGCGGCCGACACGGCACCGGAGGCGATGCCGAGGACCGGGACCGAGGAACCGTGGGGGACCCACAGGCAACCGGCGACCCCGAGTCGCAGGACCCGCAGGCAGCCCCGGAGCCCCAGCCAAAGCACGCGAGGGCGAGCCAGGGGGCAGGGCGGGCGGGACCCGGGCCCGACACCTATGTCCCCGTCCCTTACGGGACACTGATAGGCGGGGTCCCACTGGGCGTTGGTCCTGGATGGGCCTGGGGCCAGGAGTCCCGAGGGAGGTCCCCGAGGGGTCCCACTCAAGCTCCTCCTCTTCCCCAGAGGAAGGAGCCATAGTCCCATAGTCCGGGACCTCCTCGGGAACTATAGTTCGAGGCGTGGGCTGGACGGGCTGGTCAGGGGAGCAGGGCTGGACGGGCTGGTCCGGGGGGCCGGGAAGGACGGGCTGGACCGTAGAAGGCACCTCAGGCGTGCAGGCAGCAGCGGCGGCTGGCGAGACAGCCGCGGGCAGAGCGGCTGCGGGAGGTGCAGCCATTAGGACCGGCGTGCGGCCAGCGGGAGGTAGGAGGATGGGTAGGTCCTCTAGTCCCTCAGGGTTCGCTGGCACAGCGGGCGAAGTCGCGAGCGTTGCGGCTTTCTCTTCCGTGAGAGGAACCGTGGGCGTTGCAGAGCAAGCTGGCGCGACGGTGTCCTCCCAAGCTGGGACCAGAGTGCAGGATCCCAGGAGTCGGGGCACTCTCCTGCCTCCCCTGGCGCCACTTTTTCCTTCGCCGCGTTGTTGTCACGCTCAGTACCTCGCTGGAGACAGGCGGTGAGACGGGGGGCGGCTTAGCCGTGGCATATCCCAGATGGGGCAGCCAGGCAGCCACTCTCTCCCTCAGCAGCTTGAGGTTCTCCAGCACCTCTCCAAGCTGCTGTTCCTCACCTGAGTGGAACCTCCGATCAAGGAGGTCCCAACACCTGTCCACAAGCCGGTGGGCTACTGGGTCCTCCCTTCTGTCAAGCAGGTTTGTCCAGTGAATCACTTCCTGCTCCATGGGGAGAACCTCCCCAGTAGCACTGAGCGTGTTGTAAAGGTCGGTCATTCTGTCACGTTTCGTAAATTAGCTTCATCTTACACTGAAAAAATGAGAAAAAGGTTTTCAGTGGCCTGAACCCCATTGAAAACCTGTGGGGTGAGCTGAAGAGGAGACTGCACAAGAGAGGGCCTAGGACCCTCTGTGATCCGGAGAGATTCTGTAAAGAGTAATAGTCTCAGATCTCGGTGGTTGGTTGGGGAAGTGAGGGCACAATGTTCTAACAAAGTGGCATACCTGAAGGTAACGAAACAGATTGGTGCATGGAAGGTTAAATTTGATGGAG
>JAODKE010000102.1:0-10386 GCA_026779605.1 Mormyrus hasselquistii | reverse complement strand
AAGTTCTCCCCAAGCGAGCTTGATGGGCCGAATGGCCTCCTCTCGTTTGTATATTTCTTATGTTCTTATGTTCTAAGATGTGACCATAGGTGGAAATTAGTGGGAGAACATTTTAAAATGGTTTTGAGAAAGCAGTTCTTTACACAGCGTGTAGATAGAGTATGGAGTAGACTTCCTGTTTGTGTAAAGCAAGCTAAAACTTTGGGCTAGATAAGATTTTAACAGCTCTGAGCTATTAGTTGAGTTCTCCCCAAATGAGCTCAATGGGCCTGAATGGCCTGCTCTCGTTTATAAATTTATATTCTTATGTCTCACTGCTACCAAAGGCTGCAGCTGTACTGCTCATACGCATAATAAGCTATCAATAAATTACCAGGTTACATAGCTGATGAAGTTAACCCTTAGCACTAGCGTTAACTAGCTTTTTGACTGGTTTATTTAGCAGAAAAATACCATAATATTATGAAGGTATTTATGATGCATTTCAGGTGAAAGCTAAAGTGTTACCATGATTTGTTTATGATCATTTCCTCTTGTAATCATTTCAAATGTTTAAGGTTTTGCAAATAATTAGCTACATGCTTGTAAATTTGTTAATGATTTGTTCATCATTAACTACTGGGCTAGTAATAATTTATTAATGCTTTGTTTATAATAATTTCCCTTTTTAACCATTCAGGAATATTTATTAAGGTCAAACAATTAGTTAACTCAAATACATGCTTATAAATGTCTAAATGTCTTATTAAGAATTTCTAAATGAATGGTTTCATCATTAAATACTGGCTTCTAAATGTCTTGTGTGTAAATGATTAGTTAATGTTTAATTATATATATACAAATTTAACAAATGATGTCCACATAAGGTATAGATACATAATAATAATACATAATGCATGGATTAATAAAAAGGAGGGTGAAATTTGTAGGTCGCATGACGATGATCTTCTTCCCTGCTCCTTTTTGTTTCCCAGGATTTATGGCAGAGGCAGAATCTCTGCTGACAGTGTCAGCCAGTGCATCATATGATCGGATGCGCAATGCCCCTGTGGCCCGTGCCCTGCTGCAAACACTGCACTCTGAGACATCGATGTTTGACAGCAAAGAGCCACCGCCTGAGAGATATATGTTTATCCTGGTGAGGGACAGGGATACACTATAAAGGTCACTGACAGACAGACAAGTGAGACAGGACTGGGCTTAACCGTACAGCTCATGGACAGACAGAAAGACAAAGCTACATTGGGTAAATGGGGTGGTGTGTATGACCTTGTAAGTTAAGAAACTGTATACATAACTGGAAGGTCACTGTTCAAATCCCATGGCCGGAAGGGTGTTTTTACCATTGAGCCACTGAACAAGGCTCTTAACCCCAACTGCTTCAGAGACTGGCTGACCCTGCTTCTCAAATGTATATCTCTTTGGAAAAAAGCATCTGCTCAATAAATGTAAAAAATATGAATCACTGAGGGACAGTCAAGATTATACTATACAAATCACAGATGGACAGGGGCCCTGTATGACAAAACTGGTTCAACAAAGTACTTATAGTTACTGTATTATTATTGGTCTTTTTATTCATATTCTTAATCCTATTTTTAGTATTCAATATTAAACTTTTCATCCTTCAAAATACACAAACACAGCACAGGTACATGGGTGGGGAAGATGACGAAGGTGTCGACGTTCACTGGAAACCGCTTATAGTGATCACATCTGTCTGGGTGAAATTGATCACTATAAACAGATGTTATAACCGATTTTTTTCTTTTTCTTTATGTCTCAAATAGATTACCATCTGACAAGTGTTTATTAGATGAATATAAGATAATAAAACAGACAGCATTGCTATTTACTGAATTTTATTGACTCAAAATACAGTGGAGCTGTTTCAAATGCCTTTTAAATTTCAGTACTGTACAAATCAAATGACTGATTTGTGTATAGTTCAAATGCAGTACAGTACTGTACGTCAGATATAGCTTATTGGAATTTTGGTGCTGCATCTTGGTGGTTCATTTTTGGCAGTTTATCATAAGCATTGATGAGTCTATTTTTGTCACAGAGAGAAAATAACTTTCTTTTTCCCGTTGTGTTTTCTGTGCATGCAGCATTAGTCTCGAGTAATTAGCCAGAAGCAAGACAGGTAACCACAAAATAAAGTAAAAGAAAAAAAAATGATTTACCGTAATTTCTATATGTCGTCATGTGTAAAAAGACCCAAAATTAACACTATAAGCAGACCACCTGAATACTGGCAAGAAATTATACTGTATTTGTACAGGAATAATACTGTCCCAAGCTTTTTGATCCATATAAGCAGTTGGTCACTAAAACCATGATCAAGCTGTTTCCGCTGTGGTAAAGTGAATCCATGTCAGGGAGGAGAGTTTGAGCTATTTCAGGTTTTATGAACTACTATAACACTCAAAGGCTCCTGTGCATTGCTACATTGTTCAATTCTTCTTGTGCATTGATTGGTTTGTTTTCTTGATTTAACTTAACTCTAGTAACACATGCATAATTATAGGTGACTGACCAATCTGCACACAGCAAAAACTTGGCGCTTAAGTGAAATCTAGGTCCATCTAACTGAAATAATAGTTTACAAATTTTGTTCTAGTTCAAAGTGTTCTCCTTGGTATGGATTATCTTTTCACCTTAGACTTTGGGGGACAATACACAACACTTGATTTTCAGATTATATATTTTTATGTATATTTATTAATTGTGCTGTGTCTATTCACCACCAGTGACTGCAAGAGAGCAACAGCTATTGAACATGAAGTGCACATGCGAAAATTAAGATATTAATTAAAATTCACATTTTACAGCTAATTTTACCACAGTCACAGGATTCTCATGCACAAGGCATTTTGAGAGTGTGGGAAAGCCTGATTACTACATTGTTTTAGGTGAAGATGGTGGTGCAGGAGGCAGTGCTATTGTTTGACAACCAGAGGGTTGCAGGTTTGAGCCCTGGTTCCTCCTGGCCCCATCAAAGTGTCCTTGAGCAAGACACTAAACCCCAAATTGCTCCTGGTGTGCAGGTTGGCACCTTGCATGGCAGCCTCTGCCACCGGTGTATGACTGTGTGGTATGCATGGGTGAATGTGAGGCACATATTGTAAAATGCTTTGAGTACTCGTAAGAGTAGAAAAGCGCTATATGAATGCAGTCCATTTACATCAGTAAACTGTATCTACTTCTCTTCGAATGGTCAGCCATCTGTGATCCTGAAACTGGGTTTTGCCCTGTAGTATAAGCTACTGTGATAATGTGTCCTGCTAAGAAGGGTAACAGTGTTGTTATATCGAAAAGCCTGCAGTACCTTTGCAGTATCCCTCATTCTTGTTTACTTCACCCTCCCCCACTATCCATTCCCCTCTCAGGATCGTTTAATCTACCTGGATGCAGCAGAAGAATTTGTGGAGAAGGCACGTCGCTTCTATCCAAAAAGGGAAGAGGATGACGATGAGGAGCCCACTCTGAAGCTTCCCCTCCTGGTGACCCGGAGCAGCCTGGTACCTTCAGGGGATGAAGACGAAGACATGGTGGATGGTGAAGGAAGGGCTGGTGAGCTTGATGACAATGACACAGAAAAGTCCCTGTACTGACTCAGACCTGTAGTGATCAGCTAACTGCTGCAATCCATCTGCTTAGAGAATTCTTTAGTGCAATGATAGGTAGCAAAATTGGCTATCACTCTTTTGACTCTGTTGAAAAGATAAAATGTTTGTTTAATGTTAAATGCAGTTACTTTTAATGACTTTGAATTTATTCTGCTCTGTGGGATTACAGAGGAAGAAATTTTTAACATGATGTATACAACTTAACAATACTGGCCTGTGTTCTCAGTGGTGGTCCTAACTTGTATGGCACCCTGGGCAAACCCTTCCCTTGAACCCTCCAAGTAACAAAAAAAACACTATTCGGTGTTGTCATTTAATTAACACATTTAGGAATGACACTAATAAATAATGATAAAATTTAAACTATATAAATAAAAATACATACATATACAAAATAACATTCATGGATATCAAAATTGGCTTATAAATATACCAGTGTTATGCTAGCTTATTTCATTACATGCATAATAATATACTCAAAAAAAAAGCTACCAAAGGCTGACCCAGCTCCATCCCCCTCCCCATCTCGTACTTCTGAGTGGTCATAATCTAGAATCAGGGCGCCCACTCCAACCCACATGGGGACATGTGATCACTGATGTGCAGTCATAGCCAAAAGTTTTGAGAATGACACAAATGTTGGTTTTCACAGTTTGCTGCTTCTTTTTGTCAGATGTTTTTATGGTATACTGAAGTATAATTAGAAGGGTTTCGTAAGTGTCAAAGGCTTTTATGGACAATTACATTAAGTTTATGCAAAGAGTTAATAATTGCAGTGTTGGCCCTTCTTTTTCAAAACCTCTTCAATTCACCCTGGCATGCTATCAATCAACTTCTGGGCCAAATCCTGACTGATGCAAGCCAAATCTTGCATAATCAATGCTTGTAATTTGTGGGGTTTAGTTTGTCCACCCACCTCTTGAGGATTGACCACACGTTCTCAATGGGATCAAGGTCTGGGGAGTTTCCCGGGGCCTGTACTACGGAGCGGGGTTACTGGCTTATCAGGGTAAATTGTTGGATATAAGGTAGTCTGGGCAAAATGTAAGTCAATTCATTTCAGTTTCTTTTTATATAGCTCCTTTCACAACAGAGTTGTCCCAAAGCACTTTACCGGGTTGATACATGAAACTGAAGCAGAGAGAGATACAGAATGGGGAAAAGGGAAGGAAATAAATTGAATAAAGAAAACCAGAAGACAATGGAGGAGAGGAACCAAAAACTCCCAAGTAGGGAGAAAAAAACCCCTGGGGGGCCAAGGTCCACTGGCTGCCCAACCCCCCATTACCGAAAACAGAAAAGTGGACATGCTTGCTAAAAGGGAAGTACCTGTATATGCTGAGATTAAGAATGAACACAAAGTCCATTAGTGAGTTCATTGTCCATGTTGGGCTGTGCCGGGTGGCACTGAAGGCCGCACACATGATGATATAATTCGTATGGCCCATTTGCAATGTCACCCCTCCATGGGACTGAACCAGGACTCCAGCTCAGATGGTGCCCAACCACCCAGACATGTTGGAAGGCAGAGAGCATGGATGGTCAAAACATGAGTTGACACATAAATGGACAAGCATATTACATAAAAATGAAAAGTAAACAAATATGAAGTCCATTTAAACTGTGGTACCTTAAATCTGACACGTTACCCCGATAAGCCAGTAACCCTGCTTTGTAGTACAGGCCACTGGCCATGGACCCAAAATGTCGATGTTTTGTTCCCCAAGCCACTTAGTTATCACTTTTACCTTATGCATGCTGGAAAAACCATCGTTTGACAGCAAACTGTTCTGGGATGATTGGGAGAAGTTGCTCTCGGAGGATGTTTTGGTACCATTATTTATTCTTGGTGGTGTTCTTATGCAAAATTGTGTGTGATCCCACTCGCTTGGCTGAGAAGCAACCACACACAGGACTGATGGTAGTTCACCTTTTCTTCTCCGTACAATTTTTTTTTCCGAATGTGCCACACAGTCAAAAAGGGGATTCATTTGCAGTTCAACCCCTGTAGCTTTTGTGGAATATCAGCCTGTCCATGATGTTTTTCTTGAAGAGAAGTAGCATCTTTGCTGACCTTCTTCACACCAGGCCATCCTCTAAAATCATCGCCTCAATGTACATGCAGATGCACTCGACTTGCCTGCTGCCATTCCTAAGTGAGCTCTGCACTGGTGGTGCGCCGATCCTGCAACTGAACCAACATTAGGAGATGGCCCTGGCACTTGTTGGACTTTCACTTGTGGGTACCCAGAAGCCTTCTTCACAAGAAGTTGTTGATAAATGGTTGATTTAGGTGCAATCTTACAAGCAGCAATATCCTTGCCTTTGAAGCCCTTTTTATGCAAAGCAATGATGACTGCACATGTTTCCTTGCAGGTGACCATGGTTAACAGAATGAACAATAATTTCAAGCACCACACTCCTTTTAAACCATCCAGTTTGCTATTCTAACTCAGTCAGCATGACAAAGTGATCTCCAGCCTTGTCATCATCAAGAGTCTCACCTGTTTTAACAAGAGAATCACTGATATGATACCAGCAGGTCCTTTTGTGGCAAGGCTGAAATGCAGTGGAAATGGGTTGTTTTGGTATTAAGTTCATTTTCATGGCAAAGACTTTGCAATTCATCTGATCACTCTGGAGTATATGCAAATTGCCATTATAAAAACTGAGGCAGCAGTCATTGTGAAAATTAATATTTGTGTCATTCTCAAAACTTTTGGCCATGGCTGTAAATGGAAAATGAGTGATAGAAAACTGATTATGCAAATATCACGATTCCGAACGTTTTGTGTGTGTGCAAGTGTGCGATGCTGCCTTAGCAGCTGCCTATGTTGCCGATACCTATGTCTGCTAGTGTGTGTCATTTGTCCACTGTCTCTTCTCTTCTGTATAAACAACCTAATAGATGAGGGTGAACTTTTTTCTCTGTCATGACCTTCAATCATGCACCAACATATGACCTTGTGATCAAACCTTTAGATTGTGGTCAATTTCCCCTCACTAGGCCTTCAGACTTCAGACTCAGTATTGATTCATTTATCGGCCTATTAACATGGACTAATGTTGTAACATTTTGTAATTTGCTAGTTAATGAACGGGATGCTATGTAAAGGAATGCTATGTAAAGGAAATTAATTGCAGACAGCCCAAGAGAATGTCTTGGATGTCTGAGGATCAGCATTTTTATTGATTTTCAGCTAACATTGACATGTCAGTTTAAATGTGGTTCACTGTGCAAAAGAAGCGAGACACAGAATGTGCAGGTATGGAATAATCTGGCTGTCAAGGCCATTATGAAGGTTTCTATAGGATATTAATGAGCATATATTGTATTTCGTCGTTGCCAAGGTAATACCTCGTATGTGCACATATAATATATTAAAAACATCTGGAAATACTAAGGCAGTTGTGAAACTGGCCTTGGAGAGCTGTTACTCCTTGTCTCTGTGGGTGAATCAGGGCTGACCTCAGCAACAATATGTGGTTTGATCCCATAACATCAGCAAGTAGCAGCAGCCCAGTCCTGGGCTTTCCTTATGAGGGGGGCTGGTCAGAAGAGCTTGGTCACTGACATTTGTCATATCCTTTAGTGCTGGCCTGCATCAGCATTTTCCAATAACTATGGCTCACAATGACTTTTCCCTGGTTGGCACAGGCCTTGCTCTGGGGAAGGACTTGATTCAATGATGATAAAAATGAACGAAACTGAGACATGGCATAGACACTCAGCCCATTCCACATCAAGATTATTTCTGCCCTCTCAGCTTTTCTCTCTTTCTTCCCATCTACAATCTTCTTCTTCCATCAACTCTACTATCTCGTTTTTTTTGGCTCCTAGTTTTGGCCTTCCTGCTATATTTAAATCTTGATTTATTTGTCTTTTTTCTCAGAGGTAAACTTATGGCTGAAAGCACACTATATATAAAGACGGTAATGAGATAAATAACATTGAAGGCTTTATGTGGCTTTCTGCCTTAGCCTACAGAAACCTACAAGGCTTAATATCCAGTATAGAGGTCGACCGATATGGGTTTTTCAATAGCCGATGCCGATATTTAGGATTCAGGGTCAGCCAAAGGTCGATATATGTTGCTGATATTTTTTGGCTGAAAATGGGACATTTTCCCCTCTATTTGCATGATAAAATATCACACTACTAATAAGTAATGATATACAAAATTTCTCAACTGACGTGTAAATTTAAATATAAACTTTCATTCATTTTCCAACCTGCTTTATCCTATTGGGTTGTGAGGGGTCCAGAGCCTATTCTGGAAGCAAGGGGCACGAGGCAGAGAACAACCCTGGACAGGGGGCCAGCCCATCGCAGGGTACACTCACACAATGTTACCATTCAGTCACACATGCACAACTACGGGCAATTTATTAACTACTTCAATTACACTCTAATAAATTTTGAAAGAAAAAAAACACTATTAACTACCGTATTTTTCGGACCATAAGACGCACTTTTTCCCCCCCAGAAGTGGGGGGAAAAAGTCCCTGCGTCTTATGGTCCAAATATACCCTACATATACCTTTAAAAAAAAAGTTTCTTACTTTCCCGGCTCTGTGTGGTCTCTCTGTGCTTGCTGCAGCCACTGTCCATTCCTCCATCCCCAGAGTGTCTGCCCCGCTCTGTGATTCATCAGCCTCCATGCCTCCATGCCCCTGCTGCAGCCATGCCTCCATGTCAGCCCAGGTGCGGTGTACGGTAACTGCTCCACTGCGGTGAGCATACCGTAACCCGTAACCCTCACTCCTTGCCGGCTGCAGACTCCGTGCCCGTAAGAATTCGGCGGCCACTCCCCCAATCATTCCTCCGTGCCCGGTTAAACTCCGCCCTTTCGTTGGATGCCGTGCTTGATTACTGGGTAGGCGTACAGTAGATCTCCGCCCACCAGTAAACTCCGCCCTCCGCTGGATGCCCTGCTTGGACGTCACACCGCTACGTCACACAGCGCCACTGTAAGCACAGCAGAAGTTTCCTATTCTCCCATCATACTATACCGGTAACTTTCCAAATGTTTGTACTGCAACAAACTTCATACCCGTATATCGTGTGCGGAGACTTTCTGCTATTTAGCAATAACATTTACCGTAATGTCGCAAAGTGTAAAACACTCTCCAGCCTCGTCTCTCACTACAATGCGTACCGTAGATACCCATAAACCATGCAAAGAAAGCATAGAAAGTCTCTGCATGATTTATGGGTATTTACGCATTGTAGTGGTAACACTGAACTTTGCTGACAGCTTTTAGCCTTGTGAGAGGCTGGAAAGTGTTTTACACTGTGGGACAGTACCGTAAATGTTATTGCTAAATCACAGAAAGTCTCTGCATACAGTATACGGGCAATATCGTAAATCTTTTTTTTCTTCATTTCCCTTCTCTAAAAACTGGTGTGTCTTATGGTCCGGTGTGTCTTATGGTATGTGTATGATGAGTAGTGTACAAGGCCCAAAATCTTTCACTAACATGTTGTTTATGTTGTTAGCAGACAGATAGCTTACAAGCCAAATTCACAATCAGAATCTATAGCGATCGCGGAGAATAAAATAAAATGTCGTATTACACAGCCTTGTATGCAAGAACAACATAAGCCCTTAGTGATTTTGACGATATTGACGTGTAAGCTGTATAAAAGATAGACATGTTTAATGAGGAAACTAACTGGGCTGTACTTTTTATCTAGACGTCTGACAAATTGTTCGAATCTCCACTTTCAAATGCAAAAAAGTTGCACAGAAGGACCATTGTCAACATCAGCTCAAGTGAATGGTAATCACGCTTTCAAACAAACAGTTTTCTCCACCATGCACCTACAGAAAATTTGGTGGCAGGCAAACCCTAGACTCAAGCTCCGTCACTGTCTTTTTCTTTCTTCTTTGAAGTATACTTCATGTAGCACTTACTACATGTTTAGATAAATAGGACCAGGCTCTAGGCTCAGGGAACAGTTATATACAGTTAACTAACAATGACAGTCAACATCCAGGAAAGACTGGAGGGCGGCCAGGAAAGACTGGTTGGCAGCAGGGAAGGTGGAGGGGTTAGTTACCCAATCCACATAGCTACATAACATTGTTACTCAGCCACCCTACAAAAACTACAAGCAGAGTAAGGAAAAGACAGCCTGAAGGTCCACCAAGAGGTAGGATAAAAGATAGACCAATCAGGACAGAACTTATGGTAATGACAAATATGGCAATGACAAAGGACCATCGGATCCCCAGAGATTGTGGCTGTGGGAGGAAAACAGTGACTCATTGTGGCCTGCACATTCACCAGGGTAAGGCCAAATGTGGAGGAAACAACCAGATGCAAGCTTGCACTGCAAAAGCAATTCAGACAAGGTGGAAACTCACCCAGGTCGAGCACCACAGTGATAATGATTCCATCATTGCATCTGGTGAGGGAACGGAGCGGCCTTTACAGCAGGACATGCAACAAGATCTACACCACCTCCAGCAATATTACAGCGAAACAAACTCAAGCGTACCCACAAGAGAGGCACCAGAGAAACCAGTCTGTAAAACCAGGGAAGGGAAATCTGCAAAGTGTGTTGCGGACTGGCCCTCCAGACTTGAGAGTCAGATTTGGCTGCTGGGATTGCTGCACTGTGAGGAAGTGGTGTAGATGCGGTGTGGACTTGTGTTGTGTGCCTGCTTGATTGCTTTTCCTATTTGCTCTGAATTTGAATGAAATAAGTAAAAGTTCCCTTTGATATTACTAATAATGTATGAGAAGA
>JAODKE010000101.1:33768315-33783073 GCA_026779605.1 Mormyrus hasselquistii | reverse complement strand
GTAATAATTTGAAAATGGGGGTTCTGCAGTCACTTCAGTAATTTGCATTTTGGTGTTGACTGTTAAGCGTAGCATTATCCTGCGCTTTAAAAACTAAGCCCCCCCCCCCCCCCCTTCCTTGAGGCTTTTCAGTGAGTAGTGAGCTGAAAGCCTTCATGCAATCAGCCTTTAGCAGTACACTTTCCTGTTACATCTGTATGCTTGCCCTCCTTTCGGGACGATGACTGGAATAAACTCGCACACGATGATTATTTTACGGATCATGTAAAGAAACCCCACTGAGGACGAGGAGGTTGCCTTTGGCTGGTGGTTTTGTCAGGAATGCAGGTGCTGTTACTGTGTATATACTTTTGCATTGGGTTTGAGCAATTTTCTTCTCCAGTGCCTTTCAGCCTTCATTGGGGAGGTCTTATCAACTAGCAGATAAAAGGCGTTAGCAGTTACTGCTGCTTAATCAAATTCATAAATTCTTGAATTTATGTGTAGTATCAGGTAAGAACCTCTCTAAGGAGACCGTTATGGGAAAGGATGCTGTGAGGCATTAAGTAACTTGCCTGTTACAGTAATGAAGATTGATCTGTAAGTATGGTTGGAATTTCAGGTATAAGTGATGGTTGCTTTTGACAATGGTACATATGGTCTTTTATAGCGTGAACTTAGCACTACAAGATACATGAAGTGTCTTCTAGTACATGGTGTTAATAGTAGTGAGGAACTGTGTGAATTTTAGGCTGTGCGGTGTATTAACTGTGTGTTGTTCTCGTTGCCACTGCAGCCGCCTTTTTCTGATGGCTATTGGCCAGAGCTGGCTTGCAGATGATGATTTTGGTACATCCTGTACACCCTACTACCACAGCTCAGTGTATGGTTGGTATGATGGGTTTGTATATGATGGGTAAGATTTAACTTTCCACCCCACCCCTCACAGAGAAAAGAACAGGATATAGTCAGTCAGTATGTGCCTTTAGAGTTTGCCTATTGTATTAAAATAACCGGAGGCTATTACCCTTGTTGAATGAAGAGGGCTAAGATAATGCACATTCTGGCTTGACAGTTGGTCACTTATCTTTTGGGAAATTTTTGGATTTAATCAGGTCCGTAATTGGGTTTTAGCTGCAGTTGTTTTAATGGAATAGGCCAACTGGCACTCAAAGTGAAATTTTTAATTATAAAACACTTTGAATTTGAAGATGGCCATGATATACAGGAGTAGGTGAGTTCAGGGTAGATTTTCCTCTTAAGTTTGCCTGTATGGCAGAAATCTAATGCATGTGAGCAAGTTCTGGGGGACAGCTTGTGTGACCATAAGTCTACAGGATTTCTTAGTTTAGAAAATATCATTGCTCAGTATTTCATATTTTTCCCTTATGTTTTGAATAAAAACATTGACAGATGCACTTTACACAGACATTGTTGACTTAAGATGTCAGTATAAAATATAACTTGTCAGCTGCCCCCTCAGTGCAGTACTGCTTACTCATGTACTGTAATTCAGTGTCTGGAGGGAACTCAACCAAACTGAAGATTATATTTTGTTTATTTTATAAAATTTTGCGTAACTGTGTGGAAGAGTGTGGAACCTCCAATTCATCCCATTGATCGACTGATGTACGCACCTCTACCCGAAAGATAGCTCTTGTTTTGGTCACTGTAAACCACCTTCAAACATTCACTTTTGCTACTCTTAATGCCAGCAAAGTCTAAATTTCCATTAAAAAAATTTGCTCCTTTGAACTACTATGAGCAAACCATTAATATAGTTTCACATGTCCGGTTTTTAATTTAAGCTTCTGGTTAAGTACTCCTAAATTGACAGGGCAGAAGTTACTTTTTTCTACAGGTATCTGGTACACCAGATGATATATGAAGTGTTTGTCATGTTTAAGGATTTAACATGTTAATCATGACTTTGAAACATAGATTAATGGTTGTCAAACACAATTTCAAAACGTTTCACTACACTCAGAATACTGCACCCTTATACAACTGAAGAAGCATTTAAGAGCTTTTGGAGAGTCATGCCTCGGCATGCATCTGTGTGGGCAACTGGATTTTAAGGGACGCTTTGGAGTCACATGGTGTGGTAAGATGGTCCAAAATAGGTTCTTCCTATGCTCTATATACACACACCTTACATATAGTGAAATTAAAACCCAGTAAGTTGGGTTGTGGTGTGGAAATTCCTAAATGTTCAACAAAAACAATTCTGAAGTACTAGGGCTCTGGATGGATGGATTGTGGTAAGGCAATCCCCTTTATCAGATGCTGAAAGATTAGCAAGGTTGACAAGGTGGGGTTGTGGTAAGACATCCCCGGGTCAGATGGCGGCGTCTTAAAAGCTTCCTGATGGATTTGCCATGGTGACGGAGACATGCTCCTCATGCCACAGTGCCGGCGCGTACGAGGGATCCTGCAGCTCATGCGGTGTCTGTCCTTGTTTTCTGTATGTGGCTGTGGTAAGGCAGTCCACATGATTTGGGAACATCACATCATTCTGATTTTGATGTAAATGTGTGGTGGTTTTTCAGCTCTTGGTAAGGTTTAGTATGTGTGTGTGTGTGTGAGCGCACGCCTGCACTGTCCAGTTCTAAATATTGTCAGATGTGCTTAAGTTGCATTAGGAACTTAACATCAGGAGCTTAATTGAATTTCCATTTTCACTTTTTCCATGGGGTGAGGTAAGCTGGTTAGCTGAAGTACTTTTTCCTTTCCCCATTTTTGTCCCATCTGGGTTGTGTGTAAGGCAACCCTTGGTTTAAACAGGTATTAGGAAATTAGCACTTGCTGTTGTGTAGACTTGAATTGCATGTTTGAATACCAGTATGCCATAGTAGCAGTTATTTGATCTGCTGGTATACGTGTACCATAAATCTCAACCTGATGTTCCAGAGGTTTTTGGATTCCCGCCATCCTGATTCCGCCAGCATTCGTTTGATTTGTGTAACGGGTTGGTGGTAAGACCTGCTGTTATAATTTGTCCCCTGGTACGATTGTTAATTTGCCTTGTCCTGTATAGTGCCAATTCCTTTTATTTTGAACTGTACGTATTCCATCAACTGCAACTTCATCTTCTCCTTGGAGAGGAAATAGGACCTTGGGGCAGAAGAGGTGTAAGTAGTGGACTAAGTTGGATGGGAAAGGTAAAGGGAGGTTGTGAAATGTAAGTATGGCTCTCAGTGGTTAAACGGTAGCACTCAGCCATTTTTGTGCTGATTTATGTTTGTCTCCGTCTGGATTTTTTGAAAGGGTATTGGGGAATGGGACAACCAGGTCTTTGTATACAAGCTTGGTCAATCTAACTGTAAAACATTGGCATGATTTACGGTCTTGTAAATGTCCTCTGAGGTTCTATTGATTTCAAATGGATATTTTTAATTTTGGACTGTATAAATAAAAACTGGCTTAAGCCCTGACTTGCTGTCATGGTTATTTAGCCTCTTGGGCCTCACCACATGACCTCTTCGGGCAATGATCTTATGCACTTTTCTGAAAGGAGGATTCTTGTAACTTGTCGCTCATGACTTGCAAAAGACACTTTTTGGAAAGTGGAGTGATGGGCCCCAATGTAGGAAAACTTCATTAAGTGATTCCTATTTTTTTGCCAGGAATGTTCAACTTTCTGTTGGTAAGTTAATTTGTTCGGCGTGGGTCTTAGTGAGAACTGCTCAACACTTCAGTTCTACTTAATACATCCAGCAAACCTTTTAAAGATTTTAGATTTTGGCGGTGGCTGTACAGCTTTAAAAATTCAGTTTTTACTTAGGTTTTTGTATCTGTGTTAGAACTGTCACAGCTCATCCCACTGCATGTTACAATCTTTTCTGGTATTGGTGCACAATTCTTTTAATATCAGCTTTTTGAAATGGAGAAGTGTGATGTTCACTCAGTGCTCGTTTTGTACCTCTTGCGTTTCTGAAACGCGTGTCAGACTTGTGGCTCTAAATGCAGTTAACTTTCCGAGGGCAGTGATGCTGACAGTTAAACCCTTGCAAACAACACTGGGTACCAGAGGGATTTTGGAACATGATTTGAGGTATTGGTGAGTGGTAGAAGTTAAAGGTAAAATCTGTCAACTGTGAATGTATCTGGCTCTATAGTGGTATAATAGCTGACACTTGGATTGGTGTCAAGGCTCATCGTCTGATGAATTGGAGAAATTGACTGAAGACAAAATGGAAATGCATTCCTGACTGACTAGTGATGGATTTGAGATTGAGTTTCCTCAAGGTGAACATAGGAAGAAGGAACATGGTCAAGAAAATCTGCTCATTGTTTTAAAAATGCTTTAGTCGGCAATCATCCAACACGGCAGCAAAACCCCTTCTGTCAGTGGCCTTTTTTTTTCTTTCTCCTGTGCAGTTAATTCTTAGTTTTTAGTCCCTTTCAAATCTTGGGAACAAAACATCCAGATGAGAAGCTAGGTTAGAAACAAAAGCGCTTCTGAATGGCATTACAATGTTTTCCCCCCGAAGTTACCTGTGTCAATCTTATCAGTTCGTGTAGCTTATTGTAGAGAACCAGTGAGAGGTTCCCCGAACCATGCAATTGTGATTTGGATCAAGGGGTTGGACCTCTAGCACATTTGTATTCTTTCCTATTAGCCTGGAGCATATCGGTTATGGTGTTTGTGGGGTTTGCCAAGTGAGCGGGATTTCACTCTATGCCAGGCCAAAGATCTGTACTTGTTGGGATTTTCACTTAACCAAGTCCTTGACATTAAAATGGGCAAAATTGATAGTTGGCAGAATGAATACACAACCAACCCGTACCACCTTCTATAAAAGCCTCTTCAATGTTGGAAGAGACTGTTGTCCGATACACATGCCCAAATTCATCTTGTCTGTTACAAGGGACTAGTTCTTAACTTGCAGTATGTATATCACATTGCCTGTCCTTTAAAAGAGAACTTTTTTTTTTGTCCAGTTCGTCAGCCCTTCAAGCCTCTGTTTCACTTTGGAAAAAGTCGGCATTGAGCAAATATTCATGAATTCTAACTTCCATTGGTGAAAGGTTCAAGTTTACATTGTGCCTTTAAGTGAGATTACCTCAAAATGGTACCTGTACACTACCTGTGAGCTTACTTAGTCAAGTTTCTCTGGGAAATGGCCTCGGTATGAAATTTCTCTACTTGCTAGTAGTTAAATGGATATGGGGATTGTGAGTATTGTGTTTATTTTTCTTGTGTTTTGAGCACTAATTGCTTGTCTGTGTACTGTACGTCTATAGGTAATAACTTTTCTTTCAGAGACGCCTGGAGCAAAATCGTAATGTCACGCTTCACCACCTCCTCCTCTCCCTCACAAACTCACATTTCCCCCTGAGGTGCTTTTATTAGGCCGTTGTGTCCCATTGGCTGTCTACTTACTATCATCCTTTATCCAGCGGCCTACAAACATGCCGATGGTAAGAAGATCGATGGGAGAAGGGTGTTGGTGGATGTGGAGAGAGGACGCACAGTCAAAGGATGGCATCCACGCAGGCTAGGTAGGCAGTGTCATATCATCTCTAAAATTACTTGTTTCTGTCTAAAATTGCTCATTGAGCTCTTTCAATTTTATTAACCGTCTTACAGGTGGTGGTCTAGGTGGCACCAGGAGGGGTGGTGCTGATGTGAATATCAAGCACTCTGGCAGAGACGATACCTCCCGCTATGATGAAAGACCTATAGGCGGGTAAGATGAAATCCTTTGTCCCCTTCATACTTTTAATTTCACTTCAGCTGTCTGCGTTGACAACTTGCCACATTTGCAGGGTCATGTATATTTTTTCTTCCCCCCCCCCCCCCCCCCCATGTCTCAGGGACCGGGACCGTGACCGTGGTGGTGATCGTCGGGCAGAACGTAGCAGAGAGAGGGACCGTGACAAGGATCGGGGTGAAAGGAGGAGGTCCAGGTCCAGAGAGAGACGGAGACGCAGCTCACGCTCCCGAGAAAGGGAGAGGGCTGAGCGTGGGGTTGGAGTGGCTGGTCCGGGGGTTGGTGGGCCTGCTGATGAGGGTGGCAGTAGCAGACGGAGGGAGCGAGAGAGGGGAGGTGGGGGTGACAGCAGGAGCAGAGAGAGAAGCAAAGACAGGGAAAGAAAGAGGAGAAGTAGGAGCAGGGATAGAAAGAGGGACAGGGATCGAGGCAAAGGTGGTGGGGATGAGGTGGGTGAAGGTGGAATCGGGCTTGGTGACGGCATGGTAGACGGAGAACGAGCAATGGATGACCCTAACTCTGCAGACCTTGGTAACCCAGGTCGTGATGAAGGAAGCATGGAAGGTGAGGATAGGGGAAGAGAACGTGGAGATAGAGACCGGGAGAGGGACAGGGATAGACGGCGTAGTCACAGGGACAAAGACCGGGACCGAGACAGAGAGCGAAGGAGGGGGGATAGAGACAGGGATAGAGAGAGGGAGCACAGGAGAGAGAGGGGAGATAAAGAGAGAGGTGGGGAGAGAAGAGATGACAGGCAGTTGGGTCCACCCTCTATGCTCCCCCCTTCTCTGGTTCAGGATGGGACCAGTAATTTTGAAGACATGCCTATGCCAGAGGAAGGTAGTCAAGATGGAATGATGGATCAGGAGTCTGTACAGTCTGGGGAGGGATACATATCCAATGAGAATGGTTATAGGATGGAGCCACGGGTAGAGGAATACTAACATGGGTAGTGAAAGTGCTTTACTGTTTGTAATGGGGGACCCATTCAAATATTATGCTTAAAACTGTTCAAATTCCTAACTGCATAGTTCAACCCTGTGTAATGTGTCCCTTCAGTATCCAACATGGTGTTCGCAGAGCAGTACAAGTAAAGCCATTAATACACGTTTAAGGAAATTTCAAGATGCCTGATGTGTGAGACTCATCTCCAGTTTTAGCTATTGATTGTGGTGTCATTCAGGCGACCATTTGGAGAGGAAGACTCAGAAGAGAAAGGTAAATCACATGGTGTTGGCCAGTTTCTGTATGAGAGTATATTACTCTTAATCAGAAAATGCCTTGTCTAAGGGCTTGGGAATTTTCCTGGATTTTGAATTTAACAGCTGCCACTGGTCAACGATACACTGCAGTGCTATGGCCCAGTCATCTGTCTTGTGCTTTGATTTATATATGCGTTTGCTGTCAAATTACTTTTAACAGTAAGGCTGCACATGCATTGACAGTTTAGGTGTTTGTACCAGAACAGTTAAGATTCTATTTTAGTTTGTTACTCTCGATTTTTAGTTTCCTAATTCTACATTGATCATTTTCATCATTTGGAAAATGAATTCTGTAGATTGCCATGTTCCCAAGAGCAGGACATACTATGAAATGTAATTATGTATTTAATAGTTAGGTTCTTAGAATATTGCAGTCATCTTGGCGTCTAGTTTTCAACTGTGACCAAGACACTGAAACAGTAACGTGTGGTTCTTTTTCCATAAGAGGCTGCATTGTTGGGAGGGGGGCCATTTTTGGTTCTAGTGATGTTTGACTGGTTTTAACAGGAGGGAGTAGGAGAATGAATGCATGTTGTTGCTGTGTGTCTCACCTGTTATCTGGTTATTCTGATTGTATCATGTCCTCTTTATAATAAAGGACTTTTTTTGGTTGTCCTTGTTGTTGTACTGTATTTTGCAGTGGAAAAGGCACAAGTCATACACAACGTACTGCTGATTTCTACCCTATATTGATTTATTTTTTTCCCCAACGGAAAATCAGTATACTGTAGGATCTTTGTGAAATGTAATCCCACATCCACGGTATCCTTGAATTTACCAGTTTTCCTTTTTTCCCCTTATTTCGAGCGTTATAAACTGTCAGCGCAGAGATGGGAATAAAGTGTAATTTTAAGGGTCTGTCTCATCCTTAATGTAACTGCATAATGTGTACATACGGTACTCCCACCCTCATTGAACAGCCTGGGATATATAAAAATTTGAATTATGTAAACGCAGTAACGGGCGTGCGGTGAATTATTGCGACTTAAAATATGAAGTCGGTGGATTAGATGTCCTACAATTTCGCACGCAAGTTCAAAGATCTTAACTAATCTTTGACAGAATTGTCCATACTGCTAAGTCATTCACAGTTTAATTTATTAAATTAATAATCAAACGCAGCCGGGTTGCCTTTGGATGCTATATTTTGTACACGTTAGTAATAATGCATCCCGTTTATTTTGATAATCCCATGTTCTCTTATTCTAGAAATCAGTTAAGAGTTTTGGGGAAAATGCGTCATAAAGGAAAAAAATTTGTATTTCTGCCTATCGGGTTGCGCTGCCTCTAATTGGAAAAGACCTCTGGGCGTGATCCACAATCTCGAAGGCTTCGTGGTGATGTCAGCGTTTTCCTGTATGAGGGAAAAATAAACATGGCGGCAATGCCAGAGCCTCTTGGTTTAGAAAGAGGTAGGTGGATTCATTTTGGGGAAAAGTACGGGATTAACTCTTGTGTATGGTTGTATCATGAATTTGCAACGGCTCTGACGTGTTAATGGTTTCATGGTTATGATCTGATCAGAGATGTGTAGCATACGATTTCGGTGGTTCTCTCGGTTGCAGCCGAACTTAAAACAGGTGTAAGAGCGGCAGCGCTTTGCGCTTGGCACCGTTCGAGGTGTCTACGGCTTGGGGCTGCTTGCTTAGCAACGCCGCATCTTTGGCCTCGCTGTAGAACTTGCCGTGTTTGAGTCCGCGTGACGATGGTGACGCCTGGCCGTCACGAGCCACATCGCTCCGCAGTTGTTTATAAGACGCGGGGATGCTGCAGGCACAGGGCGGCTCGCGCAGCATCATTTTTTCCCCCGTAGTTGACCAAGTCTAGCTAACGTCGTCCTGCACTTGTGGCTCGTTAGTCGTTTTAGAAATCTAGCTAGCTTATTATTTAAGACTGTGGTATGTCAGACCAGTATCAATAACGAAAATTTACCTAAATTACTTTGGTGGTCTGTATTTTTGATTATTAAGCATTATTAAGTTGATAGCTTGATATAAAACATTTTATATTTCTTAATTTTCCAAATCTTGCATGAAACAGCCACAACTACAGTGGACAGGAAAGCACTATACAACCACAACACAGCAGCTGTTGGATATCGACAAATAAATGTTACATAAAATAAATAAATAAAAGTTACTTTAGGTGTTTAAACATTTCAAGGTTAGTTTTAGATCGTAATTACCACGTTGTTTTGTTTTCTGTAAGTATAGCAAGTGAAATAAATTCCAAATTACGTTTTAATAGAATCTTGAGGTTAAAATGTCACGGAACTTTGTATACATTTAAAGTATTGTCTTCTGGTAAGATGTGTGCAGAGTGATCGAGCTGCTGGACAGACTGCAGAGGAGTGGGGAGCTGCCCCCTCCCAAGCTGCAGGCCCTCCAGAGAGTGCTGCAGAGCAAGTTCTGTGCTGCTATTAGAGAGGTACTGCTGCTGTGCACCTTCACCTTCTGCTTTCTGTGTTGCCAAGATGACTTCTCATCCAATATACACTGGCATTAATTTCATTGTCAATCACAGTGTGACAGTAATGTAAGTTTATTTTTCAGCTCCTTGGATATTAACTGCCAAATCTGAGGCTGAGGAGTGTTTCAGTGAAACATTGCCATTAATTGTTCCAGCGCCAGAATTATGTATAATTTAGATCTCATTTCTGTGGCCATTATTAGGGCCAAATCAAATATTTTATTTATGTTCAAAAATGATTTTGGATTTGCATGAAAAGAAAACCTGATTAGATATTATGCAGGATATTAGAGCATCTATCCATGTATGACTATTGATCGGAATCTATTTAAGAGCAATTTAGGGAGGCACCCATACCGTGCTTGCGTCCTCGCACTCACCCATGTGACAATTTGCCTGTAACCGATACTACATAATGCAGTATCATCAATATCATTAACGAGAAAAAATAAATGGGAGAAAATATCTTTAGTGTGGAAATACTTCAAAGGTAACAACGAAATCCAAAGCACTGTACTGCGAACTGTGGTCTACTAACCTATCAGCTGTCAAAAGGAGGTATGAAATCAGTTTCCTTCAACACTAGTTATCTAATTAAACATCTAATAATTAGTCTTAAGAAAGAGTATGAAAAACTGTCACGAGCAGCAACACTTTGGAACAACAAAACAGGCACCAAACTAACATGGAGAGAGAAAATGTCAAATCATAAACCTCATACAGTGAAAATAACAGAAGCCCTCACCCATTATCGATCAGGCTCAGTGACGTAGGCCTGATAGTGGTGTGTAGAGAATTTAATACTGTCTTAAGGTAATATGTGATATAAAACATTTGTGAACCACTGCTATAGAGGTTTTAGAGTAACATGTTTTTCAATCATAATTAATTCACTGATCCATCATTTTCCAAAGAGACTAAATACAATGATCAAAAAATGGTATTGGTGCATCCCTAGTGCAATTAATGAAAAAAATATTGTTTGTAAATCTTGAATATCTGGCGGTGTTTGTATGAATACATTCTGTACATTCAGTGCATCTCATGAACTATTATGTTTTATGTTTTCCATAGCCTACAGATAAAATTACCAGGATGCACCACACATTCTACAAACGTAGTATATTTTAACAATTGTCATGCACATCTGAGAGCTGTGAAGCAACAAGATTGCAAAGCAAAGTGTCGGATCATTGTTTTATTGTTAGTACATTCCATGCATAAAGATCCTATCTGCCTTGCTTGTATGTCTGCTCAATAAATTAACGTAAATGCAATAACACCGGTCTGTGAAATATCTGTGCTGTGGCATGAAATTTCTCAACAGGCATGGCTTTTGGGATGGGATATCTGCCTGCCCAGAACGACTGTAATGTCTTTTCAGTTTATTCTGCGTTTATACTTTATTGAGAGCTGGACATTGTGGTTTTTCTTTTCCCCCTGCAGGTTTATGAGCAGCTCTATGACACCCTAGACATTGCAGGAGGACCTGAAGTCCGAGCCCAAGCTACTGCCAAGGTGTCCAGTAACACACTGTGTTAACTTACTCTGCAATATTGTTGCTTTGTAACTGTCATCCCAGTACGATGAGAGTATACGCAATATACGCATTTTCCTCATCTAGTGTCTGGAACCTTTCCCGGGGGAACACCCTAGACAGGATGCTTGCCCCTCACTTGGCATATGCAGTCATACACTATAAGCACTTTCTAGATGCCAGGTAGTCTAATTGGATGCGTCTGGAGCATTGAAGGAATCCCAAGTTCAAATAGGAAGCCTACAGAAAGAATATGCAAACTCCATACGCAGAACCAGGGTTGGAATCAAACCCACAACCTTCCAGGTGTAGCGGCATGCAATTATTTGTGTCTCACCATTACTTTTCAGCTAATTATTACTTTGCTCAGTGGAGGTTTTTGAAACTTTTGTTTATTTAATGTACGCTAAAAATGTAAATATTTAGTTTTATTAATTATAATGCACAATACATATGTTATGTAAATATAGTAGGTTTACATGTGAGTGATCAAAAAGACAACCAATAGCTAATTTAAAGCAACTTGAACCTTGTGGTCGCCGTGGCTTCTGAAGCGACCATGTTGACGTGAGCCTCTCTTCCAACAGGCCACCGTAGCAGCTTTTGCGGCCAGCGAAGGGCACGCCCATCCCCGGGTCGTGGAGCTGCCCAAAACTGAAGAGGGACTTGGGTTCAACATAATGGGGGGTAAAGAACAGAACTCTCCAATCTACATCTCTAGAGTCATCCCTGGTGGAGTCGCAGATCGGCAGGGGGGACTCAAAAGGGGTGACCAGCTCCTGTCCGTCAACGGCGTGGTGAGAGACAACTCGCTTATCGTGAAACATCCCATGTGAACCAGTCATAACAACTGTTTGAAACTATCAGAGTATGAAACGTTGAATTAACTACATGACTGAGAAAGTGTTTGGCATCATTGTTAACCTCCCCGTGTACATGGTGGCGCCCTCCTGTGGTAACTCCGGGTGCATGTTCGCAGAGCGTCGAGGGCGAGCACCACGAAAAAGCAGTGGAGCTGCTGAAGGCTGCCCAGGGTTCAGTGAAGCTGGTGGTGCGCTATACTCCGAAAGTGTTGGAGGAGATGGAGGCTCGGTTCGAAAAGATGAGGAGCGCTCGCAGACGCCAACAGCACACCAGCTACACGTCAGTATCTAATCAGTGGCAAGTTAAAGGGGACCCATTTAACTCTTTTTCAGGGTTCATGGTTTTATTTCTGTATTCTACTGGAATAGATTTACATGCGTTATTGTTCCAAAAACACATTATTTTTCCTCATACTGTACATCTCTCTTCACTCTAACTCTGTCTGAAACGTTCTGTGAGAGCTTTAAACCCCATCCCTGATGAGCTCAGGGTGGTCTGATTGGTCAGCTTGCCCAACACGTTCCTGCCCTGTCTTGCAGTCAACAGACAGATCCTTGCAGGTAGGCAGCCAGTAAGGATTGCGTTACAATGTCAAGGAAGTAAGGGCTGGAATTCCAATGAAGTGCTTCACACTGATTAGAGAAGAAGTGGTTTCTGTGGTGAGAGTTACTCCCTTTGGCATGTGCTTTGGGCCTTAAGACGTTCAGACTTTCCATTGCTGAGTGTCATTGCGGTTCCTAGCACTGCGGTAATAGATCACTTTATTACATGCATGGTATGACGCCATGGGAAAGTTTTACACACAGGATTCAATAATTGCTTGATTGGTGTATAGTGCATAGTAAGGATCATTTCCTTCCATCTTCTTTTCCGGTTATGGTGAACCGGAAAACGGTTGAAAAGTCAAACATCCAAAACCAGCTTGCGTGTTACTAAAAACACAATTTGTACACAACAGAATGATATGGTCTGGCTGTTATGTTTTTAAAGCTGTAACGTTTGGATGCTCTTATAGCATAAAGTCATAAATATTTGTGGTCATTATTTGCCTCTAGAAATAGGCTAATATAATATGCTAGCTGATGGATAGCTAGCATTTAGCAATCGAAAATTCAGATTTCATATTAATATGTATTTAAATAGAAAAAAAAATATGTGAGTGCTAGTTAGCATAAATTGACTGGGAAGCCTGTTTTGATTTCATTGTGTAAGAGCTGGAGCTGTGTATTTAAAACATTCTTAAGTATGAACTTTTTTTTTAATCGTGTGACACTTGTCTGAACGCAATCATGCGTGTAGGAAAACTTAACTCTTAGACAGTTCACTGAACTTTTACTTAATTAACTGAATAATTCAGGTTGGCCAAAGTACAAAACCATCAACTAACCACCAACATACCCGTTAAGTTCCTTTCAAGAATATTACAAGATGGACAAGTTCTAAAGTCATGAAACACATCAAAGCAATGAATAATGGAGAATTTCCCCCCATAACAAACAATATAAGGGGGGCCATATTGGGTATGCACCACTGGGATCATTTGTTAGGAGGACCTCAAAGTGCAATATAACGTAGATTTTTTTTTAGCACTTTTATCCAAAGTGACATTTCCTTGTTTGAGTAAACAGGGTCAGCCAGTCCTTCAAGCAGTGGGGGGTTAGGGGTCTTGCTCAAGGTCCCAAGAGTAACATCACTCTGTTGACCATGAAATTTGAACCGGTGACCTTCTTACCACAGGCACAGTATCCTAACCCCCCAAGCCGTACACCATCCCCGTTATAAACCTTAAATAAATATTCAAGAAAGGACAGTACGAGAACAGTTTAATACTTCTTTATTTTAATATACTTTACTGCCGTCCTGCTATAATGGTGACCAGTAAACATGGTATGCTTTGCAATGGGTACTGCATGGCAATAACTAATAACTTTAATATATTTTACTGTGCTGTATGTTTACCGTTTAGATCGAGACTTTATTTTTACTGCAGATAGATATGGAAAGATATGGCTTTAAAAAGCCTGCTTGTGTTTAGCAGATTTTAAATCAAGGTGATGCATTTACAGAATCACTTTGCACTGTTGACTGCAATAAATCAGAGACTTAAGTGTGGAAATATGTCGCAAAAGCTGACTTATTACCTGTGATGCTGGAGGTGTCAGTGCTCACAAAATGCTGGTAGCAAAGTGGAGAAGCCCACAGCCGAGGATGGCCCTAGAGGGAATGCAAAGTGCATCATTGCAGTTCTTTTGTGTACATACAGCACCCGCTGGCCCTTGAATGTACGCTGGCCCCCGTCACATTGCTCTGACATCATACATACACTGCGTCCACTTGGAAATGGATGCCAGTGTGGTCAAAGACGTGTTTTATTCACACTTTATTCAAAATTGGTTGTTTCATTTACATCAAGTTATATAGTAAACCACAAATTTATTTTCACTAAGCGACCAATTCACAAATAATCAGTGCTGGGCTACAAGGTGGTGCAAAATGAAATAGAACATAGCTTTGGGGCTAATATTAAAGGTAATGGCATGCTGTATAATTCAATGACAACATTTTTATTGCTATATTAGTGTAATATCAATTAATCGTGATGTACATTAACTGTAAAATTGATAGTTCAGTTACATCAATGCCAAGAGGGGAATAACAATTATTTATTCCTGATATGTATATGCAAAAATAACAATTACAGAATGTACACAAACCAGACACCCATTAAAAGTAAGGTATTTTAAAATGAATACACAGATATGGTGGCTTAGTGGTTAGCAATGTGGGTTGGGGGGGCTTGTGACCTGCGTTTGTGGTGGGTCCCCCTGGCGCTTCTGGTCCCCCGCGCGCGCCCCCCGCCCCCCCCTTGGCTTCGGCGGGGGCCTCTGCCAGGGCGCGGCCCGTGGTGTTTTTTGTTTTCTGGTTGGCGT
>JAODKE010000101.1:33736558-33768215 GCA_026779605.1 Mormyrus hasselquistii | reverse complement strand
TATTTTAAAACGACAACCACAATCAGGCGGTCCACTAGGAAGCAACGTGGGGCAGGGGGGATCTTCATAACCGCGTGGGGGGGGTCCCCCCGGGCCTTTTGGTCCCCCCCCCCCCCCCCCGTGGTCTTAAATGTGGTTTTCTGGTTTGGTCTCTGATTGCCCATAATGTGTGATTTTGAGTGTGTTCTCTGACATCCTGTCTTCCCTGTATTCTACAGAGATATTTGCTACATGAATTGACATCTCAATTCAGTGTGATTTGTTTATATTAATTTTTTATTAAGAAGCCTTCTTAATTGAACTGAAGAAATTATTTTTTTTTAATTAGGCGATTCTCCAGAGTTGTACAGAACAAAAGTACCTGCTGTTATGGAGTCTGGGAGTTTTGGCGCAGCATGTATGCATGCATGTATCCATCCATCCATCCGTCCATCCATCCTTCCATCCATCCATCCATCCATCCGTCCATCCATCCGTCCATTTCATATTTCTTATCTAGTACAGGCTCACACAGTGCTTCTAAAGGCTAAATTTAATTGCCTTATGCAGGAAATTGCATTGTACCTTAATAAATTTATTTTTAGTGGCACGATTATTGGCATTAAATTTAATATTAGTCCCTGTTTTCAGTTCCGTGCATAATTTTAGCACTGTGGGAACTGTTAGCATGATATGTATTGATTACCAGGCTGTGTATGTTGATAAAGTTTTAAACTGTTGTCAGTTTTAAACCCATGTCAAAGGCTTTTGTTAGACGCCTAGCAAGGCGAAGTCCTGCAGTTACGCAGAAAAGAGCTCATCATTCTACCCATTTTGCAGCGTGATGCGTCCATCAAGTCTGTTTTCCTAAACTGCCAGTGTGCTGCTGACCAACACTGACAGTGCAAGCCGGGGTCATTAGCAAAATGTCACTGCCACTGCTTTGCTCTTTTAATACACCAGTTTCCTTCACATTATTAAGGAGATGTATCGATAGACGTAATTGATGATGCCCTGTTTCTCTATCTTGCAGGTCCTTGGAGTCTCGGGGATAGTTTAGTCCTGTATACCATGAGCTGGTCAGCTCCTTCAGTCACACGGGCCCGAGGTCTGACAGAAAATCAAGTGGAAAGTTGAAATTCCCTTTTAGATCTAGCTAACTCCTATGTATAAACAATCAGCTGAGCTGCGTGACAGCGAACGCTGCATAGAAAACCTCGTATGAAACCTCAGAATAACCTTCGTTGTGCTGCTCCAAAACAGAATAGATGCATCGTCAGCCGAGTGTGAATCACCTCATTCCCGCATTAGTGACTTTTAACGTAAAGTGCTTTTAATTATTATTTTTTAAAAAATATTTCATTGGACCATTGATCCATGTGTATCCAGAGTACTCTCAAATACACTGTGTACCTCAGTGATTGACATTAATGCATAAACCAAATCAGACCCACAAGAGGCGTGTCGGTTACCGTAACTGTACGTATGTATGTATCTATTTATTTAAATTCATTTATATAAAAAAGAAAATAAACGTAAAATATTTTAAAAATGATCTATAAATATCTTTGATGCCGCTGTCTTCTCGAACCCTTGTTTCCTGCGTGTTGATGTGGGCTATTCGGGGAACATGGGGATGTTATCACCTGAGGAATATTGAAATGCATTGTCATTCTGGCCAGTTGTTAATAGCTAATTCCTCTGCTGCTTCCTGCTCCTGCTTCTTGAAGTATCGATGATATTTTACTACTGCGCACAGTGCAGGCATAGTAAAGCTACTCGGAAACAGCATTACAGTGAAGTAACACATCGATTTAGGTCACCTTGGTTAAGTGACCAAAGCGGTGTTTTCTTTGCTCAGGTTGTGGGCAGCAGCAGGGGCTCGATCACTGGATGAAAGTAAATATATATATATAAGCTGTATATAAATAGACTGAAAGTGGCACAGTGGTCTCAGGCCAGCAGGGCAGGGGTTCTGTTTCCTCTTGGCATCTATCCCTGCACGGGTTTCCTTTGGCTGCTCCTCTTCGCTTCTCCCGTCCAGAAATATGTGCTTGGGTGAGCTGGCATCCCTAGGCCATGAGGCGTGTGTGTGCATGTAGGTCTTACCAAACTCACTGGCACCTCAGCCTGGGGGGTTCGCTGCCTTTTGCCCAGTGCTGCATGGGTTGTGCTCCAGGCTCCCCCCAACCTTTTCCCAGACAAATGTCCTTCATTATTCTGACCTCTTACCTGAGTCAGGGTCATGGGGGGGAGGGGGGGGGGGGGACTATAAGGTAAGACTATTGCCCCCATGTTCCATCACAGGTCACATGCACACTTACACAATTATACTTAATTGGCAATTGAGAGGCACCAATTAGCCTGCATGTTGCTGGACTGTGGGATGAAACCTGAAGGAAACCCATACGATGTTGGAAGGACATGCAGACCCCACACAGCCATGGAAGTATGAGACATCAGTGCCACCCACTGAGCCACCAGTATCAGAACATGCTTTACTTCTGCCTTGATTATAGGTAAAGTTCCTTCAAAGCCGATATTTTAAATATGCCAGCTATGGATTTCAGGGACAGGGTGTCGTCAGTTAAACATGCATGTAATGCTCCTAAGTACTGATACGTTCTACAGTCTACATCGGCAGTGTTCCTTCGTTAAAAGTCAATGTATGTCCAGCTTACAATAGGATGGCAGAAGTCTTTTGTCTGGACTTGAATTGCTGCCAAAGCCCTGCTGAGACATAGCCATAATGTGATTTCTATGTAGCTTGCTGTTAAATTCAACTATTTTTTTCCAGAACGTAAAAATGTCAAAGTCAATTGCATCCATGCACCTTCACACTCATGCTACATTACTAAATTTTAGAGTGATTATTTTAACACATAATGGTTTATCGTGGTTAAAATTAGTATATGCTTTTGCCTCAGAATATAATTTCCTGTGTTATATTTCTTTTGGCATAGTTTCTTCTTGACAGTTTCTGGGCCCCTGTCAGTTTGTGATGTATGTAACGGATATAATGGATTTTACCTTCAGTATTATTTACGTATGCATGAATTGATCAGAGGAATTATTTTTAGATAGTTTAGATATTCTTATCACTTATGGAAGTGTGACTATTTGTGAGCTATTTGTGTTCTCTGACCTCCGGATGAACACCATAGCAGAGCCAAAATGTACTCTACAATAATAGAACAATCGGTTTGACGGGAGAAGGTGTCACGGAGAATGTTCGGGGTTGACCAGCCTCTATCTGAGTGGCCACTGGGTGGCGCTTCGATGGACTAAAGGATGGGACCGTGTGTGTGGGAGGGAAGGAAGAGAGACCAACGCAAGGCTCACAGCCCTTTAACACTGAGTTTTAATGCTGAAGGAGGAATACTGAAATGGATTTTAAAAAAGCCATTTTTGAAAAGCAATTTATTAAAGTTTTATTTGTGCATTATTTGTGTGTGTTAGATTTCACAGATTAGGTGTTCTATCCTTCTTTAAAACACTACAAACTTTAATACTGAATATTCAGTACAGTTCATAGTGAAGACTCATAGTGTATCATGAAGTATTGATAGTGATTGTTCCACCTGAGTACCCAGTGTGCTTACAAATGAGTTCCAGCTGCGGATCTCCCGTGGTAGAGGATAGAAGCCCTGTTAGCTGCAGCTGTGCTGAATCACGATCAAGTGAAAGCCACTAGAGGGGGGTACGAGACAGACCTTACTGGAAGTCCCATAAGAAAAACACTCTGAGGTGGACATGGACGGATTAGATTACATTACATTACATTACATTGCATTAGATTAGATAGATGTCATTTTAATATTTAAATGTCACCAGTTTCCGTGCAGAATGGTCGCAATCACCTTTAAGCACATTCACATCTGATTATCGAATGATAATTTACAGCATAAAGGCACAAGTGCCCCGAAATTCACAAGAATACAATGGCAATCATTTACACAATAACTGAACAATCCAGCATAAAAGCATAATCGATGCATAAAAGTACATTTGGTTTTATTAATGACACGTTACCATTAAGAAAACAACAGTAAGTCCCAGTATTTGTATCATCAAAACAACTATAACACATGTATTATTTGATACGTATTACTTACGTATCAATAATAAACAAAATTAAAATGTAGCACGGATTAACATGTAGATAAACAATTGGTATATATTTCTATCGCCACAGTTATTTTAAGAAAGATGTTTTAGCTTTTACGGAACTCATGACAGCTGACGCTGTGTTGTAATGAAACTGCGGGAATTTCAATGTGCCATGAACATCATAAGACATACATATTTTGGACATACAGGAAAACGTGATGAATGACAATTCTGACCTGTCAATTGACTAAAACTGACATGATAACGAAACACACAAAGAGTAGAACACAGAAAAAACACGATTTCTTAGATGGCGGTTGATACGGATGCGTCGACTAGTTGGATCAGCCAATAAATCAATACAAATCCTACTTTTTTACAACCGACCTGTAACACGAAGATGTCTCAGATCAAACTAACATGAAGGCAAGCAGAAGGTGATGCAAATGATTGGATTAGTCGGATGCAACTATTCTTTTTATAAAAACGTGCTTGTAAAAATAAATGCACTCAATTCGAATTTTTATGTGAACGGAAACATGATTCGTATTAGTATCTAGCAAAATTAAAATGAATCAGACACAGGGCGGGGGATAGGGGAGGAGGGAATACGGCAAGTGACAACTTTACCTTTAAAAGCAAAAGAGAGAGAATCTCTGCACTACACTGGCAACCGATCGCACGGGAATCCCATTTAATACACATGCATCTAAACGCGACAGGCGAAAAGCAAAACGCGCTGTATATGCGATATTTCATCAAAATCTAATTTGGGGTTCAGTTAGCATCGACACGGGTGTGCTTGTTGCGTGTACTTTTGCAACATACACTTATCAATATAGTCTCAATGTCATACAGAGTATCGTTAATTTGGACTACATAAATAACAAGATCAAGAAGAAGGGATGCTCTCATAAGAAGAAAGAGAGAGAGAACAGAAACGTTGCACCCGGTGGAAAGGCGCAAAAAGAGTGGTCTCTATTCATGCCGCTTTGGTTTGATTTGAGAGTGGCAGAGAAATTTTTAGAGGACTGAACATATTCAGTGATTGGGAGGGAGATACACTTTTTTCTCATAAAGATTCGCAGTATTTCAGATAGAGGGATACTGTACACAGTGGGTACAGTAAAAAGAAGCAAAATTATTATTGTCGTTACTATTGTAACATCTTGCTTAGAGCTTACTGGGTTTATTTCTGCTGTCTCGGAAAAGAGACGCGTACTGCAGAGAGCGAAGAAAAAACTGGAAAATATAGTCCCTTCGATCGCACAAACCAAAAAAAGCAACCTTTTGTTAGCGTTTGTGTGCTGATGTGCGTGTGCTTGCATACACACACATTGTACGCGAACCGAGCTCGACCCAAAGCAAGTAAGTATTCAATAGGTGTATGTGTGTGTCTTGTGTAGTGGCTCGTTGGTGTACAGGTGGTCAAACAAACCTGTTGTGTTCCTCTGTCGGAATAAATGTGGATCCTACACGTGTATCAAAGCCACTCCTCAAATTATTTGTTTCGTTTTCTATAACTTTATGTTCTTCTAGTTTATATGCGTTTTTTTGTGGCCTAGGTACTTAATTGTCTTTCCTTTTCATCCTTATCACTAATAAAGAGAATCAACACCATGTTATTCTTAATTTGTAAACTTTAAGGTGTACACAATTACAATACTGACATAAGTTATTTTATATATTTAGCAGACCATTTCGAAATGTAAGTTCTTCTATACGTTGCGCTATTATGTTATACGATAGGCTATTTCATGCACACAGCACTGTAATTTACTCAAATCCCCACTAGTCTATCCATGATAAATGCTAGCTACATCATAGTGGAAATATTCCGGCTTTGCGGTGGACAGCAGTAAGCCAAATGAAAGGGAGAGAGAGCCGGACCGTAGTTAAAGGAGGAGACTGAAGTTTGTTTCTGCTGTAGTAGGGATGAAAAAATGGCGCTAAAATTAAAAGTGTTATTAAAAGGGGCTACTGCTTAATGCTGAACTTAAAAGCAGCAAGCTGTGTGTCCTGTTGCAGGAGGAGGGGTAGCCGAAGTTTGGGGGTTTCCAATTATGTGGCCAATACCAATGTGTCAGCAACACAGTCTCAGTCGCACATTCTCTGTGTATGATTGTATCATCAGTATTTAAACTGTATGTATATATATATATATATATATATATATATATATATATATATATATATATATATATAGATGCTCTATAACATGGTCCTGATTCAAAAGTTCTCTAAACTTATACCATGAGACCTGTAACTATATACAGTGCTTGACATTAATAATCGTGCAGATATTGCACAGAACTTGGTTTCACCTCAGCCTCCTCGACAAAAAGTTCCCCTTTCATCCCTCTGCTTTTTCAGCCAGCCTTCATATCCCCGTATCCAATCAGCTCCCCCTGCCTGTATATGCTGTCTTCCCTTTCGCTCATATCTGACTCCTTTTCTCACTGCCATACTCATATCTTTCCTGTGTGCAGCCAGCCTTCATTGTTTCCAGTCCGGCTGACATTAAGCTCAGACGCTTTACCTGGCGCCACAAAAAAATATCTCTCGAAATCTCTGCCTTTTTCTGTATTCCCTCGACATTTAATAGAGAACTATAAAGAGGTGGTGATTAACCATAACGGCCAGTTTTGCTAATTAGGATTCTAATGAGAGAGCCAAGAAGGACGGTGAGCTGTATAGGGGTTAAAGCTAAGAATACTATGAGCTCTAGATATGAAAAGGCTGCGCTGGTCCCTGGCGCTTCCATCTGATATGATGCCACTCGAATGGCTTCTCTTCTTATAATTATATTCAGTGTGTTTCACTCTCCGCTTTTTATCCATCTGGACTGTGTGTCTACACGCCTCTGTCGTCTCGTCTGGCCTCAGCATTCTGGAAGGTGGGGGTCTTTGAGTGTGGTACTCATCGGTGCCCCTGGATCAGCCAAGTTTCAGATCGTATGAGCTTTGATTGAACAGCTAACTCCCTTCAGCCGTTTAAATGGCGCAGTGCTGGAAATACCGCAGGCCTTTACGTCTCCCCATCCAAAAATTAGCTGTTTCTGCTATAGCTGAGTGGGAACTGTGTGTGTCTCTGTGGGTCGGGACTTGTGCTTATGATCAGAAGGTCATCAGTTCACGTCCTGTGGCTGGCAGAGTGGTGCCATCATTGTACCCTTGGCTGAGGCCCTAAGCCTCAATTTCGGCAGGGACTGGCTGACCTAGGGGCGATTCTACGATTTGATCCTTTGATAGCTCAGCCCCTAGAAAAAATACAGAATGTCATCACAGTGTCCCCCACAATTAAATTTGCTAGCAGTGGGTGGTCTCCAGCATAAAATTTGCCGGGGTATGAAATGTATATTAAAAATAGGAGACAAATATACTAAATGCTTTTATAAAAAAATATTGTTCAGTGGTAGCTGAGGTAAAATATAGAGTCAAGGACTGACTAAATCATACATTGTTTTGATAAAAGTGTCTGTTAAGTGAACAAAAAAAAAAAAAAAAAAAAATTTGGTGTGTCCATCTTCCTTCTCAGGAGGGAGCCACCTGAACAGAGGCAGCTGAGAGGGCGGATGTGACTTATTGAGCGTCTGGACGGCATGCAGGAAATGCTTGGTATAACTGCAGCAGCAGCTTGATAAACTGCTATGCCTCCAATTCACAGCCTAATGCGCTGTTCAACCAAGAGTGTAGATTTGCGTGTGGATGGCAGCAGGGATGGACATGGTCCTTATCAGTACTCTGGCAGTACTCAACTGTCCCTACCGGTATTTTTAGCTCCAAAATTTTCCACATTAAGATCCTCGGAGTAGAATTAAACGCAAAATGTTTCCTTCTGCACACGTCAGTTGTGCGAAATGAAGGGTGTGTGCCAGTAGTGTGTACTGTAGTTTCCTTCCTCATCTGTCTCGCTACTGCATTGTCTTTAAATTTCATGGAGAATAGGAAAGGAGACTAAAAAAATTGGGACGTACCGTACGTGTGAATTCGCTCAAGGTTTGTGACACTCAATGGTGACTGGGAGCGTGCAGTGAGTGAACACCAGTGCAGTTTGATTTGTTGGATATCAGTGCACGACATGAGAATTTTATTTTAAATGATTACGTTTGGTACAGTTCCTTCGCTTGCCACAGTTTCAGTGGTTAATCTTTTGTGATCACACAGTGTGCTAAGCGTATGATGACAAGCAAGCTTACTTCTCTTCTACATTTCACATTCACTTCACTAGCAGCAAATTATGTAGTTAATGTGTCCATATTTTATGGCTTTGATGATTTTGTTGTTGTACATTTTTACAATATATATTTTTTGAAAACCTATTTTTTGAGTAAACAGTTTTTTGGCAGTTCTGTTGTCTAGTTATTCCGATAGGGTTGAAATTTTCAATATCTTTCAGTATTCAAAGAGTAGCCATTTTAAAGTGTGCGTGAGTTTAGGGATACAGTGAGATGGGGGCTGATTTGGGCCCTGCCTATGCTCAAACCAGACCTACACCCTTATATTTACCCCAACCTGAAGAAATTAAAAGTTAAAGTCATTATCTTCCTCTACATTTCCACCCATGAAGGACAACGTGCATTATTAAATCTAGACAAACTCTGCCTCTTTTCAGTACAGTTTTAATAACTTTGTGTCATTAGAGTTTGTAATTTTAGTTTGCCCCACCCTTCTAACATATGTCATGGTTTACTGTCTTTATTCAATCTGACTTTGTACTGTTTAGCATTGGGGACAGTGGAAAAGGACACCATGTAGCCTTTTAATCATAAAGACTAAATTATACTATTTAGAAAAAAGAAGGAGTATACAGTGTATGTGCTGCATTAGTTAGTATTGTAGTATTGTGGGTCAGTATAGTGACGGGTGGCTAATGGTGTTAATTCAGCCGGCCAGTGATTTACCTGGCATGTGCAGCTCTGTCAATGTGGACGTTGTGACACAAAGATACAGACAGGCTGCACGGCTCTGTGGACTGGGGCAGTATTATGGCTCCTGCAATACTTATGTTTGTCATGTGGGTATTTCCTCAGTAGTGTGTGCATGAGAATTTGAGGGGGAGGCACCTTAATGGCAAGAAAAGGAAAAATAAAAGGGTGAGCGTGCGTACAACACACTCCGAAACGCCACACCCCATAGCTCTCTCTGGTCCTGCACAGCTATGTAATCCGCCCCCCCATTACATCACCCCCTTTTCACTCCTCCTTATTAATCACCATGACTTGAGTTACTCTCTTCCCCAAAGTTACCCCCCCTCCTATAAATATGCAGTGGTTTGTCCCACACCTAAATCGCCATTTACTTTGCAAATGCTCTCCCCTTCCTTGACCTTTTTCCTACTAATCAGATCATGCTGATCAATTTCTAGGTAAATCCACTGTATTACTGTCTCATTCTCCACATCCACTCCCTTCTTTGCAGTTACCTTAATTGCCTAATGTTAAAAAAAGTCTCTCTTATTTCCTCTGTCTGTCTGCATTGCCATTGGGTGGTTTCAGTACTAATGGTTGCACAGTTGATATTGTTGTCATCTTCCCGTGTCTGCCTTAGGTTTCCAGTTCAGCTCATTTGTTTGACCCAGGATGAAATTAAGCCGCATAGATCGCTCTTTCTCCCTCCAATCCCATTCACCTTTCTTAAACTAGCCCTCTTTGCCTCTGTAGTCCTTTGTTTCTAACTGCCTATATTACCCCTCTCTGCCATTATTCAATCATAGTACTGACAACAGTAATTGAACATGTCCAGTAAATCATTAACTGAAAACATACTTATATACAACCTCAATGTATTAACTATATAAAATGTACAATATTCAATTCTTCTAGTAACTGGCGGATTTGGGTATGGGTCGCAGGGGCAGCCAGCCAATCTTGCCAGTTTGCCAAAACTCAGTTGTTAATTTGCGCGATCTGTTTGGCTCATCTGCACGTCACGTCAATGATATCAGGTCACAGTGTGGGTCTATTAACCGTGTCGGAGCAGGCGCTTGAATCCAGCTTATAAACTAGACAGGTTGTTGCTCAGAAGTACGAGACAGGAAGGAGGGTGGGGGTTAAGCCTGAGCAAGGAGGAGCGGGTGAATCTATCAAATAACGAATTTATAACTTTATACAGTATTACTAATACTACTGCAATTAATAAAAATTTAGTTTAAAATTTAGCGTTATGTATTTGTATCGTTCCAAATGTTTTAATAAATGGTATTCTTGGGGGTGGGAGATAAATCCTCAGTTTTTGTCGGCGGGGGAGTTGTGGGAGCTAAAGGGGTCGGGTCGGGGGGTATGTTCACCAAGGGCGCCATACAATCGACAATCTACCGTCACTACTTCCAGTCATCGTACTGAAACTAACATAGCTGAACATAGCCTACATGACTATCCACCATTCCTAGTCAAAACTTGCTTACGGTCGAATTTTTTTTTTTTTTTTTTTTTTTTTTTTTTAAATGTCAGTGTTGCCAGCATTCCTGCAAAATTCCGTCGACTTCACGGTTCAAAAGTTAAACATGTCAGTAAGTTAGAGTGATAAGTATAATGTAATTTGACTCAAATGTTTTGAGTAAAATTCTTAAAACAATTATACACTAACAAGTCACACAATTCATATCGAATATTTTTAAATCGGTTGTGCGTTTCTTGCCTATAATGGGCATCATCGGCTACACTGGTGGCCAAAATTGTGTAAACGTCTAGCATTTTTGCGATTTAAAATATATTACAGTAAAACTAGCGATAATGTTTATAAATAATAAAAGAATGATACATATTATACATTGGACGATAAGTAGTAGTAAATAAGTAGTTGGAGTAACTGAAATTACGTTCTGCAATCTCTAAAAATTGTCTTTCCACAATTTTTGCCACTAGACCTAAAACGTTACCCGTCATCACAATTTAACACTTAAGAGGTAACGAGCACAGAAGTACAGTTTTACCTATGTTCAAAACATTTCTCTGCATATAATTCTCTCGCGGTCTTGTTTTCATCACGATACGTACGTCACTATAGACTCAACTCAGTTTCTGCTTAGTAGTTTCTTCTTTCTCCTCTTCCTTAGATTATTTTAACTTCTAGAAGTCTTTAGGAAATGCAGTCTACTTATTTTAAGGAATTAGTTTAGCTTTTAAATATATCCTCAACTTATAATAAACATTAAATGAGAAGAACTATTGTTCAAATTCATCGTTCTGTCCCTATTCTCAGTGACAGTGCTACATTGCCCCAACAACAATGTAGCCATATAACTTAACCTCTTTTTCTGTAAGCTGTGTACCTTACCTTAGTCAGAGTGTTCATTAGTCGCCATTCTTCAGATACACTATTTTCTTTATATATTGTGATACACCGTGGAATTCATGGATCATTGCAAAACAGCAAATACGTCCTGCTGCAATGTTTTAATGAGTATAATGCTGCTCAAGAACCTTTTCATAGGGATGACAGGAAGAAAAACACGTTATAGAGGATGGTGGGGTTCATGGAAAGAGAAAGGGGGGATGAGGAGATGGAGATATCTGTATATAAATGCACAGAAGCAAAATGGCTTATGAAAAAGACAAAGTGGAGCGCATAAGGGAAACAGAAGAGTAAGAAGAACAGCAAAGTTCAGAAGAAGCGGGCTGATAGCACTGTGGGGAAAAAATAAAACATGAGGATGAAGTCATACAAACATGGCGCATAGACAAAGTCAAGGATAAAGGCACAGAGGCAAATGACAAATAAAGAAAATGAGGACAAAGACCCACCGGCGTAAGGATAAAGAGAAAGACAGACGGACGGACAGACAGACAGGTGGAAGGAGATAAAATGAGGCAGGCAATAATGAGTGAAACAACAGAACAGGACGAGAGAAGGAGTGAGAGTTGATTCGTTCAGTGAAATGCGATTCCCTAATGCGGAACGTGAGAGAGAGGGAGACTGAAAACGAGTTCAGAGAGGGAGAGAGAGAGAAAGGATGAGGGAGACACTGTTCATATGTATGACAAGCCTTCCTCCTTCCAAATACGAGTTCAGGAGAACCTATGAAAAATGAAGGAATGTACAGTATACACCAATATATTATTGCGGTTACCCACTGCACGTGCAAATGCTTGCATTTCTGATGATCTTTGTCTGTTTGCCTTTATTGCACTTTTTAATGTACTTTAAACATTTGCCATTTATCATTTCCCTCTTTTCATCTCCCGAAACGCTGCTCTTGGACCATTTGTCTCTCCCCTCTTCTATCAGCATTTTAAAGTTACCTTAAAGGATTAGCGCTAGCTGCTGGCTGGCAAATATTGAGGACAGAATCTGTCTACATATAAACAAAATAGAAACAAATGACATGCATGCTTCTGATCAACGGACGCTACTCACTCTCTGTCTTACACAGACACCCTTTCTGGAAAGGTTAATACCGCCCTGATGGAACCCCAAATAAACATTAACGATAATGAAATTTGTGCTAAACTGACTGGAGTTGAAGGTTCGTCTTCCCATATTGCGGAGCTCAGCAAATGATCACCTGCCTCTAGCCTACCATCTCCTTGTCTCTCTCTCCCGTAGGATGGGCAAGCAGAGGCTGGAGAGAAACAAAATACAATGGGGACGACTTTGGCGGTTGCAATACCTTAATTTGTCTCACGTTTAGTTTTTTAATGAACAGATGGGCACCAAGCAATTTTGAGACACGGGGAGAGAAAAGATGGAATTAGCCAGGCGATGATGAATTGTCCTTCAGTATCTCAAATAAATATCTAGCTGTTACACAAAATGGTTTGGTGGCTTGGTGTTCAGTGACATCCAGTGCAAAGCTGACTCAACCGAATGCCTTATTGGCCTCTATGCAATTTCTCATTCTGCTGTCAGATAAGGTTTTGTCTACCTAATAATTTTAATAATTAATGTGCAATGTTGTCTTTTTGCATTTGAGTGGTGTCTGTCAAGTTACTTTTCCTTTAGACACTGAAATCTTATTGTATTGTTAATCCCCATTTCTGATTTTCAGTATAAGAGGAAAGAACAGTTACACTCTATCACTGCAGTGATATTTTTGTTCAAATAAACCTGAATTTCATTAATTGGAAGAACATGTCCATGCCAAAATGAGAGGTTCGTAATACTGATAATGAGGGATAGGTAGGCTACTCTGTTATCTAAAAAAGAATGTATTCTTTTTATAATTTTCCCTTCCTTTTACTTCACAGACTCCTCCTCCTCCCTACTCCATCCTTTCTCTCTCTCTTCTTTTCCCTCCCCTCGATCCTCTATGCTCAGTTCGGTGTGTGTCTCCTCTTTCAAAGGGCACAAGAGTGGGAACAAGTTGTCCAACAAAGTATGCTACAGTGCAGACATGACTTGCCCTTCAGACATCGAGAAAATTGTCATAAACTGCGGGGGGGTGCGCCACGAAACCTATCGCAGTACACTAAAGACAATACCCGGTACACGTTTATACTGGCTTACCGAACCGGATGCTTTTAGTAACTTCGACTATGACCCCCAAACTGACGAATTCTTCTTTGATCGCCACCCGTTGGTATTTGCCTTCATCCTAAACTATTACCGGACTGGAAAGTTGCACTGTCCCAGCAATGTATGCGGTCCTATGTTTGAAGAGGAATTGGCGTTTTGGGGGATCGACGAACTGGACTTTGAGACATGTTGCTGGTCGCTCTATAGCCAACACAGGGATGCGGAGGAGGCAATGGGGGAAGGTTTTGATGGTCCAGAAGGTGAGGCTCCCAAAGAAGAAGACCCTGCGTTAGCAGGAGGCGAAGAAGGAGAGGATTTGAAGAGACTTTGCATGCAAGAGAAAGAGGAGAGTTGGTGGAGCGTGAATCAACCCATAATTTGGGAACTCTTTGAAGACCCATATTCATCTAAAAATGCTAAGGTGAGTTTTGACAATATTTGTTTTTTATTCGTAAGGTATCTATAACACCCATAAAATTGCCTTTTAATTTTCCAAAGTTTAAAACTTTTTTATGATCGTATATCGTTTTGGTGAGTTTCATGAAAGTAATTCGCATTATCAGAATTTTCGTTATAATTATATGAGCCTTCGAAAAGTACTGGACAGTTAGTATTGACATACATGTTGTTTTCATCGCACTGCTCACTTGCTTCACTGCGACATCTTTTTTGCTACTCGACAAAAAAAAAATCCTCTCAGTACTTTTCGCCACTGAACATTACTTTCATTTTGTATGTTGCGTTTTTCTGCTAGATTTTCCAGCGCGGTTGTCATCCCCTTTATTTACATTGATATTTAAGGTAGCCTACCTTTCAGGCAACCTGCTTTGCAAAATTATTCGCTTGTTTATTGAAAATTTGAGAAAATGTTGACACCGAATGATATAGTAATACTTTAAAAAAAAAAACTTAAAAAAGGGAAATTGTGCACAAAAAACTTTTTTGGAAAGCAGTCTACCAATGCTTTGGAGGGGGGGTTGAGGTCTCCACCCATTTAGGGGAGTCCAGCGGGTTGTTTTGCACGGTTTTAATTATTACAGGATGAATGATGGTCTTAATTTGCGCCCATCAATCTACATATGTCCCAATATGAGAGGAAAGTTCTGGAACTCGGAGTTTGGGAACTGCTCAGCTGTAGTTTTATGACTGTGAAGCTTCTCCACTCATTCAGGAGTACCATCATGTATGCTTTCAAACCTGCTGTCTGGTTTTTGTTTATGCATCATCAATATAAATATTATGTTTGACCTTTATTTTTATTGTGCCTTATTTGACCCTTATTTTCAAGTGCCTGTTGATAGTATAACAGGAGAATCTGTCCCCATGGACTTAATCACCTGCTCAGACACAAAATGTACAGCTGTCTGCTGCTGCAGTTTTTCAGTCATCACGTTCATACTGAACGAATGAATGAATGAATGAATGTGAGTAAGACTTCTTTCATCTGTTAATGTTACGTTCATGTTTGTTAGCTACATTCAGTGCTGAAATACATACAAAACAACATCAGAAAAAAGTCACAATTCATAGAATAGGTCTGCAGCTCTGCAGCTCCCTTACGCCTGGATGTGGGAATCATGTATTGAGAACCGTTTATAGACTGTCTTAAACATAGATTCGCCAAAGTATACATACATACATACATACATACATACATACATACACACACACACGAATGCATGCAATCAGCAAGTTTAATGAAGGCATGTGTCAGACCAGCCAAGGAGAAGCTCTGTTCATTGTCTGTCACCATTTTCTTTTCCGGCTGTATTAAATTCTGCTCTAAGCCCAAGAATTACAAAACCAAAGAGTGCTTATTCATAGGGACAGAGGTTCTGCTTTTTTTACCTGGATGTGAAAACGGTGTACTGGGAACCACGAACAGACGGCTTTGAACCGTGAACCCTCCCCATAGGGCCATTACAAACACACACTAACACACACACACACACACACACAGTTTTGTAATTCTCTCTTTGTGGGGACTTGCCATTCATCTCTTTGAGGAAAACTCTAATCCCAACAATGACGACCTTGACCGCTACCAAGACCTAACCATAACCATAAGTAACCAAACAAAATACAATTCTTCAGAACAGCCAAGGAGAAGCTCAGTTGTCTTCAGTGTTGAAAAAGTGCTGCTTTTTTGCATAAAACTCATGACGCAAAAAAAGTTCTGAATTGAAACCTGATGTATTGAGAATCATAAATAAACATTTTTGAATCATATATTCTACCGAGGCAACATATACACATACCCTCACCCGCACACAATCAATACATTTAAATTAATAAGAGTATAAGTAAAGCCAGTCAGTGAGATGTTCTTGTTTGTGACTGTTTAAAGCTAGAATACGTAGCGATGCTGTAAGCCCAAAACTCAAAACACAAAAAAGTGCCCCTCATTGGGAATGGAGATCTGTACCCACCCCTGGATGTGTGGGTCGTATATTGATACGATACTTGGTTTTGAACAATAAAATGTCGCTGACCATAAAGGAATTTGCAAAACATCGAGAGATTTTACATAATGAACAGCTTAACACTCAAGATTGTAACCCATTCAATCTTGAATTTTCACAAACTGAATTTGATTAAGTTGTTTTTAGCCAATAGGAGCCATTTTTGCTAAAGGATGGTACACAGCATCTTAGTTGTAAAGTCACTTTACCTGTGTTATAATCTTGCTGTTCAGTTTGAGGTCCAAGACTGTACTGCCAACCCTTCAGGTAATTCAGTCTAGCTTTGCATGGCTATCTGAAGGAGATATTATGCTGAGTTGACATATTTTACAGGCACAGCTGAGATGAAAACCAATATCGCCAGAACGGTTCATTTGTGCACTTCTTGAAAAGCATCTGTGACACACAACTAAAATGTAAATCCATCAAAAGTGTCACAGAATGTAACACATAGTGTTACCTATTTTAACAGGAGAAATTGAAATATTAATGTAATTGTATATCATAATGATTTTGATCTTAAAGCAACCATTTCAAATAACAGATTGTATATGCTCCCAAATTGCTTCAGTAATGTATATGAATATAATTTTATTTTTCATTTATCATAGGAAAGTAAAAAGTGCTTTTTGAAAAAATTAGATATGTATACAGATTTCACACTCCTTGTTCTTATTTGTGCAAATTCTGTTGCGTTCATCTAAATGCAAACATGGATTGCCTAAGTGAAAAAGCTGTGTCTTTTAATAGTGCCTGTCAATGACGAACAATTTACTGAACCACGTTTAAACACAGATCTCTGCAGTTTCCTGCTGGTGTATCTTGGAGTAGCCCGTCTTTAAAGAAGACCATATCCATAGCTCATGTGACTATCCTTCCCTTGGTTTCATCAGTTTTATAGATGGAGAGATCGACGGACCCCCCTTCTCCCATCTATATTTACAACATATTTACAAGTTATAGCTGGACAACTCCATAAGTACAGCAGCATTTTTACTAATCAATATTTTATCAAAAACATTAATTACATGGTTGGCGACAATTATGGCAGTTATGGCCAACACTTTGGTATGCCTTAGAAGGTAATCCATGCTCCGTTTAACTACAGTATTACCACATAGGCCTAACCTGTGGGGGAAGACAAACAAATGCCGAAATGACAAGAAATTTAGTCTAATTCGGAGGTGAGGGGTCTTTGTGATGGTTTTACGTAGGTTAGTTACTGTTTAGGTTACATCCAACATTCAAAGAGCAAAGTCAAAATAAACGTATGATCATACCTGAAGACAGAAATGGGGTGGCATTTGGTAAACAGGTGACCCATAGTTATGGCCCCGGGACTGACCAGGTTTAGGGTGAATACTTTTATGAAAAAAATAACATTTAGTTGACATTAAAGATGATATCCCGTGTGGGTGGCATTTAGGGGGCATAGGGATCTTTTTTGGGGGTGGGGGTGGCATGGCCCACGTATGCCCTCTTATGGTGCCAGCCCTGACGAAAATGATCATGTCTTAAGTTAACATAAAGTTTTATACGTAAACTATTTTGTTTTGAAGGTAGCTGTGGTATATGGCATTGGCAGATCTCTCCGTCTTCTTCATATATCCAGTGTTGGCACAGCCTACTTATCAGAGAACACTGCAATCGTTCCTTTTTTGCAGTCTATTTTGCAAATCTATTGTTTGAATGGTTACGAATGATTACCATTGTTCTCAGCTTCCAATTGTGCAGCTGTTCTCCATTACAGTAAAACCCTAAATCATTGTCAGCACCCTCAGATACCTGGATTAGAGTGAAAATACTTTCTTGTACAGAATACAATGGGCAGCATAGCGCAAGTGGGTCAGGGGACAATACTTCATGCTGATCGTGTGACATAACAAAACCCATTGACTCTATATAATTGAATGCTGTTCAATATTAGCCAAATGACCGGTTGGAATTTAGTTACACGCTGTCGACCTATAAACTGAATTGGTGTTTGATTTTTTTAAAGCTGATCCCGCATATGAAATACCAAGCAGCAGTTAGTCGCCCCGAGCAGAGCCACGCCTTCTTACACGCAAATCACACACTCTGCGTGGGGGCCATGATCAAGTCCGGATGGGGGGGGTTTACGAACAAGCGAGAGAGAGAGAGACAGAGAGAGAGAGAAAAGTCAGGAGCGCAGAAAAGAACTGCACTTGCAGGTCTGATTAGAAAATCTTCCAGTAAACTAGATAGTCTTACATTAATTGCCACTTTGCTACCTGTTACCTGTATATATATATATATATATATATATATATATGTGTGTGTGTGTGTGTGTGTGTGTGTGTAAATAAATTACAATACAATCAACAACTATAATAATTTTTTATGTATTAGCTAAATAAATAAGTCAAGGAGCAAAATGAGTATCCCTCCTCCTGCTTTGCTAGTGTCTCGGGAACCATGGAATTAGGAACAGGCATGGGAAAAAACAAAATGGACTTTATTTGAAAATGAGGAAACAAAAGACACTGTGAGGGCTCAGAAACTGGGAGGAACACCGGAACAAGGAAGGACTTGGGCAAACACCATGCAGCGCTTGACATTAATGACAGGACTGGGGAGCAGAAGACTGGGAAGCACTTTCATGAAACGAGAGATAAGACTAAACAAGTAACAGACGTGGCTCATTTGATCCACACTAGGGGACTCGGGACGAGAGGGGACAGGAATGCAGGGCATGACGGGGTCACGTTTGTTGCCAGATACGCAGGCACCAATTAGGTGAGCCAGATAGTTAGCGCTAGTGTGAGAGAGTATGGCTCCAGCTTCTAATGTGACTCTGAGTCCTCCCATAAAACTGAGTCATCTACAGCATTATCACCTCAAATGGCAATGCCAGTATATATGCTTGAATATGTGTTTGTAGAGGATCTTCCCGTATACAAGACAGTGTATGACTAGCATAACCACCATAGCCAATAGGAGAAATATCCATTTCATTTAGTTTGATGTCAAAAAGTTATAGTTAAGTTGTGATGTGTGCTTTTTTCCCATAAAAAATAAAGGAAAAAAATTTAATCCATTCCCATAAAAAAAAAATCCTATCGTTACTGGCATATTATACATTGATGGGGTTGAACAGTATAAAATAACTTAAAGAACAGTATAAAATAACTTAAACACTGCTTAATACTAAAATACATAAAAACAAAAGCAATTAGATGAAATAAATGAAAAGAGCTATAGCGCGGGTTGTTCACTGAATGATAGCAACTGGTGTACTGACGCTTGTGGGCAGTCGTGGCTTTGTTTCGAGAGAGAGGTACACAAGGGTAGCGTGGTGTATTCACACATTTTGACCCATAAAAGTTATAGGACGCGAGTCGTATTCCAAACAAAGGTTGTATACCAAGCAAAATTGTTCGCGTCCAAACAGGACGTATTCCAAGTTGGACTTATTCCAAACCGGGCGTATACCGAAGTACCACTGTGTTTGTGTGTGTGTGTGTGTATATGTATTGGTTTCAGGGAGGGGTGTGTGCAGAAGTTCAGGGGGGGCTGGAAAGGCCAAAGAAGAACATTCCTCTCAGTGCCCCAGTTTGATTGGAAGCAGCACTGTTCTCGAGGCTGTACGTCAGAGGTTTATGGGGATGAACAAGTCGATATTTAAGATATTCCTTGTCGATCACGACAATCAGACTGCTACCCATTCCCAATCCCCCCATCCCCCACCATCCCCAATTTGGCAAATTCTGCAAATGATCATGTTCCAACATATTTGGAGAGCCCTTACTACTGTGACATGGTGAGGTCACCACACAACAGAATCCTTATTGGCTGCCTACCTGCAAGGATCTGTCTGCAGACTGCAAGAATGTGTTGTGCAAGCTCACCAATCAGGCAAGCTCACCAATCAGAGTACACTTGGCTCATGAAGGGGTGTGACTTAAAGCTAAAACAGAGCATTTCAGACAGTGATATAGAGTGAATAAAACATGAGAAAAATAATGTGTTTTTGGAACATTAAAGCATGTAAATCTATTATAGTGGACCCCCAAAATAAAATTATGTACCGTGAAAATGAGCATAATACTGTAGAGTCCTTTTAATACAAGATTGTTTGTTGCCTGCAGACCCTAACAAGACACATGACAAACTGAATTAATGTAATATTTAGCATAAAAGCCTTTCTTTTTCTGGGGAATTTCACATACACATCGGGCAAGCTGCCCCTTTACCTGGTTAATTGTCACAGTAAGGCATTTTGCACTGAGGACAAGGAGCTTAGTAAGAAGTAGTGAATGGGAATAGCACATCACATTGAGAATTGCACAACTTAAGTTTTGCATCATTAATCTTCTGTCTCCCAAAACATAATGCCGCTTTGTGGGAGGGTGCAAAGCTAACGTTACGCATGGGAAGGTAGTGCGATGTGCTTAACAAAACTATTAAAAAATATTACTATGGGCACAGCAGTGTTACGAAAAGAAAAGAGAAGTGTGTCCTTGTAGTTAGAATAGAAGCAGTATAAAATAACATGAAGCTACTACAGCAGTAAATGACTGGTTGAAATACAACTTGGTGATATTGATATAATGGATTCTCAGTCCCAGGGTTAAGTCATGTAGTATATTTTGTTCATTATTCCAGGATTTAAACTTTTTTCTTTAATTCTATGATATTAATAGTGTTTCTTTTAGGGTCTTAATTTAATACACACAAACTATATACAGAAACATGCATTGTCACATCCAGAGCTGCGCTGACTTAAAGGTGAGCAAGTTTTTACATTGCTGGTGAGATGAAGCGCTGCACCTCTTAACTTTGCTCATATCAGGCAGGAAGTGTTTTAAAAGTTGAAGCCAAAGGCTTAACATAATTGCCGCCTATATTGAAGTATTAGTAATTAAATGTTAATATGTTTGTAATGCCGGTTGTGTTTCAAAAGTATCCTGGCAAGATCTGTCTGTGTCCGTGTCAAAAAATGGGAAAAAAAGGTGTAGGTGTAGCTTTATAAATACCAGGTCTCTAGTAAAAATTGCATTTCTATCAAAATATCTGTCAGAATTCACCATGGTGTTGCCCCCTGCTTATAGCTGGTGTCCATGCTTCTAGATCAGTGTTGCCCATGGGGACCTGCAGACAATCTAGGAGATGGGAGGGAGCAAAAATGTGGACCGTCAGTAGGTCAGTGAGGACCTGGTCTCGAAACACTGTTCTAAAAGGTGAACATTTTCATAGAAATGTAGTATATTAAGGCATTAGTTTTTTCATGCTAATGTCAAACTTGTAAGGCTATTTAAGCAGAAGGGAGAAAAAATGCCACTTGTGGACATTTTAAATGCCCTTGATTATTATTTGCTCTAAGAATCCCTGCTTTGGGCACAGGGGCCCCGCTGTAGATTTTGGGCCCCATGAAAGCATATCATTTTGGGCCCCTGACGCCTACCAGTCCAACTATGTTCCAAATTTATCTGTTCTAAGTTTCTCCCCTTTACAGAAACCCTGTTTGGACATGTGAGAAATCTGCAGTATATGCTCATAATTTTAAAGGCCCTCTTACAAAGCAATTCTTTTTTTTTTCTTTGCAGAGTAGCCCATGCACATGCAGAAATGATTTGGCCATTTTACCGAAACTTTTAATTGTATTTCATGGCCTTCAGGGATTACATATGATTTTAGAACTGGTGTACTGATAACCCATAACTCAAAAACAATTTCTGGGAACTTTCTCATACTCTATGGATTCAAAGATTCAAGCAGCACTGCATAGTGATAGCAAAAACGTTTTCACTCTTGATCTCATTAAGACAATAACTTCAAAATTTTGCAAAGGCATTGTATGGGTGTGAAAGTGAAAGTGATTTTTTTTAAGACAGATCGGCCCAAAATTGAAGTCATGCCGCTTAGTGGCAGCAAAGGGAAGGGAGAAAGCAGATGACATTTCACCTTGTGATATCTGATAAATCAGCAAGTATTTGATAGACCTTGTTATTTATTCGCAAAAACTTTGTGTGGATGAAGGACTACACCAGATTTTATTTTCATGCAAATTTTCATCAAAATGTAGCAGCAGCGTTGTATGGCAGTAAAGGAAGGAGACAACCGATGAAACTTGGTATTGTGAACACAGTAACTCTAAAAGTATTGTATAGCTCTTTATTCCGCTTTGCAAGTGTTTTGCATGAATAACGGACTGGAAGTGGTCAAATTTTGAGAGAGATCGGCTAAGAACTGAAGCAGCGCTGTACAGTAATAGCAAAAAAAGTGTAGTTTCAGACATCTCATCCCATTAGTGAGATAACTCAAAACGTATTTCATATAGCTTTTTCAAACTTTGCAGGCATGTTTCTTAGGTAGAAAATCTGATAATTTTTTCCTGGTTTATTGGTTCAATGTTACCAAATTAAACTTTGGAGGTAGAGGGTTAGCGGTTATCAAAGTGAACATTTCACTTAGCTGTGCCCAGTAATGCCAGGAAATCAAACATGTTGTGGGAACCTCATTGAATTTTGTTGTGGGAAACTTTTATTGTGTCACTATTTAGGCAAAGTGGGGAGAGTGTGTAACATAGACTTGTAATAGTATTTTCTTTAGACTGTGGTGTTTTCATTCGGCAAAATTTGTTGTGAATGGCATTACTGTGGCTATGGACCAAAGGTTTCCCTCTCAATTGTTTGTGTTAAGGTATACTTACATGCTGCTTATGAATGCTCTACGAATGCATTATGAAGGTGCAGTTAATGTAAAGTGTGACCAAATATTTATAGCAATGTTTATAATGCTTTATGAAGGTAGTGTAACATGTTACCAAACTTTTTTTGCTAGGGGCCCCCATAAGTCTGATGTGTTTGTCCTGACCAAGTCCCCCCACACACATAGACACACATACACACATGCACATGTACACAGACTCACAAATCAGTATTCCACATATACGTCAAATGTTATATTTTAGGTGTGGCTTTTTCAAAGGTGGATATTAAAACATACACTTATGACTACAAATAACCACTTATTTAGTGTGGAAAGGTTCTGCGCATGATCATATTAGTGCAATGTACCATAAATGAGTAAGTACTATATACTTTCAGACCTACATGTGGCGACAAGGACGCAGAACATTCCAGTCAAAACACATTTGTTGTCTTTTACATATCCAGGTGATCCATCCAGTCATTCTAATCATTGAGCTTTAAAGGTAGTAAATACAGCCTTTTTAACCTCTGAACAGCCCTGATGTAACTTTCAGTTGCATTAAGGGCAAAGGGAGAAAAACACAAAACACAAAACGCTAAAGCAGCTTTCAGGCAACGGAAGCAGGAATATGGATGTGCAAGTAGAAGCTCACATGGCACAATGCTACCATCTTGGATCAAATTCTGAGCTGACAAAGAATCCGCGAGTCCTTCCCCTTTCTCTCAGTTTCGCTGTAATCTCACATTCGCATGCGTCCGCAGCTGCGGGGTTCCCTTCCAGTCTTCCTGCAGCACCCTGCGCTCATATAGGTGCATTCAGGATTTGCACCTATATAAGGAAAGTTGGTCTTCCTATCTAAATGAGGACCTTCCATTCATTTCTATGGGAAAAACCCTAATCTTGATCAAGACACCCTTAACCCCTACCCGTCCCTAACCTTAACCATAAGTAACCAACCCACGTTTCATAACTTTTGACATTTTAACTTTTTTCGATCGCATTCACAGATTTTAATAAAACTGAGGTTATCCAAATAGGGACCTCAAAATGTCCTCCAAAGTTGGGAAATTTCAGGTTCTACTACACTTCGGGGACAATTTGGTCCTCAAATGTTATCTATGCAAATCCACACACACTCAAATCCTGGGCAGAGCTTTTTTCTGCATCACAGTGTGAAATTATAGAATATTTGTTTCAGGTTATAAGGGGCAGTGGTAGCTGCACCTATTTTTAGAGCACAAACAGCACAGAGGCAGATATTACGCCTCTCTCCGGACTTATGGTCAGATGGCAGTGGATTCAACATACAGGAATTACAGACACACCTGTGGCATTTTTTTAAAACAAGCCTGTGCATCTTTCATAGGGTGGTATGGTGGCACAGTGGTTACACTCACAGCTGTGGGAATAGGGTCCCTCATGGCTGTGGAGTTTGCATGTTCTCTCTCCGTCATCATGGGGTTTCCTCTGAGTACTGCAGATTCCCCCCTCAGACCAAAAACATGTTGAGGTTACTTGGAGTTACCATTTTTCATCTGTAATAGTTTAGCTTTTTCTCCCTTGACCAGTTTAAGTCGGCCTTCTATGTTTCTTATTCCAGTCCCAATCTTCCCTTGATCATTCTCTTGAAACATTTTGTTGCATTCCCAATGATCATTCCCTACCCTTCTGAATATTGTCCTCTCAGTTTTCATATTTATTACTAGTCTGGACACTCGCAAATTGTCTGGGACATGAACACAACTTTCCACTTACCGCAGGCACTCGGTCCCCCTTTCTTGAAACGAAGTCACATTGCGGTCGCTCGTAAACATGGGCAATATAAGGGCACTAATTGTTTGTAAGTTATTCAGCCCGTTTGAAAAGATAAAGAGCAGGGAGGTGGGCGGAAGAAGCACTTCATTGCTGTCAAGCTTCCCGTCTGGTTTCTAAATGGGGAATATGCTTTACCCACTTTTTTTTCGATGAGCAGCAATCTGCTTCGGCCAAATCCAAAACACTCGACGACGATCCTTTTTATAAGCTACTCTGGTTTTCGCAATGAAGCTATTGATTCAAATGTATTTACTGTATGTTGCATCATCTGGTTTTTAATATACAAAATGCTTTTATTGTTGATCAGGGCTTTTTTTCTGTCCTTTCACTGAAATTGAATCTTGTATCTGGATGTTTTAGCAGTCAGATCAGTTTTGCAGTTTAAATTTGTATTAAATTTCCTTTTATTAGGATCAGTGAAAAGGCATATTCTTTTACATTACTTCCCCGTGACAAAAATGTCCAGGCACCTTTGTTCCTGTTTTAGCATTTTATATATTCCCAGGGTTTAATTTTCATTTTTGATGTTACCTTTCCTAGAGGAAATACGAACTGTGCCTGGGATTTGAATCACAGACCTTTCACCTCTGTCGTGTATTGACTCAGTTAAAAGACTAACAGCAGTTGAAAGAGTAGATCCTAACTAATGCTTGTATTTTGAAATCAATAAGCTGTGTGCGGGGTGTTTTTCCAGTGAGGTCAGGGTTTAGAGATTGAATGTATTTACAAGGCAGCTTGGCATCTCTGTACTCCATTTACGTTTTACTTATTCAGCTGATGCTTTTTTAAAAAGTCAAAACCGATGTACATTTGTTCAGAAAGCAGGGTGAGACAGTGTGAAGCAGTTGAGGGTTCTGAGCCTCGCTCAAGGACCCAACAGAGAAACTCCTCTGCTGATTATCAGCCTCCCGATCACAGGCACAGCACCTTACCTGCTGAGCTGTGTGCTGCTCAGAGCACAGACCCTGTCCGTCTGGTTTTCCCCAGGCTCCTGCTGTGTGAGCCTGCAGTGGAAGTTTACTCTCATTGGGTCCTGGGTCTCTCCATCCAGGATGGACTTCACATGGACAACTGATGTCAGATTTTCTCTTCCTCAGTGCAGAATTCTAGTGACCTCCTCCCATCACTCACATCTGCATGCTTGTCTCACAGACACAGATTCATTCTACATCATAAAATGAATGTGGGAAAGAGCATCATTTGACTGATATATTGATCAGTATGCAACATTGTTGACATAGCAGTAAAAAAATTGCATGGATGTAGATTCTGTTTGTAACAAATGGAACTTTTAATACATAGAAATTTATTTATAATTTCCAATTTTTTTTTTATAAAGAAGACATTTGTCCTTTTCCTTTATATGTTGCTTTTTTCCATTTACCATTTTTTTTTTGCTTTACGCACAAACATGGCTGTTTTTACAACTGCCTTGGCAAATAGCAAGTGACACAATCAGGCTGGATGTTTCTATGGGAATTAATGGTGAATGTAGAAATGAGATCATGTGCAAGCTGAATATCATTGTTTTCCCAAGTCCAAATTCCAGGACAGTGTTTCCCAATCCCAGACAGCGCACATTTTTGCTCCTTCCCAACTCCCAACCAATCAATAACACTGAATACCTGGAACAAATTTGTTGGCAACTGGGAAGAGACAAAAATGTAGACTGTCTTGAGGTCTCTGGGAGGGAGACTTTGGTACCCTGTGAACAGAGCAACGTCTTGGATGGATGTGTGTCAAAACTGGGCATTTCAGTTGTGCCTCCCCATTACATCATCTTGATGTAGGGGGCCAAGGTTGGGGTTTGGACTTATGATGCTGAGCATTGCCTCTGTTATAGGCAATTTTGTCACTGTAAATCTGTATTAACCTTCTTATTTATCTGTTAGAGTCGGAGATACTCTGTTTGCCTTTCTCTTCATTACCTTTGCTATGTCTAAGGAGGTTCTTCTTCTCAGTTACTGTTAATAGGTGTCTATTGCCTGTGCCTGCAGGCACTGTGGTAGTGCTGCCAGCTTTAGCATCTGTAGTACCAGGTTGCTTGATGCGACGCTGTCCTCCTTGTGACAAGTGCCGTGTCTCTCCCATGCAATCAGCAGCATTGCAGCATGTGCCAGCACCCGACAACAGTAATTATTACATGACAGGGGGCCTCTGGTCCAGGCTGTGTGGTGGGGGGTTGGGCCCTGTCCTTGGTGCTGAAACAAAGGCTGCCTTGTGCAGCTTCAATGGTAACGCGCTCCAGGCAATATGCTGCAGTAAATATGTCGCTAAGCAGCGCAGTTAAAACATTCCCACATGAAGCTCAAAAGCAGCACAACCACGCATGTGACTGAAGCTGCATGCCCGGCCCGGTGCATCTTTTCCGGGTGCAATGCAATGCCTCTCTGCCAAAGGCTTCTTAAATCAGAATACGCTCCTGACTCCCCTCATAATCATAATGAGGTGAACATCTTCATTGATTTTTTTTTTTCTTCTTCTTTCGCACTGGGACTTTTCCAATGTTGGAAGGAGAGCTGTTCCAGGAAGCCCTCCAGACCTCTTAAAATAGCCGCAGTACTGGGACAGGCTGCTAAATGAGTTCCACCAGCATAGTAATTAGTTGAATCAACTGTTAGGTGCTTGAAAGAAGGGTTGAAACGAAGCCTGCATTCTCACCCGGAGCAGCGCACCTCTGGGGCAGGCAGCGTGTGTTGCGACCCTTTGCATGTACATCACATGTACATCTCCCCGGGCTGGGGGATCACATTCCATAAATGGCAACACTTGCTGCCGGTTCACCATTTTCTCCTTTGCTTGGATGAGGAACATTAATCTCCCCAGCTGTCAATCATGTGCATCCAGAGTGTCCTGTGAATGTAAATACCATGATCATTTTCACGTTAAACTGGGTCTTTCTCCGCTCGCCCATAGCACCGTAGCTGCCTGCGGGTCCGACACTGTTCTGCAACCAGGAGGGGAAGTGCTGCTGTAAGCAATGCTTTTTGGCCCAGATTGCATTTGCTGTTATTCAGCAATAAAGAGGCTAAGAAGGTATAGGGGCAGTGTGGTGGCTTAATGGGTTGCCCTTTGGCCTTATATAACTTTGTGTATGTGTGTGTGTGTATATATGTATGCAGATTCTGTGTATTCAGCCACTGTCCACAGTCCCATCTCTAATGTCCCTTAGTGTGTGTCTACCTGCAATAAACCTCCTGTTCCAGGGGTACCCTGCCTTGTGGAACTGTCTAAGATTCCAAAGATTGCTGATGCAGAACCATGTCATAAATTACAAAAAAAAAAAAATTCTGGGAAAAGCATGAATGAATTTAAGTGGCTTAAAAGCATAAGCTTCCTGCTTTAAAAATATCTGGTAAGCACATGCTGTAACATAATGACCTGTCTCAGTGTTTTATGTCACTGATGTTGCAAGTTGAACACAGCAGGGTGACATTACCTTTTAATGCATTTAGTTTGATGCAGATATATGCTGTATAAGCACATTCTGTACACTAAATAACATGGGAAGAGAAATGAGAGATATGCAGAAGTCGTATGAGAGAGGCAAGAAGTACGGGAACTGGGAGGTAAAGAGTTAAGTGGATAGGAAACAATTGCTAAGGTCCAGGATGTTATTTCTTTATCTATCTATCTATCTATCTATCTATCTATCTATCTATCTATCTATCTATCTATCTATCTATCTATTTGATTTCGTGATACATTAAAAAAGTATTTGTGTGCTACATTATTAAATTGATTTTATAACTGATTTACTATTTAATCTGTTTGATTAGTCAACTGCATTATTTACACTTCGTGTGTGTTTGTTTGTGTGTGTGTATATATAATTTATGGCATGCCAATAAAACATCTTTAAATTAAAACAGAGAGAGAGAGAATGAAAGAGAGAGAGAGTGAAAATAGGCTAACAGCCACACAAGCAATACCGCTCACGTCTTCGTTGCTTTTTCTGGTTTTCTTGTCATTTCTCTTCACCTGCCACTCTGTTTTTAGCTTTTTCCAACAGAGTGATGTCAGTGAAGTTTCAAGGTTCAAGTGAAGCATCACTAGTGCTCTACAATACTGCCCCCTACTGGTTGTCTGGTTGTGCAGGATTGCGGTTAAAGCTTCAGTGGTTGATGTGCTATGGTGAAGTGCTTTAATGACACTTAAAGACAATGACCAAAATGAAACTAACTGCTATAAACTTTTTTTTAGATATACCCAGGCTCACTAGTTGCACATGGCCAGGAATCCATATTATGGTTATGAAAGTAGATTGCAATTTTATACGCAATTGGTAATTTGTGAGGGGGTCTTAAAAATTGGTTTAAACATGGTTTAAAGCCTACTTTTTATTTGAGGCTTGATTTGGGTCCTACAAATAACTCAAGTTTAGCCTTAATATTTAACTTATATTCAGCCTTGATCTGGTAGAGTTTAACTAACAAAAATCTTTAAATATCTCTTGTGAATAATCGAATCTGTTGTTTTTACGTCAAAACGACGTGATACTGGACATACCTGAATCATGTTGATATATTTCTCTTGCACTTAATGTTGATAAGTAATGTTAGATAGTGGACTTTATCAAGGTTATTATTAAGCGGGTTAAACAGACAACATAATCAAGATTTCATCCTTTATATTTTCATAATTTATGTTAGTAAGTGAGTAAATCTTTTTGGAAGAAGCACATGCATAGTGTTGTGCGTTTAAAAATTGTAGACAGTTTAACATGGTAAACGAAAGATGTTTTCAGAAGTAGGAAGAGATCAGAATTGCCTTTGAGGAAAGCATCTCAAGGTGCAAAAAACATTTTTCTAATCAAGGGTATGTCAGGATGTCTTGATTAATCTGATTGCAGCGTGATGCAGAAGGGCTGAATGGCCAGCACCTGGGGCTGCAACTTCAGATCTGGGCCCAACCAAGTTTCCTGTAGCTTTTCTCCCACAACTATGATGCAGTTATGCACTTAAGCATACATTAAGTGTGGGGGTGACCACTAATAGAGCCCTAATCAGATAAGCTGGCAGTGCAGATTCAAAAAACAGAAAGACACTGTACCTTTTACAGAAAACCCATGTCCCCCTCTTTCAATTTACTCACAAATCACTTCAGAATCTACCATATCACCTGTCAGTCACGGCCCAAATCCCTCATTTTCAAATGGCACATACTGTAACCTCTTCCGTCTGAAGTGATTCTCATATTTTGGATCCGTTTGCATGTTTTCTTCATATATTTAAACGAAACGTTCTTACCCACCTACTGCCACCCGTGAGTTAGATGCTTGTGTCCACAAACCTGTCGCAAACAGTCATATTTTTAACAAGCCAAACAGAAGCCTATCGGTCATGTTACTCTGGGCACAGAAAGTAACTGCCAATCATCTCTTTTGTTTCTCTTCCGTGTGACACAGATAAAAGTCATCCCCATATTACAACATTTTAATGAGCTCTCCAGTGCTGTCCCAAATGCATAAAGTCACTCTGTCAGGCTAATAGCATGCTTTGATACCATCTCTCCTGCTCTCTCTACTAACCTCTCCATTTACTTCTTGCTCCAAGGCTTCCTTTCCCTATTTCTTATGAACCCCATAATGATAATACTCATGGGGGCCGCAAGTCTATTAATTCTATCACGTTTTATTTTTTCCAAAACCTGTCACGATCCCCCCAACTAATGCTAAGATACTTCCCAGTCTCTAGCACATAATTATCGTGTATTACTTTTTACACGTAAATTTCACTTTCCCAACCCTCAGACACAGCACTGAGATGGTGAATCGCCTTGGCTGTATGTGCCGCATCTGAACTTTTGATTTTAGAAAAACAGGACTCGTTAGCTTTGCCTATACTCGTACATGAGCATTTGTGACGATGTCAGACAGCAACAGGAAGGGATGGGTTGGTGGAAGGAGGGAGCGGGGCAGCCAGTGAGCAAATTGCAATGGGAAGAAGGCTCCCCTGCAGCGGCCTGTGATGTAGCTCGCATTAAGCAAAACGAGGGAGCGAGGAGGAGAGAAGGGATGGGGGAAGACAAAGAAAAAGAGGCTGCAAAAAGCACACAGGCAATGCTGGACCCGGGCAAGTCTAACTGACCATTCAGCATTTTTGTGAACAATAGCTGTCGCTCATTACACTTTCCGCTACTGCAAGCTTTCCTGTCTGTCGCTTGTCTTTGCGGTCCATAGTTTGCCTGTTTCCAAAAATCCCACTGACACTTTTATCACTATGCCCACTACTTTTCATATTCCTATAGCATCAAAGATTTATGGGAACTGAAAGATTAGGAATCTCACCTTTAGCATAAGCGTTGCTTTGTACATCACGCTAAATGAGACAAACACCAACTAAAACAAACCTCACACTTTGGTTTCTCTTGGACATTGGAAGTTGGTGGGATGAATGATTAATCTGGTCCCACATTTAAATTTCCTAGCACGCTTGGGGTATAATGTCTCAGGCTACATTCACAGTATGGATGGTATGGCAACGTTTATGAAAACATCTTTAACTCACTAGCCAATTACATGTTGTACAGAGCTCACACAGTTGGGGGGGGGGGCTCTTGACATTGAATCCACATGGTGAATGCGGAATCTCTCAAGACTGCTTTGGATGATTCTTTCTCTTATCTTGATCTTATTTAAAAGCTGGATGTATGTAAAGTTAATGACTGGCATTTCTTGTAGGTTCAGTGCGGTGTTGCATTCCTGCGAAAAATCTGGACAGGATACATCTCATCTTAATAGGTTTTTTGAAAATAAACGATCATTAAATGTCCATGCATGAAAAATAAGCATTTCTACTTGCGGTTCATTTCAGATAGAGAGGGGTAGTAAACGGCATGTATGAGAGACGTTTAACAGTAATTCAGTGCAGAAAGAAGGTTTGTTTTCTGGCATTTAACTCCGAACTGGGAAGAAGATGCATAAATAAGGTTAAAAGAAAAACCAGACAGATGAAATAGCCTGGAAAATTTTCATTCTTTGGATTCCTCAAAATAGCCACCACGTGCTTTTATAAGAGCTTCAGAAAGACAACGCATTTGCTTCACAAGTTCCAGCAGGAGAATACCTGACACATCTTTCCCAGGTCTTCTTCAGCTATTCCCAAAAATGCTGGGTGCTTGTGCATTGGGTTTCTTGGCTTTCTGATTATTTAAATAGAA
>JAODKE010000101.1:33704387-33736514 GCA_026779605.1 Mormyrus hasselquistii | reverse complement strand
TGTGGGGTCCATTTTCTCGGCCCCAGAAGGGGAAACTCAATAAAATTCATAAAAAATCAGTGACTGCAATTAAAATGCTAGAAATGCCAAAAGGCTATTTTCTTTGGTTACCTATTGTTAAAGTTAGGGCTGGGTAAGGATTCAGGTTGTCATTGTTGGGATTAGGGTTTTGCCCATAGAAATGAATGGATAGGCATCGACAGAAGTGCCAACAAATTTAATTATAATTTGCAAGATTCAAATGGTAGCCTTTATGTTACATGTAAATGCAAGCATCCTTGGAGCACATTATCTCCAGCAGAGCCCCAAAGCCATAGGATTCACTGACTACAGCTATTTTATATACTTTAATTTACTTATTAATTATGAGAAAATCTGAACATTGTGATCATCTAGATATGCAAAGGAGAAGCAATTCAATGTGTAAGAAGACAAGTTTTAACTTAAAACTTTACACTTAAGTTGAAGTAATTTAAACCGACAATAATTCAGGTAATGCTCATGTACTTTTGGTGCCATTTTGAGCAATTCCTAAGCAATATATATAAAAAAAACACACCAATTAGAGGTCATTATAGATTGTTTTTGAAAATTATATCATTGCAGTTTCATCTGTTTGTTACCGTGGGATTTAGACCCCGTGATATGGCTTGGTTTTAAGAATGTGGTCCAAGAAATGACGCCAAGGAGTAGCTTTAGGCAAGAGGGGGAACCGTTATGGAGGTGCCAAGTGAAATGCTGTGGAGATCTTGTTGGCTGATGACAGTGGCACTATCAAGGGCAATCAAGTTGGGTGATAATATAGTAACATGATGTGCTTTAAAACCAAAGAAATGGATAAAACATCCTTACCTCATTTACACATTAATTTCTGAAAGAGTCTATAGATAAAATATTTATTATGAACATTTATTTTATAGCATACTGACATAATATTGATTTGTTCTGAGTCATAATCATTCATACTTTTGGATATTGTCATTAATACCTATATGCAGAGTTTGTGAAATGAAATATCATTGACCTATTTTAGGTAGCCATTTCCTGATGATTATATAATAAACATATAGTGAGAGAAATCTGGTCTCTGGGGTTTTGACATTCATTACATCCATGCTGTACTTTTTACAACACACAAAGAGTGCTTTGGTTCACGTTTTTTAGGACAAGCTCTCATGGGTTTATTAAATTAGCTCATCCTAATAATAAGCGCAGAGAATGATTCTGACAAGCCCATTATTCTCATTAGAGTATTCCAGACCTAAATTCAGCTGCCCGTCAGTTATATATGTAGTGCCCACTTGTCAGACAAAGAGACATTTGTGAAGGTTGACCTTCAGATGTGAGCTCGTATGTACGCACTTGTGTGTTTGTAAAAACGATTTGTGCTATGAAGCTGCATTGCGTATTATAATGACAATTTGTTGCACATGTATTTCAGCTGTCAATGGCATAATAAACATGAACAAGAGGTAAAAATGGTGGAACAGAGAGAAGAAGCAAGGTTTCATAAAAACATTAAAAAAATCCATTTAGCTACTACTGGTGTAACGGTTCTGAAACCGTTAATGCAATGCAAACATGCAAAACTTCACTCATGATTGCGGTTCTGATGTCTTCCTACTTCTGAAAATCACAAAATTATTATTATGTTTAAAGTTAGGGCAAGCATTATTTTTCGTAAATATTACACCTATTTTGTTATCTTCCATCTGCGTGTGTCATGTGTTTTGGTTCAGTCATGATCGAGTGATCACGCCTGCGTAAAAGCTAGGCTAGTTTCAGTAGCTCAAGATGGATTATAACCCTGAGACTGCAGACCCCCCGGGCACTTTAACGTCAGCGGTGTGGGAGTATTTCAGATATTCTGTGGAGTTTAAGGATGGCAGTTAGGTCGTAGACAAAACACACACAGGTTGTCGTGTTTCAAAAAAATTTTCCTCAACCAGAGAAGGTTTTTATTTCTTTAATTAAGGGTCCAAAGCACGAAGTGCTTATGGAACCTTATTGTTTTTTTATTTTTGTTTTAGTTATTTTATGTTAAATTATGCTAACATGTTCTTCAGTGTTATTCTCTTTAGTGTTCCAAATTGTTGGTGATTAATAAAACTCTTTTCCCTATTTTTCTTATTCACCCCACGAGGTATGAACCAAACCGTAGATCAAAAATTGATGGCTGAACTGAACCGTGGATTTAGAGAATAATTACACCTCTAGCAGCTACGTATACTGATTGAATATATATATATATATATATATATATATATATATATATATATATAAAATTTAGAACAGAGATGACATCCCCGGTTTTATTGTGGTTCCCATGTGCTGCCCTTAGTTCTGTAATTGATCGTTTGTTCTGCTTGACCCTCCCCTGTGTTCTCTCTTCTTCTTGCTCTACCCCAGAGCAGTCTCAGTGAGACGTCCGCATTAAGTGGACTCGTATAAGATTAACCCTCCCCTTTTTTCCATCTGTAGCAATTGGTTCCTCCATCTTTAATTTCTCCCTAGACCTTCACATCCAAGCAATGCTCCACTGTAGCTTTAATTTACAGGTCAATGATAATGTTCTGTAGCATCCATCCAACTGGGACCAAAATTCTATTTTTACTCAGCAGCTTAGCGTAATGTTCCTGAGTGTACTGTTAATGAGCTGTACAGTGTCCATTCAATCCGTCATATATTCATTTATACTTAGGTCAGCATCAAAGCACAATAGTTTATAGTAACAGGTCAGTGCTAGGTCTGTATTCCATGTGTTTTACCTCAGTGTGTTTATATTGACTCATCTTCCCCTTTCTTTCTCTCGCCCTGTAGTATGTTGCATTAGTCTCCCTGTGTTTCATCCTTATCTCCATTGCAACATTCTGTATGGAGACATGTGAGATCTTCAACTACGTCGTCCCGATTGTCAAAAACGTGACCGTGGGCAATGTCACTCAGGAGAAAACCTCCTATGAGATTGAACCTGTCGGCTGGCTCGTCTACGTGGAAGGAATGTGTGTCATCTGGTTCACCATCGAAGCCTCAGTGAGAGTGATCTTCTGCCCCAGCAAAGTCGAGTACTTCAAGTCCTTCCTTAACAATATCGACTTTATCTCCATCGTGCCCTTCTACCTGGAGATAGCATTAGCCGGCGTAGAAAACAAAGTAGCTACGGACATTCTGGGCGTTCTGCGAGTTATGCGCTTCGTCCGAATCCTGAGAGTCTTCAAGCTGACCCGCCACTTCATAGGCCTCCGAGTACTGATCCAAACTCTCAGATCCAGCATCAGCGAGTTCTTTCTGCTCGTCATCTTCTTAGCCTTAGGGGTGCTCATCTTTGCTACCTTGATTTACTATGCTGAGAGAGTTGGCGCTGACCCAGATGATTACACTGGAAGTGCTCACACAACCTTCACAAACATTCCAATTGGGTTCTGGTGGGCTGTGGTGACCATGACCACATTAGGCTATGGAGACATGTGGCCAGTCACGTGGAGTGGCAAGCTGGTGGGAGCAATGTGTGCATTGACTGGTGTGTTGACCATCGCCATGCCTGTGCCCGTCATCGTAAACAATTTTGGGCTGTATTATTCCCTGGCTATGGCCAAACAGAAGCTGCCCAAGAAGAAGTACAAGCATACTCCCAGGGCCCCCATGCCAGGGTCACCAGGGTACTGTAAAACAGACGCTCTTGCTATAGCCTCTGCCTCTCCAGAAGGAATCCTAGGAAACCTGGGTGGGATTGCTGAATCAGGAGGAGGTTCTCCCCTGGCACAAGAGGAGGTTATTGAAGTCAACAGAGGTGAGTCACCAATAATGCTTCCTTTGCATACTGAAAACATATTAGTTACTAAATTTTGACATGAAAAATCAGAACACCTTCAGGAGTTAAAGGTGCTATGCATTTAGTTTGTTTTTGTTGGAATTTATATGGAATTTAAAATACTTTGCACCTGTTTATCTTAATTCACAAGGCTTCTGTGAGCCATTCGTTTCTGAAATAAACGTAGTAAAAAACGATCGAGTACGAAATACAGTTGCAATATTTTAATCTTCTTTATTGCGATCTTTCATCACAGGGAGAACTGCAGGAATTCCCTGAGAGCAGTCCTTGACTAGTTGTAAAGGTTAACAGCTGTAGATGGTATACTGATATTTGATGAGAATACATTCATTTGATGTGCACATTGATTTGATGTATTTTTGTAAAGGTCCATTTTGCATTAGGTTTGTCACTTCGGCACTCAGATCTAACAGCGCTGTTATTAAAACATTTCAGCATCTTTTGGTCAGAGTCTACGTCTTCAACTTCCTTTTATTAAAACAAAGGGAACTTAAAAGAAGCAGACGTCCGGTGAATTTGAGTGCAATAAATCCTCAGCTAACACCACTTATGTGAGAAAACAATAAATATTACAAAGATCTGCGCTCATTATATGAAATCAAAGTTGGTTGTACTCTTCTCTGTATTTAATTTCTTTTTAAAAGAACACAATTCTGATTTTGCAGGACAAATATTATTAGAAAATAAACAGGAACATGAACCTGAAAAACAAACAATCAGTTGGAGCCAGATAGAGGATACGTTTTGTCTTTTACCTTAGTGTGAAAAACACACTGAACAAAACAAACTTCCATAGTATGGTGTAGCATATAGGAAAAAGAAAACGGACATTTGGTAGCATATATTTATACCTGAAAATGCCTTGTGTATGTATATGTGCACTATACCTTACTAAATTGTGTGTGACACATTGATTCAAAAAATTAATTGAAAACATACTTAAGTTGCTTCCATTTGCTTTCGATATGCTTATCCATTTACTATTTTGTTTACTATTTTGCTTTGTGCACTACCAGTCAAAAGTTTTTTCACACCACGGGTTTCTATCACTTTTCCCATAAACTGCAGATTTTTTAGCATTGGAAACTATAATCAAATATGTGTCAAAATATGTGTCAAATAAAACAAGTTTCCTTTATAACATGGAAATAGTATGTAACAGTGCATGTCTGGATATCCTATTAGCTGGTTCTGTGATGGAGGTGTAATCAAATTCTAGGCTGTCCTTTAACTTATAATGCACCAGTTAACTATTTCATCTCAGGAAAGAGAGGAGTGTGTAGGAAGAATTCCCCGCATTTCCTCTGTTGTTATACAGTAACTGCTAGAGGAGGTTACTTTGATGAATCAAAGATATAACAGTTTCTTGCTAATAAAGGTACTCTGATGGTAAACTTTTGACTGGTAGTGAAAATCGCTTTAAATTGCACCCTCTATAATCGATTAAAAAAATGTAAAAATAGCATGTTGTAAAGCTATACTAAAAACTGGTTAAATTATGTAAAAAATATTATTACTGGTATAAGGAAAGAGCCAGTGAATGAGACGTCCAAACATGACCGAATCGAAGTAGAAGAGAAGAAGAAGTTTAGACCAATTGGGACTCTCCCTTTGGCTCTGTGACCTTTAAGAGTGTAACTTATTTCAAGGTGTCTGGGAGCTGGCATCCCTTTCTGACTCCTGAGTCTTCCAGGGGATTTGGCCTGTCTGCAGTTAAGCCTCATGAGACCCTCTAACTGCTGATGTCTGCCCACATCAACAGAAATGTTTCGCTTTGTGACCACTACTGATTTTTGTCCGTATCAGACACATTTTCTTATAGGGCATGAAAGTACCTCATCAATCAGAATGATACATCAGTTAAAAATAGTATGTCGATATGAATAACAGTGTCTGGGTATATTCTTAAAAAAACGTAATTGTTAAATAGCTTCAATTTTATTGTAATTATTTTGCAAGTTTAAATATATATGAAATTGTTGGGTAATTGTTAAGGTATAGCGGCGCTTTTTTGTAGTAGCTAACTTGTTAGGCAATTGCTTCAGTTCTGTTATATATGACTTCCGTTTCAGACATGAAGTGTATTTAAATAATCTTCATTGCGTGTAATGCAAGAGATGATTTAAAACTGCTATTCACATTAAACTTTTCCCAGTTGAATAGAAAAAAACATGCTCTGATTATTTATGATTATTGTTCGATGTTTATTTTTTAATGATTTGTCTCCATACTTATGTCTTGGAGTTAGGCAACCAGGCTTTTCACTACATGTTGTACTGAGTTTAATTGTGTATGTGACAAATAAAACGTTGTTTGATTGATAGATTGGTTGAATTAAGTTTGAAAATACATGGCAACAAATCTTCAGCGTTCAGAAAAGTTAAATACTAATAAAATGCTGAATATATTTTTTTTTCAGAAGTCAACTCCAAGGGGAGATGAGGAAAGAGCAATGGATCCATTTTGTTTATAGCTAGCTTCAAAAGCTTCAATCAACAGCATTGTGAGGGGCTCAGTTTTTCCTCAAGAGCTTTAGCAAGACGATTGTTGAGTTTGATTGCTACCTAACAATGTGGCTGGCAAGGTTGACAGCTTTTAACTCATATTTCACACATTTGGTATTCTGCCATGCAAAGGCAAAACACAGTAATTGCTTATTTTATCAAAATGGGTCTCTTGGGCTCTGTTTTACCTTGTGACATCTTAGTTCGATTGATTTTAAATACACTATCATTTAGCTAGCTGTTACACACATGGGTGTCAGAATAACCACTATGTTTTGCCTGTTAGGGCAGTGTTGTCTGGTGTAAATTTCATAATTTTATCACAAAAAGTGCACACATTAATTTTAATTTAAGGAGCTTTATGATTAACTTTGTGGCTTCAATGTGTAATTTGCACAACACACGCACAAAAACACACACAAGCACATTGTTAATATCCATATCTTTGTGGGGACTCTCCATTCAACCCTCCTTACCCAGGCCTAAATTGTAACCATAAACAACCAAACAAAATACTACATATCTGGCTATTTCGTTTTTGATCACACTCATGTATTTTTTATAAAATTGAGGTTACCCTCGTGGACACACAATGTCCCCACAATGTAACCCCCCCCCCCCACACACACACACACACACACACACACAAACACATAATGTAGGTGTTTCAAAGATTGTTGGTGTGGATGTCGCTGTTGTTGTTAGATGAAAGTAGGTAATGACCTCAAAACAATTGTCTTCATTTGACCCCTATTAGAGCAGTTAAAAATAGTTTATTTTTTTGTGAATGCATTATGAAATGCTTCCTGCGAAGGACTGGCATCCAGTCTAGGCTTATGGTCCACGCGGCCTGGGCTAGACGTCAGGTGCCCCTGAGCCCCTCTGCTGGAAATAGGAGTGGATGGTGCATGAATAGATGGATTAGGAGATTCTGGGACATCATATCATATGTCACCAGTTGGTGAAGTTTCCTTCAGCTGGGTATTTTGGGAAAAGTGGGCTAAACATTTTATTTTGGTCTCAACTTGTCTCCAGCTTGAAACCAAGCCAAGCCTGTAGATCACACCAGAAGAGTATGCACTTTCTAGTACTTTACTTCAAACATGCAGTTTAACCATGCAGTGTAGAGTTATTTCAAATGACATGCACTTTATGATAAATAGTATTATACTCACGCTGTAAAAGGTACTCAACAATTTACTATGCAAATGTGAAATGATTATGTTAAATATAAATATAAACTATATACGTAATATATATCTTTTTCGCAAAATGGTCCTTGTCAGTTTTATTGTGTCCTGAAGGAGAAAGATGGTCATTGGCTCCAAGAGGGCCGGTCCCCGCAGAGCAGCCAATAGGCTGATGAGGATAAGATGGAGTGGAGACCTTGACCATGCTGAGGTGACTAGTACAGCTGACATATTAAATGAAAAAACTCCTGGGAGCAGGTCCTGCTATAGCAACAGGGTGTCCCTGGCAGCCCAGACTGGAAAAATCTCCATATGATCTGAGTCCTCTTGGGCCTGCTGGTGGTCTATCTCTTCCCTGAGTCTAGCCTGAACCAGTCTGTGATGGCAGATGCGGGTTGTGAGTTTTTTGGCACTGTGGTCATTGAAACATATACAGCGATTAAATGCTACTCGTTAGCTTGCATTAAGTATGTTAAATGATATACTTACCACTAGGTATCCAATATTAGGACTATTCAACATTATTCACCAGGAAACAAGATTCATCAACCTGGAAAATATTATTCATTTGTTTTACTGCTGTCGGAGTGTCTGCAAGTTATATGCAGAGCTGGATGTTTATGATGTAGTAACGAAAATTGCTTCCATGGATCCATTTTAAGTAACCATTTATTCAATTAGAGATGACAGATCTACTTATCCAATCAACAGTCTTTTAACTATTTTTAGCTTTAGATTTATTGTAGCAAGTGTAAGAGCCTGAGAGGTTTTCAGAATGTTTTTGCTATTTCAGTCGTTTGTTTAGTCAAAACTTTTTTCTGCTTCCACAGACATTGTTACTGAATTGCACCGATCAGTTTTACAATTCATAACTCGGAATGCAACCTTTTATGAAAATATGTTCATGCAGTCAATGTGTTATATGCTTTTCAGAAGTAAAGCTTTTATAGTTGTTCATCACAGCTGTTACTCAGTAATTATTATCCCTTTATCAACGTGTATTGGAAGAACATCTCTGTTATCAGAGTTTGACACTGGGCGAATACTGGAAAAGTCTGCAAATTAATGAGCAGCATTTTATGTGTACAGCTCTAACCTAGATCGCTTTTACATTTGTTCAGATCCGAAGTGGCCTAGGTCGTTTCCTTGACTGATGAACAGCCACCACGCATTATTATGTAAAACTCCTAATGTGAAGTTTTAAAATGCACAGAGCAATTTGGAGGTGATAAATATGTCATTTAAAAATCTGTTGTAATATAGATGCCACCTCCTGTAAGTTGCTATTTTCTTATTGTCAAATAAATACATACATTGCATAAAAAATTATATTTATTCTTTATGGATTTGAAGCATTAATAAAAGTTCGGTGAGCAATGTTGTATATGAATGAAAACTACAGCCACTAACTACCTGCGTGACAGATTGTTGACGTCTTCTCCATCTCTGATCAGTTTGGAGACACTGTATTTATGATGGACAAAAAGGCAACAGTAGGTCTCTGGCCATGAAAAGCTTACATTAGCAAATTTCTAAAGTGTAACCATTTAGCGTGTACGTTCTCCTTCCAGTAATCAGTTCTGTAAATTGCTGAGCACAAACTATTTTTTTTGGCCAAAGCTAACTAAAAAGTTAGCTTTCATAATTAGCATGTTAGTGGATCCCTGCCCACCACAGCTCAAACCTCGGTGTTTCTGCTGCGTGACCACCTGCCTTTTGCCATCACTAAGTACTGAACTCAGGCCATCTTTTAACGTATTTCCCCTCAGTCGGCTGAAGAAGGTCACAATTTCCAGCTCACATTTGGTAAACGACAATCTGAGCTCTACACCTGGAATAGATATATTATGAGTTCATTATGGCTTCAAAGTTTCACAGAGAGACACTCTTACTCTTATGTTATTTTTATGCAGGGAAACTAAACACTATCCCAAATTATAAGGAAACATCTGGAAAAAGAAACTTAGATTTACCCAATATTAGACCTTTCTTGGCTCTTCCTATGTGCATCAGTGACTGTAACTTACTATTGTTGCCAAAAAAGTACAACAGTAATTCTTTCTAATAGACTGACTCCCATTTACTCTCAGTGCTGGTCAACCTCCTATGTGACATAGGCAGTCTACTAGGGTACCATCTCCCTAAGGGGCACCAACTTAGCTGGGGGGGGTGGGGGGGGGGGCTCCTAGGGCACATGGGCTGTGGCTGACACCGCTGATGACTCCAGTGCACTTTCTCTCTGTGCCTTCCCCTTCTTGACCTCTTATGATGTACTAATCGTATCCCCTGCTTCCTCTTCTCTCATCCTCCATCTATCTGTATATCCATCGTGTGTGTGCCAACCGCTTCTCTCTCACCAAGACTCCAAACAGAATGGAGATACTGCCAGCGCAGCCCAGGCTAGTAAAGAATGCTCAAACAATGCGCAGGAGAATAGCCCGGCAGGGGGCGGGGGCGAACGCTGCCCGCACGACCGTGCCTGCTTCCTCCTCAGCAGTGAGGAGTTCCGAGCCACCGATGGAAACATGAGGAAAGGTAGGATTCCGGGCCCTGACACCGACACCTGACAGCGTGTTTGCTCGTGCCACAGATGCAGTGCGTAGCATCGCGACATACAAGCAGGATGTGCCCTGCATGCCCTTACGCCACTAATATACACCCACATCTGTTTACAGACACACACGATTACAGTGATGCAGAAACATGGCCCATTGGGGAGTATCTAGTTACATGTAACAGCTTTACGTGAAAAGGGGTTGCATCTGAATATATTCTTTTTGATTATATATATATAATATTGCATTCATTTTGTTGCTTTACATCTTTTTGCCATAGAGAAATGTTTTTTTTTGGCATATTTCCAGACAACGTGGGCCAAGCAAATACCTGGGACTTTTCAGCTTTATTGCTCAGCTCATCAAAATGTATTCAAATGTAATAGGTTAGGTAGCATTGATAACACAATCAAAATAGTTACATTACATTTTTACAGGATAACTAATAACCTGCCACCTATTACATTTTAAAAATAACTATCCCAGCACTGCCCATTGGATAGGTTTTTAAAAAGATGCACATAAACAGGCCATATCTACCCCTTTGCCATTCCATTGCTCCAAATTCCATCCATATTTTTTCTATGTCACTCAGGTTGATAGTAGTCTACAGTAGCTCCCCAGTATGTCAGACATTTCCATTATTCCTGTGTATTTTGTATATAACACATTGTATTGATTGGGACAGCTGAATAAAATCCATTTAGAATCTAATACATGTGGTTCTTGCTTGTCTATTAATTAAGAAGTAAAATTTAATTCATTACGGCTTGACAGGTTTAAAAATGTACAGGAGTGGAAAACACCTAAAGAAATGTGATTGAAAAGTTTGCAGTGTTGTTGAAGCAGCTCAATCCAGCAAACACTTTGCAGTGAAGAATCTTCTGGTTAAGATTTCTGATAATATTCCTTATGTGTCTAATTCCACAGTCATTAAAGGTGGCCATCTCTGAACCTGTCACAGTTTGGCTAGGGTTATGTGCTTCATAAAAGATAATCAGCTTTTCCATGAGCAAATTATTAAGAGTAAGACCGAGTCAGTTCCTGGGCCACGCTTTATACAATATGTAGTTCTGTATTTTTTACAAACTAGAATGCATTTATATGCAACATTTGTGTAGAAAAAAGTAAAAGGTCAATATGAAGTAAACTAAAACGCATACTGCAAAAGTGGGAATAATATTATGTGAATGCATCATTATTCTTTTTACTATTATCTAATCATGTATAAGGAGTGTAAATACTAATAATATGCTAACAAAAACGCTAACAACAACAATGTTAAATAATATTGCTGCCAATTTTTTTGTAATTTGAATTATCACTAGACTCGATTTAAAATCCCAAAAAGAGAAGGCATTCTTAAATTCCCCCGAGTGAAACATTCTGTTGAAAATCGGTCAGAATTTTATAAATGATAGATAGATAGATAGATAGATAGATAGATAGATAGATAGATAGATAGATCTATCTCACTGGCATGTATTTATACATTCCTTTATTGCTCACTGCTCCCTTTCTCTTCTACTTTTCTTCCCCTACCATCACTTGGTTCTTCATCCTCACTGTTTCCTCATTCTCGCCTGCCTACCCAATATGTGTCTCTCTGACTTTATTGGATGGTCACATCCCATCGTTTGCTTCTTTGTATCTCTCCTTTTTCTTTTTTTTACCTCCCTCCCTCACTCCCTCCCTCCTTTCTCTCACCCGCCACTACCGCCACGCCTGGGACTTTCCAAAATCAAACCCAATTCCCTCTTCCAATCCCAACGCTCCCCCCCAATAACTCCTCAGTCGCTGGTCGTGACCCCGGGCGTCCTGTGAGTGAGGAATGGCTCGAGCTGGAGGGTCCTCCGTTACCACAGGACCTCAATGCTAAGTCAGCCTCACGCTGGACCAAATGATAGTGTATTAAGGTAAAAACACAATAACACTTGAATCTCGCTTACCTTTATTCGAAGACATGAGATTAAAATTTTGAATGCATCATAATCATTTGTGTTTGATGCTTTCTGTATTCATATATACTATGGGTTGTACATTGAAAATAAGAGACCAATTTCACAACAAATAAACACAATCCTTATGAAATAAAATGACCAAAAATAATTAAAAGTGCATGTTTGTTATGCTTGTTAAATCATAACTGTATATGTGTGAGTATGTGCATGTGAATTCCTGAACAGTTTTTTGAGTTGAATGGTTTTAATTGGATTGACCAATAATCCTACGAACCTACACTGATTACATATCTTAGTTAAGTTCTCCAACTTTCTCTATGTTCTACCTCTGCTGCCTTTTGAGATATCCAAATATTTTTTGTTTAATAGAAATAGTTGAAACAACAATATTACTGCACTGGATCTTGCAACCTGACGACAGATTAGTAATAACCTAGAATATAACCCTTTTCTGGTTTCAAAATAGAGGAATGTTTTTAAACTATGAACAATTTCAACAATCTTTTAAAAAACAGATTTCTGTTATTTTGGATCCATGATATTGTATATACAGAATTGATTATTAAATGTGGGGTATGAATTAGGGCTAGAATTAAATTATACAAGAACGTTTTGCCCATGACACCCTGCTGTGTAGATCTGAAAAGTGTCTGTGCTGTCCGGCTGAATGTCATGGGGCTGTTGACTCACTTTGACTTGTCCACACCACCTACCACTGGGTCTTACCTTCTCTCATTCGCTTTGTCTTGTTGTCCTCCTTCTCACGTTGTGTCATATCACACGTTTGTGTGTTGGTTATTGTCGCAAAGGACACTGTATCCCCATTATCTTATTCAGTTTGTGCCTTTTTTAGTTATCCTGCCCTGTGTTTATTTTTTGTTGTTCTCCATCTTCAGTGACATTTGCACTGGTAAAGTAACATCCCCTTTTTTGTTTGCGTGTTTGCATTGTGCATTCCAGTATTTCATGCAGGAAGTGACATTTGCCTACTTGTTGGACGACTAAAACAGGTTTTGGACTTATATCAAATGGTTGTTTTGTATAATGCTTTAATTTGAACAGGGCAATATGTTTTTTCCAGCTTAAATGAATTTAGGTGAATTTGTTATCGTTCCCAGGGTTAAAAGTCATTGATCTTGATGCAGTTTTTTTTTTTTTTTTTAAATAAATTAGCCTACAATGCCAGGGTCCCTAAAATAGTACTTCATAATAAAAGATCTCCCTGAAAGCACATTGCTGTTGCTATCAGTCCTCCGTGTGGTTTACCCGCATCACTGTGCACCATAGGCTCTGCTGCTGTCATCTACCTCCCCAGGCATGTTTATCAATGCTGCTGAAGTGTGGCCAGGAGGCTGGCAGTATGGCGCCCCCTGCTGCTCGCGTCATGGCGGGGCTCCGAAATGTGACCTAAGCTCCACAGCTAAATTAAAAACCAAGCTGGCAGCCGCCTGAGTGGTGGCTTGCGTGGGTGGTGCCTTTGTGAATTATTATTTATGGAGCCTTTTCTTGTGTGCTGTAGTCCGTATTGTAAATAAAGCGTCCAGCTGAGCAGCAGGTGCTCCATTGCCATAGTGCTAAATGAACATTTCAGCGATTATCCAAGGCGCTCTCGGCAAGTGAATCACTTCCTGACTCTGACGTCCTGGATGATCCCCCCCCCGAACTGTGTCCCACAAGCCGTCTCCAGCATTAGTAAACACTTCCAAATCCAGCCACAGGTTAACACTGGGCTCTTCACTCTTTTGATGACTAGAAGTGTAACAGCAGTAGCTGATCCTCTCCCATATTGACTCCAGTAGAAATCTTCCTGACCTCCAGCAGCAACCTGTGCTGATATTTCTGCATATTGTTAACTTTTACTAACTAGGAACATTTTTCCCAAGTTGCTAACTTTACTCACTTATATAAAAAAACACTATACATAAAATGACATCTTGAAAATGGTACAAAAAAGAAAGGTCTTGTTGACAGGGCAGTTTTTGTCAACTTCTAGTTTTAAAGCGGAACTTTCTCATCGTTCTTAATTATCTTAATGTCGCTATTGTTTTTTTAATAATATGTGTTCATTTGAGGGCGGTGTGGTGGTGCAGTGACTAGCATTGTTGCTTCACGCTTGTGGGACCTGGGGTGAGTCTCTGCCCTGTGGCTCTGTGGAGTGTGTGGAGTTTGCATGTTCACTCCGTTTCGTCATGGGGTTTCCTCCAGGTTCTCTGGTTTCCCTCCACAGCTGAAAAAACATGCTGAGGTTAATTGGAGTTGCCAAATTGCCTGTAGGTGTGAACTGCAATGAGTTGGTGCCCCATCCTGGATTATCCCCTGCCTTGTGCCCATAGATTCCGGGACGGACTCCAGACCCTGAATAGCACAAATGGGTAGTGAAAATGGATAGATGGTGTTTGTTGGTATGCCAGTTGAGTCACTCTTTATTTGACCCTGGCTCTTTGACTTCCGTTGACGTTACACAAAACGTGTCAGTTAACAAAGGTCAAGAGGTCATAGAATTGTGTATCAGTTTATTGTTGGATATGTATTACTATATATTTTCTACTGTGATCTATATGTGTTCTGGTTTGCTCTCTCTCTCTCTCTCTCTCTCTCAAATATGCCTGATGCCATCAGAAAATGTTCTATGTTCCCGCTGCTTCCTTTTTTCTGTTCTTTTTACTTTCTCTCCCCATCTATGTGTTGTTCCCATCTATGTATGAAGCTGTCAGCTGCTTTATATTCCCCAGCGTTTTTACTTTCCTCTTCAACCTCTCCCACAAAAAAGCCTTTCTCAGCTCTCATATAATTCTACCCTGTTTTCCCATCTTTTCTCCTTTTTATACACTCTGTCCAAGAAAACACTGGATATCAGCATTCTGGGCATTTGTCGAAAAAGAAAAAAAATAAGAAAAAAAGAAATAAAAAAGATTAAGATTAAAAATTAAGAATAGTTAGCTTCTGGTAGGCCTTAGATAGGCATAATACTATGCAGGCATCAGATGATGCCATAATGTAACCATGGCATTGATTTGTAATTCATATAAATTGTAGAAATATAATTCTTTGAAATGCCGGTGAAGCCTGCTCTTTATAAACATTTCCTACAAAGCATTGCACTGAGTTAGTTTGATGTTAAAAGCTATACATCATTTTCTAACTCAGGCCAATTAACATTTCTCCCCAGAACATTTTGAGTTGATGGATTTCTGCATCAAATGATTTAAGAGTATTTCAGCTGAGAGAAAATGTACAACATTTTATGTCACTCATACAGAGCTTTCAGGTGACTTGTATTTATGAGAAAGTATTCCAACAATGGATTTTGCATTGTTTAAGCCTGCGTTTTTTACTTTTGTGTATTTTGAAAAAAATACACTTGATACGTTAGTATTATTAAAATTAAAAGGACTTTGGTATGTTTGATGCATTCATATGAGCCAGATAATCTATCTCACTGTATCATGAAAAGATACAAATCAATACATAGATTAAGATATATACTAAAAATCTAACCTGCCCCAAAACAGTGCTCAAAGAAAGTCTTGGGCAGCTTGCTTAATTCTGTAAAAATTTACCGGTTTCATAACAAACGTCCATTGACAAGCGCTATTTAATATATTTGTAAATATCTGTGCAGGTATTTTCTTTTTATTAGGTGTCATAATTTTCTGACTGACTGATTAAGTTTTGTTCTTGCCATCTCACTGTTAATTGAAGTAGTCATTGGCTCCCTAAGGGATACTAAACACAAATGTTTGGTGTTTTATGTTATTGCTTTTAGAACAATTTATTAATGCCAGAAATTAGTTACCTTAAGACCTCCAGTTCTTTCTAACGTGATATATATATTTTGTAAAGAAATGAATGAAGTAAAGATTTTTGTTATAAAATCAATACATCTGCAGTATTCTTACTGAATCTGGCAAGTGTCCTTAGACTTTCTGTGAGCACTGTGGTTTTGAATACCAAAAAGTAATTTTGATTTTTTAAAATCTGAAATCTATTACTAATCAGTGAAACTGAAGTGCAGAAAGCCACTGACCTCAGAAATGCTGTCCGGAGGAATCAGCAACAACAAAGAAATGTAATGTATGCTGCAGCAGCTTAGTGCGGATAGCATCCTCTTACCTGGAAAATGTGAGTCTCCCACAGAAGTAATACCTTTACCTTATGTTTAAACTTTTAAATGTTATTTCATTTTTTTGTGTAGCATAGGAATAATTCTCTAACATTATACGTCCAACATTAATACTCATTTTCATTCTGCCCTTATTTTTGCCTGTTATCATATTAACATGCATTTCCATTCCATTCATAGGCTCCATGTACAGTCCTCATATTGTAACAAAAATTTGATGAAAGGTAGGTATTCCTTTTCAAAGGGATAAGTACAGAGAGAACGTCTTTACTCGCACATTTTTGCCAATGAAACTTACCCATTTCCTTTAAAATTTAAAGGCAAGTTTCATTTCCATTTTGCACACTATGTTTCCTTCTCAGTTCTCAGTAGTTTTTGTTCCTGTATTAAATACTCCATAATGTTTTAACACATAGACATTGTTTCCTTGTTCAAATAAATAAAGGCATGTCCATAATTACAAACCTCCAATACTAGAAGAGAAAGAACCAACGAAGAGGAACCAGTGGGATCATGTCTACTTTATACACTGAAAAGGCCTTATCTTCATGAAAAGGGAAGCTGTATTGCTTGCAATACGTCTGTCATTCCATAGCAAGTTCCTAAATGTGTATTACAATGATTTGTTTCAATATATTAAAGGAAATCACCATTGTAGTCACAAATAGGCTTTAATTATAGTCTTGAATATGTTTACCTGCAGGAGGAAAGCTTTAGTTTGATCAGTGCTCTATATGTAACTCATTTTTTCTGTTTTAACTACCCAGATTTACTTGGACTGTTAGATTGCATTAACCTTTTTATTCTAGGAGGGTTTGATTTTGAAGTGTGCTCCTATAATTCATTAGCAAAATGGTGGATTCTGGAGCTTTTATACTCTTGGGCAGTATGATGGTGCCTTTAAATGGGAAAATGGGTTTTTGAACACATTAATGCGCGCCTTAAGATAATAATTAAATGGTTGTAATTGGAATGGCAGTGTCTAGCTTCTGAGGTGCTCAGTGCCTCTGGGTTCTCCCTCAACTGCAATATAAATTTGTTCTTATGTTTAAACATTGTTTTATTAGCAAGAATCAGGAAGAATAATCATCTGTATTAAAATGATGCATGACTCCATATGGAGATATGGCTGAAATGGCTTCATTGCATTATGCCTTTGGAGCTTGACCCTTTTGGTTATCTATATTTGATATAAATATTTATGCCAATGCCGTTTTTATGTCCTAATTAATGTAGTGTTTTAGCAGCAGAGCTTAACCAACGTTGTGTCACAGTGCCAGTGCACTGTACATTCAAACATGTCTGTTGTCTTATTTGACTTCATACTGAATCACTGCTAAATGCTACTATGCTGTGAGTTACTAGGATGAGGAATGATAAAACCTTAATTATTATTTGTTCATTTCACTCTATGCCTTGTGAACTGTGTTTCCATTCTCACAAACCCCACCCTCCACTGCACCTTCAGCATGCTTCAGACACCTGCTTCCAAAAGAGAGCAAACCAATAGAACAGGGCTATTCAAATCATGGTCCTCAAGGTCCATGCCCTACTGATTTTCTAGCCTTCTTTTACCAGTGAGTCAGGTGCGAAACCTCTGGCCAATCAGAATCGGTAATTATTACACTAACTACCTGGGAGAACTGAAAACATGATTTGGAATCGAGGTCCAGATTTGAAGAGCCCTGCAATAGAAGATCACGCTACGAGTATCAATCCTTTCCGTCTTTAAGGCTTTTTGGGCCTTCGTTGGATAAAAAAGAAACAGAAAGAAAACAGTCCAAATGCAACTATAGACTACACCTATGCAAACCAGCAATTAATGCTATGATTATAATTCCTTAGCAGGGGTGAATGTTCACATATTATATTAAGAGCTATGGGCATTCTGATAAATTATTGTAAAGCAGGCCGTAAAGCAGGAGTTCACAAGTTTTGTTTTGTTCCAGTATCTATTCATGTGTTAAATATATAATGTTTTCAAAGATGTGCTTTGAGTTGCACGCTCACAGATGCCAAAACGCATCGCTGCCTTGATCGGACGTGTGTGTTTTACTTTGGAAATGGAAGAGTCTTAACGTCATGAAGGGAATCATTCTTTGCATTACACAGCCTGTTTTGCTTTTGTAAAAGAGGTTTCCTTAAGTGTTTCTTGTCATATATTAAGAATGGTAACAAAGCAGTATAATTTAACACAATAGCAAAGCTGGATTGAGCGTAGCTTTTACTATGTAACGTTAAAGCAAGGCTGTTACGTTTTTGGTGTCTCACTTATCTTCTTGTGTGTTTGGCTTATATCATGACTAATTGCCCATAACAGAGATTATCTGTCCAGGATTGCCTAGCCTTACAATTACATGACACATCCATTCCCTGCTGAGACCTGGAAATAGGCCCACATGCATCTTTTTTTTCTTCTTTTCAACTTCTCAATCTGTAACAAGTCGTCTAGCTTCCAGGAAAAAAACATCAATTGAATAATAGGAAAACTGGGTATTTGGTGTAGAGATGGTGGTTTAGAGTAAAGAGAAAGATAATATAAAAATAAATCCTCACACCCTTTAGCTTGGCCCTGGGTCCTTCAAAAATATGCATGTGGAAGAAAAACTATCAATATTTTATGGACTTCGATTTTATCTGCCATTTTTAACAGCCATGTTTTTAAAGCATTGTAGAGTAATGTAGTAATGCTGTGTGATTTACCTCAATCTGCACTTTGGTTGGGTAAGACCCCAGCAGTGGTTTGTTACATGCCAGCTGTTGTTTAATGGCTTTATGGCATATCAAATATTGTAGTCCACTTGGCATCACCTCTAGGCCATATGCTCTTTAGGCTGATTTATTTCGAGTAGTCTGGGTATTTCATAGAGAAAGAAGGACTGTGTATAAGAGGCAGCTATTTCGATTTGGTTCTCCCACAGAATTTCAATGTCCTGTATCAGGTCAAAAATATAGACCAGATTGTGGTCTTTAAGAAATATTATACCAAAATACCAATGAATTTATTACTACATTAAAGATCTGCTTTCACATATATTATAAATAATAAGTTAAATATCAAGTAACTAATAATATTATTTTGGGTTGTATGTGAACCCAGAGTAATGTCACAATATGTTTATGCATACATGTACGGTACTGTGCAAAAGTATTAGGCAGTCACAGAAAATGAAGTTCGAATGATGTTGGTATAAAACTATGATGTTATGTCTGTCAAAGTGTGTCAGCTGAGCCTTTTTAACTCCTCTACTAAAATTACCACAGTATTTGCAGCAACCATCCACTACATTCATGTATTTTTTGACTGGAACACTAATTATTCCCTTTGGAACAGTCATGACCTACTCGTCTGATCCTCCCGTGTGCCACGCCCCCTCATCTACCTCGTGTGGAATCCCCGTCTGATCAGCTGTTTTGAGTTGCTGTCATTAGTCCTGTGTATTTAAGTCTGCGTTTAAGTATGTTTCCCGAGTCTGGTCATAACGTCATTTTGAGTTTGCTGCCTGTTCTGTTGTCATGCTTTTCTTTTGATTAAACCCTGTGTTCCCCGATTCCTTGACTCTTATCCCTGCTTCCCCAGTCTGTGCCCTGGCAATACGTGACAGAAATGTTAATAATTATATAAAAATGATAAAATATTTAATTTACTATTGGGTAACAGTAAGATCATGTTAACGTAAATTCAACGCACAAAGACTAAAAATTTCTTGAAAGGTGCTAATGTTTATGTACATAGCAAATGCGTCACGGGTGTCCATCTCGAGTCGCATTTGCTATAAGTACTGAAAGGGTTAGTTTTTAAAGGAAATGTATTAAGCTATCTCATACTGTAAATTAAATTACATTGTTTTGGGCCCATAAGAGCATATTTAGGGTTTAAACCATAGAAATAAGCACATATTAGCATTTTATGTTCTAATTAATGTAGTGTTTTAGCAGCAGAGCTTATTATTGTATCACAGTGCCAATGCACTGTACATTTGAACATGTCTGTTGTCTTATTTGACTTCATACTGAATCACTGCTAAATGCTACTATGCTGTGACATACTAGAATGAGGAATGATGAAACCGGGTTTTGCAACCTAACATTGCGAATTTCCAAGGTCTGTAATCTTACTGTATACTGTATGTTGTAATGCTAAAATGTGTGTGTATGTGTCTGTGTGTTTTCTGAGAAAATGTACAATTACTATCAAGATGTATAGCTTTAGACATTTTCTTTGTCTGCCTAAGATTTTGCACAGTACTGTGCGTCTGTGTCTGTGTGCGTGTGTGGATATGGTTTATATTGCATTGACCAAATTTCCTCAACAATGTGATAAAGACCTGTCATTTGATGTCGTGGGGACCATTTTTCAGATCCCCACCAATATCTGTGAATGCAATCAAAAAACTAAAAATTTGGTCACTTATGGGGTAGGGGTTACGGTCATCATGTTAGGATTAGAGCTCTCCCCATAAAAATGAATGGAGAGTCCCCACAAAGACATAAGTACAAACCTGTGTATGTGTGTGTATATGGTATAGTAAAATTGTCAAAAAAAAGTTTTAACTGTTATGTCAATGATTGAGTTACATATTTCATAACTCTCATTTTCCTGTTTTGTCCTGTCTTGTCTCTGTCTGTCTGTCTTTGTATGTTTCCTGCAATATAATTTTATATTACTTTGTTTTATTATTTTGCTTTTGTAATTATGCTGAAAAATATTACATTTATCTCATTATGTAATTGTAAAACTGCTTTCTAATTGTTATTATTCATAAACTTACACGCTATATGGTCACTCTGCTTTTGTAAACTAAAATACAAATTATATCTAACGACATCAATTGGATTGTTTTTCACATAAATTATCTGCTTCCATCTACAATTAACATATAATCAAAAATATTATTATCTATTCATTTTGACAACTAACCTGGCAAATGCATCAATGAAATCAACCACTGGATTGCATTTCTGACCCATGAAAATCGATTTCCATTTGCCAATCGGTCCGACTCATTCCCATTGGCTAACTGGCCTGGTTCATTCCATTGGCTAATTGGTCTGGCTCATTCCCCATCTCCATAAACAATCTGTCAATAGCTCCTGGCTATGAGAAATCCCATAGTATGTGTAACATCTCAGGAATGACTGACTCCACCATTTGCCTCACCCCAATCGCACCGACCACCAGACCTCAATATGAGGCCCCAGGTCCCCTGCGCCGGTGCTGCTCTCCCATTCCCTCCATCAGGTAGTTGGAAGAGGAGAGGGAGCTCCTGATGATCGGCTGAAAGCAATACAGACTGACACTCAAGCAAGAGAACTAAGCATGATGCAAATGTAATGATGATACTGATAATAGTAATCAATATAGAAATCATAGGTACTGTAATCACCTGTATTCACAGTGTTTAAGTTAGGAGATGGAAAAGAACAAGGACGTGCAAAACACCTGCAATAGAAAATGCTTCAGTATAGTGCTTTAATTCACAATACTGATGATTGTAGTAATGCAGTTGCTACCAGTATAATACATAGAAATGCAAGCTCACAGTATATTTAAATTTTGGATAATGCTACTGATGTAAGCCTTGTGTACACTTTGTAATATCGAAGCCCTACATATGAATACATCATAGAATAACAGAATAGCACCTTTTCTTATAGCGCATTTTTAAAAGTGACTTGTCAGAGATCATTTGACAGTCAACACTCTACCCAGTTAAAAGCAATAAAAAATATCATGTACACTTAAGAGTAAGGTCATAGTATACAATGGAGCTTGGGCAACCAGGTTTCAAAGTTTAGCATATTACCACTGTTATTGTAAACTGCTGTGTTCAGAAGCTGCAGGATTTCATTGCAGTTTTCCTAGATCTGATTAACTAAATTGTATCACATAGGTAGTCCACTTTAAGAAAATACCTTTTTGAAAATCAAGATTAATGGAGAGACTTTAAAGACTAGTGTCAAAAGGAAAAGAATGTGAATGCACTTATGTGAGGCTTTTTGAAGAGGGTCCATAACCCCACCAAATCTGCCCCCACTGCCAAAGGTCAGTCCTTGTGCTGCCGTCGTCGCTTGACACGTGAACTCAGTGAATTCTTAATCTGAAGGTTTCAATGTTTCTTTCATTATGATTGCTGCTTAAAATGAAAATGATCGATTTCAGTCATATCCTGCCAGTTTCTTAGGCATTCCAAAAAACAGCTGATTTTCTCATTCAGCATGTAGTGAACTTAAAACTTGGGGAAGTGAAAACCCCATTTCCAAATCATTTCATTTTAATGGTTAAGTGCTAAAAACTAAATGAATGGACATTGTGGTCCTCTAGAAATACTGGACTCTGCTTTTGATTAACAGTTGCTGTCAATTGTAGGTCTACTGTTTGCCTTTTATCGCTTATTTCACTCCAACTTTCCATATCCTATAGATGCTGAAATGTAAAGCTTTTGAATTAAGTAAATGAATCCAATTAGTACGACAAAAAGAAGAATTTGCTATTTAATATTTACAGATATGCAATATATATAGTATATATAATATAAGCCTAAATATAATCGGTAGTATTGTGCAAAATTAATTACAGTATAGTTTTTTCATCCATTAGGTAATTTATAATAACAGTACTAATCATAATAGGTTGTGTAAACTTTATTTTATCATATTTATATTCATAGAAATATATAACCACGCAGCATTCTAAATTCCAGTATGCAAATATTTCGAAAGTGTGTTTACATTTTAAATGTTTTCCTGCATAGTTTTCTGTTTGAATTCATTCCTCTGTCAAATTCAGGAAAAAAAATAACTGAGCAAAGTTGCACTTTGATACCCTTTAGGAACTCATAAAAAAAAGTAATGAATTGTGATAGATTATCTTGTTTCTAACTCCTGGAACACACTGAGAATGTGGGTAACAGGACAACAGAGAAAGCTATGCATCGGAGAAGCTGTGGTGTCCTTTCTCACCTCCAGCTGCTGCTTTAAACTGTTCAACATGATTAATGGCTTCCTGGAAAATCAGTATCATACCCTCAAGACAGGGAATTAACATCAATCAAGTTTCATCATCAGAGGACCTTTGGCAGCTATAGGCTTACGCTAGAAGGAGAGAATTGGCAGGTTGCTGAGATTAACTGGCAGATGTGTACAGAGGTAAATTAAGAAATGTTTAGTTACTATATATGTCTGGTAAATGCTTGGTTGTTTTGTACTGTTAAATATTTAAAATATCAATATGACGATGTTCGATTATTGCTTTCGTAATCAGTTTCAAGTTTTTGTAATGATCGGTTCTGTTTAAATTCTTGTAAAACAAAATATTCTATATTACATGGACATTTTAAATGTTAAACGTTGTGATTTTCATGTAGGATTACGTGTCATTGGGGTATACACTGGCAGCAATGCCCTATTGTGTTTTCAGAGAGAAAAAAAGCTCAGGGCACTTTGAAATACTGTAATCGAAATAAACATATCAGGTTGAAAGTAAAGCCCTTTACAAGACATCGAATGTCTGGGCAATGGGTTAAAAGAACCAAAAACTAACAAGCTATGTTTTCAAAGCAATGTTTATTGTACTACACTTGCAGCATGAAATGTATGTATGTGTTTATATGTGTATGATTTTATCTAAAAATAGTTTGAAGGTTATTAATGTACTTTTTGAGGAATTAAGGATGGAGGGAACTATAGTTGGCACAGGGTCTATTCACTAAACCGAATGATTTGTCCTAATAGAGGACCTATTGACTAATCATTTAGACCCCAAATCCCTGTGCCTCTTACCTTCTAAAGAGTTATGTTATAAATGACTGTTAAGATCAATATTTGGCATAAATATTATCTGAATATTTATCTGAAGTTGTACCGATTTCTACGTGCATGGGGATCCAGTTCTAGCAATAACGATTTAATGTTCTATGTGTCATAGCTTGCATGTATCTTTTCCCAATCATGCATATTTTAACAATGTGTGAGAAATATATGCAAACAGAGCAGTAACTGTGATCACTAACACAAAAACACCTTTCTTCTGTACCTAAACCAGCCTTCCATTTCGGTCTCATTTTTTCATCATCCTATTTTCATTACTTAGTTTTATCGGTCCAGAGGATCATTTCCATAAGAGGAAGCTCTTAGACACCATTGGCTTAGCTGTTGTGCAAAACTTGTTGTGCAAATAACTCATCACACACAAAGGGTCTACAACAGGGAGATACTGACACTAGACCTTAGCCATTTGCTGTTCCTTAATTCTTAATAGAATTGTTCTATATATATATAACTGCTTTATATATATATATATAAAATGCAAATATACACACATGAATATATATAATGCAAGTATATATATTAATGTGAAAATGGGTTACTCATTAAAATGTTTAAATGGAGCGATAGTTGAAAAGTCCATCATTACACTGTTAAACAAAGGCGTTTTATGTGCCAGATAATGGTGGAAACAGACCTACACTATGGCCAGTGCTTGCAAAATACACTATGGCAGTATGTGCTTGCAAAATACAGTGTTTATGTAAAATATAATTCATATATTTCATTGATTAGAAAAGCAAGGATTTTTTTTGTCGAACGTCTACTGATGAACCTCTCTGATAACTCTAGTTGAGCCAGAATAAAACTCTGGACCTCTCAGTTTGGTGAGTATAGACACTCCTCTACTTATGAATGAAATACGTTCTGAATAGCCATTCATAACTTAAAATGTCCGTATGTCGTTATTCAACATCATTTAAGGGTATACGCAAGTATAAAGAACTAGGATGCTGGGAGGATGCAAGTTACGCTGCTGTGTGGCGGGAGTAGCGGCCAGAAATCGTACTAGGCGGAATTGGCTCACAGAAAATAAAATGATATTGCGGACAGGAAACGGGAACCTAATGAACACAATTTGGACTTGCAATCCTTTTTGTTTTTATGTCTGAAAGTTCGTAAGTTGAAAGTTCATAAGTAGAGGAGTGCCTGTAATCTCTTTTATTTGAGCAATACAGCAAAGCACTCCCGTCACACTCTGGCACTCGGTACCAAGTCACCTCGAGCACAAAGAGGAACCAGTTGATAAACCATAACTCCCAATTCCCTATAAGGACTTCTAAGTCCTGATTGGTCGCAGAACACCAACAAACCAAGCTTAAACGTATAACAAACACAATTCTCTGGCTCAATTGGTTCACCCATCTTGCTCAATTTACCGGAATCTGTCTCGACTTCTATACTCTACTTGAGATATGTATATAGATATTGATTATATGACATTGAATCACTGTTAATGTTTGGGTGCTTCATTGATTAATGATTAACACATTGACGTATTGTCATTGAATCACTGCAAATGGTAAACATATGATTAGTATGATTAATGTAACCCTATGAGTTAATTCTGAAACTAAAATATCTCTTAATTTGATTTTGATTCACTTTCATACTGCAAAATTATAAATTTTCTGTCTTTTCCATTTAATTTCTATAAATTCAGGCATCCAGGAAGTGCTGGTAATATGTAAATAGAACTTTAACGATATTTGTTATTTAGGTCACTGTCTAGCTGAATGCTTAAATAACAACATTGCCAAGATGTGGTTTTAGGAACGCAAATCTAATGAATACAATATTTTTCCTTCCCAGATATAGGTTAGCTGGATTAACCTGCCATTGATTTGCCTTTAGTCCTGATAGTAAGCTAACACTGTAAAATTAGGCATCTTCTTGCATTAGAGAGATAAAGAAAAAACAAACCACACTGACCTATGCAGCAGACATAATGTTGTTGATTCATTTACCTGCATTTAATAACAGAACAGGCTCAAAGAATAATAGAAAAAAAAGAATACTTCCGTAAAGATATGTGATCCACAAATGTTTGTACTTATATATTAATTTTTGCTATGGCTGAATGGAAACATCTTTTGTTTAGAGAATGAAGAGTCATTTAACTACACTGCCTTGCTCTGAGCTTCCAAAACACCCAAGTTTGTAGTTCACAACTAAATCAGAAAAAAACATTAACATTGCTTAACATATTCTATCCCAGTTGACACAGATTCTTGGCACTTTTCACTTTCGTTTCAAAAAATGTCGACATTATTTAATGTGTTGATTGATTAGAAAGACTAGTTATGTAAGGACAGATATGAACAGACAGGCATCTGACAATGACAAACAAAAATCAATATGAAAATCACTTAGTAGTAGATGTAGAAAGCATCTTAAGTTCATAAGTTTCAATAAGCAGTTAGTTTTTCTTTGTTGTTAGGAGAGTTTAAAACGTGACAAACCATCTGTTCATCAAGCCCTTAATTTACATCCATTCACCCAACCATGCATTTTCAGCTGAGATGCTCGGCAGAGAATCTCAGGTAACACGGGACAGCATGAGGTAGGAATGCCAGTTAGAGTTATGATGTCATCGAGAATTTCATCCACCCTGCAAACATAAATCACCTTTTGGTCTGTGAGATTATCATATAACGAGATTTAATGTTCCACGAATCGACATCTATTTTGCAGTTTTAGACGTGTTGTTAGATGTAGCCTCATGATTGCATTAATATGTACAAAACTACATCAGGGTTTCTTAACACTGGTCATGGGGATCGAGTAATTGGATTTTTTTGATGTGTTAGAGAAGCAGAGGCAAAAAAAGTCATGTTTACTAAAGGTTAAAGTAAGTTTATTGCCCTTAGCTTGATTTAGCTAGTTTGTTTCCCTCAAAATAAAATCAAGCTGTAGTTCATTCAAGCTATTTAATTGTTCAGAATCTTAAATATTATGCAATGTTAATAGAGCTATTGACTGTTTAATGACTTGTTAAAAATTTTGAAGTAAAAAGTAGAAGAAAACCCTTTATTTTTGTGTTTTTTCCCAGACACACCTACAACAAAATCACACTCAGTTCATCTGATGTTACAAAGACCTACATACCTACAAGCTCAACATACCTACAAGCTCTACATACCTACAGCATTCCCAAAGACTGGCATATAGAAGCTCTGAAAATCAAATTACTCCTTTAAATACCTGTGGCAATAAAAAGCAGAATGTCACTTTGGTGTTATTTTTGAAAAAAAAAAAAAAAATAAGAACACAGCAATCTCTCTATAAAGCCACAAAATACACATCTAAACATCACACAGATCCTGTTCCATTAGCATCTGTAAACACATGCACAATATGAGCACAGTGATTTATTTAGTTATCATTTGAGATTTTTTTCCTTTATGTTCTTAAATTTACTTTGTCTACAGTTTAGTATTAAGCCATTTAATAATGACATTAATATATCTCCTCTCTCTTGCTTAAACAAGTCACCAACTGAATGGAAAGGGAATAAATCTTCTGACTGTTGGGATGTGTGAGATTTAAAACAATAACAAGTGCATAAAAAACGAAATGGACAGGTAATAAATTAATGCGGAGATATTTTAAATGGTTTACAAACCCAACATATTTCTTAAAGAGTGACGAGATGTCAAACTAAGAGACAATACTGAATTAGCGAAAATGTTTTGAGAATACAGAAAATGAAATAATAAAAGAAACTTGATGCTGTTGCGTTCATTGTTCACCTACATTCTTATACATCTCTGTATGTGATGTTCTGTGTCTTATTAATGTACAGTGTTTTTTGCATTCTATGTTTCCATCTTCTGTTATTATTTCAACTAGTTTTGCTTAGGAGGACTGACATGCAATATATATTCTATTATAATTTTTATTTTGTGTGCACACATTGTTGTGTTTTGTTATAGATATATTTACATCTGCATAGCTATTATTAATATGGGGAATTATGATTTTTATTATCAGTACAGAAGGCAATGGATAGTGCATGAGTACAAGCATTCAAGTACAGCTTTTACTTTGAGTTGATGAACGAGTTAGTACTTATTATTGCTGATCCTTTAATTTTATATAATTACTCAGTCATGAGGTGCCTGAGAGGTTGTGTGATTCTATTTAGTATTTCAATTTTATTATGTTTAATGGAACACAAATCAGAACGATGTCAAGAAACTGTTAAGGAAAACAACTGCTCTGTTGTAAGAGAAATTTAAAGGAGGAACGAATGTTATATTGAATGTGACGATGTGCTTCCCTCAATGTAAAACTAAAAGCCAAAAATAAAATTAAGTTCTTAGATTCCTATGCAGCATTTTCTGAGGTATTTATGGCTCTGAGGATACCCAGTCTTAAAAATGTCTGTTACTGAACAAGCAGGTACCAAGCCAGTCCTCGGAACCTTTTTAAAGTATGAACATTTCGGATATGATGGACATTCATCAAGGTCATCAAAATGTTCTTTTTGTAATTGTGAGGACTAAATAAATCTGTTTCTGTTATCTATTTTTAGTCTTAAACATTTATGTAATGTATGTACTGTAAGTTACATGGATGAAGCCTGTAACCAGAAATAATTTTGAGTATAATTAGTGAATGTTCTTTCATCGTCAGTCCCTTCTTAGTCTCTAACTTGTTCAATTGTTCTGTTTTACAGTGTTGAGTTTCTAAATACCTCTTTTTCTGTAAAGAAGAAAAGTAAATCATGAATCACTTAATTGTGAATTCTTGGACTGAGCCAAGTGAAGATGATTTTGACGCAGATGGAGAGACGGGAACATGGGGAATGTGAGAAGAGGACTCTGCGAAGAGAGGGAAAATAAGGCCAGGTCTTTATCTTTTAATCAAAGCAAACTCATTTGACCTGTCATTCCAGCTTCAATCAACTGATAGAATGACACTTAACTAAGTGAGCAATGTAAAAACGCAAAACAAAAAATGACTCCTTGTTGCATTGCACTTTGGCTGGCTGATAGTCACAGCCAGAGCAGCAGCTAAGCTGTTTCACTGGGCATAAAATCAATATGTATAAAAATACTAAGAGTCTGAAACAACACTATTGACCATGTAGCATTTCTGCTAACTCAGCGTAGCATTTGTTGGCTGTCAACAGACTGACATATGATTTCATGACAAAACAAGCCTATAGTTCTTCAGCAAGACTCTATAGCTAGTATCTTTGCTAAGAGCTTAACAGTGTTACCACTTCCCTCCCCTGCAAACTAACACAGCACACAGAAGAAGAGATATAGGCAGGACTCTAGCTATGCCAAGCCTAGCAAATTTTAGCAGGATCATCATGGCTATAGAACACTGAAGCAGTGTAATTTTTGCCATTAGATATTTCTTTTCCTTTTATCTGCATGTAAATAGGCCATAGTACAATTACTCGTACATCAAAAAAACATCAATGCATTTTGTGTTTAAAATTCAAAGGGGCTTCTCAATGAACACTGCTATATCACAGCACTTTTCAGTAGAATTGAGATGTAAATATTTCTATGAATATTATAAAAAGTAACAAAAAGAGACTTTTTTTAAAGCCAAAGTAATGTAAATCAAGGGGAAGACGAGTAAAGACTGACAACAGATTTTAATGGATTCTATGCAACTCAGTGCCCATCTGTGCTGTGTCTTCATATAAGCATGGCACGCTGCCTCCGTTCTCAGTTAAGCATGACCACTGCTGAAGACTTATTAATCATCCAAGTATTCTGTGCTCAACCCCTTCAATATCTCTCTCTAATCTAAAACTTCGCATCACCCCTCATCACATATGTCAACATAACCTGACCAATCTCTGCAATGAGTTCAAACTAAAACATCAAAGGGGTCAGCTCCAGTCGGAATGAAGAGGTTTCACTGGCTATCGAGACAAATAGCAAGCTCTGCAGAGAAATCAACCATGCAGCCTCATCATCTCAAAGTGATTTCAAATGTAGCATTCTGCACAACTGTATTGAAACCAAAAAAATGCAGTAGCTTGAACAAACTCCCTCACCCGGTGGCTGCCAAGACCTTTGAAGACACATCCCATGGGGCTGCACATCCTATCTAAGCCTATTTCAATTCCAGTTTACTGTACAGATGAACCAAACTGCACAGAAGCCAGGAGGACCTACCCAGGACTTCAATCATTCCAGACCAAACAGAGAAATCCAAAGAAAGCTGTAGCAGGGTGATATATTGGAGCTATTTACTTACAAATATAAAATTATCAGCTTGTCCATTTATTTGAATCAACGCTTATCCAGGTGAAGGCCTGACTTATGCAATGAGTAATCATCTGTACTGCAATACCCCACTCCAGCTACACTGATGGATCAAGTGTAAAACATTTAAACTCAAGGCAATTAATAGTCATGGCTATTGCTGATATCATGATCATATTTAAAGCACTAAGAAAAAGAAACCTTAAAAACATCCATCTGATCTGATATTTCTCAGTATGTTTCTTGAATCCAGCATGTGACAAATTCACTCAGAGGTGTAAATAAGCTGCGATTACCTGCAATGTTACAGTCATGGCTAAAGAAGAACCTAAATAAACATTTTTTTTCTTTGAGTCCTTTAATTACAAAACCAACTCAAAGCTGACTATCCTTCTTACCCAGATATATATCTAAGCATAAAAAACTGCAAAACTCTTGTGGTTAAATCCGAGAGATGTTGTTGCTGATGGATGGAGGAATGCAAAGACCCTTTTGCAAACAGAGCCAAGAACAGGTTATGGATGAAGTCACTTTTAAAGAAGGATGTTTTAATCCATATGAAGTATGAACCGACTGTGAGCAGGTCTCTGATGTGTCATCTTTCAAAGGGCAGTGATGTAACTTTAAATGAACGTGCTAATATCACTCTTTACTCTCTCTCTCACTGTCATTTTCTCAAATTTGCCAGTTAAGTGTTTAGCTATTCCTGAGCACTTCATGGTCTTGTCAAATTTAAAGAAAAACGAGGAAAATGGACCAGAGAAAGAGAAAGTGGAATATCGCCCTTGAATAATTTCCAAGAAATAAAAAATAAATATTTGATCTAGAATTTTTGACTGCATTTGCAGAAAAGGGGGATGAATGGCGTGACCTGTGACCTCTTTCCTTAACGTATCCAAGCAGCAAAGTCTGTGATTGTGGGACAGAGGAGATGAATTGATATGAACTCAGTCCAACAAAGACAGGTGGATTGGAGCTGAACAGCATTTGTCATCATATAAAGTGAGTCCAAGAAGAGGGATATTCTAACACTTAGATTTCAAACAGAATAGAGTGCCCTCATGAGGGAGAAACCTGTAAGTGTTTGACAATTAAATATGAAAAAAATGAAATGCATTTTTAGTTACAACTAAAATTTAAATGTATTTGTGAAATGGGACTGCATTTTTTAAATCTATATTTGATTTCTCACTAATAAAATAACTAAATATGTTGGCACACAAAGGTATATATATTATTCCCTGATGCCGACATTTGTACTACAATTCCAAACATTTTTTCCCTCGATCAACTGACCAACTCTGGCCACTGCTAGAACATTATCACCGAGCTCCCAGAATTCTACTGAATGGTCGATCATTCATCATTTCATTTTTCCTTCGGCAATTGGAGAACACTTGTTTTCTCAATACACTTCTAAAGTTAAGACACCGCCGTAGTTTCCTGCAATGAGTTGCCACGGAGACCTTTGCTTGGAGCAGATGGGTACTCTGAAGTCACACAGGATTGAGAAGTGGGTGGTGGATGTACAATATGTACTGTGATGGACATACATACAGAACGTCAAAAGGATAATAATGACACTAATAAACACAGTGTTTTCTATGTTTCCTGAGATCCCCGTTGCCCAGGAGGCAGGGGAGTGTCAATGCTGGTGATCATAAAGCAGGCTTTCAGTTTTGAGTTGCATAGCAGCAATCTTCCACCAAAGAACCATTTATTCTTGATTGGTTCTTGATTCTTGATTCATAACCAAATAGTTACTTAAGCATTAGTTCAAATACAAGAACTCGTGGCCATAGGTGGAAATTAGCGGGAGAAGATTTCAAGCTAGATTTAAGGAAGCACTTCTTTACGCAGCGTGTAGTCGGAGTATGGAATAGTCTTCCCGATAATGTA
>JAODKE010000101.1:33662149-33674055 GCA_026779605.1 Mormyrus hasselquistii | reverse complement strand
ATATTCTTAACTTGATCTTCATCTTATCTTGACTGATATATATTTTTTTATTTTTAAGAAATTTTAAATAATATAGACAAATATGGATATTATACAGGACATAAGTAGTACTTTAACCTTGGTTTGATGTTTTATTACAATATGAAGTTATGAGGAAATACAATCAGAAATCAAGAGTGGTAACGCACTTGCAAATACTCACAATATGTGGATTTGGCTGAACAAACAGCAAAAAGCAGAAGTCAAAATACAACTGGAAATTAGCTATATACAGTAACAGGTATTTCTAATATTCCTATATATTTAATTGCATTTCAAACAATAGAAGCAAAGTTATTTTCAAAACAGCCAGATTTAATGTATGATTTAATGTTTTGGGAACTGCACCTGTGTTTCATCTCTCACCGTTAACATAAAATCATGTCTGTAACTGCTCTGTCGTCTTTGTCTTCTCACCACTTCGTTTACAAAACATGTGGTTCATGAATCTAATACTGAGTTTCAGGTGGCTTTTAGTAGTGTCTGTGTTTTTTATGCACATGGAATATACTTATAAATGAATGTTCTGATTTAGTCAACAGAATTTTGTACAGCCAGACTTCATTCTTCTTGCTTGTACTTCCGTTGATCTGTTTCCACAAACGAGATCGAGCTGGTTTATGTTTTAATATGCATGGTGGATTTGTTATATGACATTTATTGAGCTCTTTCTGTGAGTACCAGTGGAATTCTCAGTTATACAGTGGTACATGGACATGGTGCAGAACCAAACTAAAGAGCATGATAGTTGGATGGTACCGTCATAATCATTCTGGCCTCCAGTGGAAAGGGCAGCAGTTGTTTGGCTCTTCACTCACTTTGACTCTTTCATCCCAGTTAAGGTGAATGTTGACATCTAAAAAGGCAGGATGGCATTGGCAGAACCACATCTCACAGTTGGTTGCTACCACGGAGATATCCAGTTTCAGTTTTCTATTCATTTCTGCCCTTCAATTATTTTTGTCTATTATAATCAATTGTTTTTCAGTCAAGATCTGACCAAGCAGCCTTACTCACGATTTAGTTTTAGTGCTTCTGGAGGTCCACCAATTATCTGGACTTTTCCTGAGCTCCTCATTCTGGAGCTTCCCATCCAGTCAGTGGTCCTTTCCTGCTTCATGAAGTGTCTTGCCAAACATACATAAAAATCATTATGCAGAAAAACTGGCAGTATGGTGTATGCTGTGACAATCTATACCCACTTTCAATGGAAAATGATGTACAAGTGAAAAGTTAGAATATAATAAAGAGAACAATCTAGAGAAAGAATGTTTATGGGTAATAAAAGGGAAGTAGCTGAAATGCTTGAGTTCTGGCTTTGTATGCAAAGATTGTGGGATTGATGCCTGCATTCTCCATAGTGCCACCTGTGTTTCAAAAATTTCCCCTGTGGGCATTAAAGTCTTTTTTATCTTAATAGTGTGAAATATGAGCATAAATTAGTTAGGTTTTGTTGGGTGTTGTGTAGCTAGGAGAGTGATTCTGAGTGATGGCAGGTTGAAAGCAGTGTGGGTTGGACTGAAAAAATTCTGGCAGGGGGTGCTCCAGGTATAGGATTGAGAACCACTGGGCTAGGGTTAGGCTATCGTGCCAGCGATCAGTAGGTTGCTAATGGCCCCATGACCAACAGTGTCTTCACCATTGGGCCCTTCAGAAAGATCCCTCCAGCGCCTGCCTGACCTCACTTTTTCAGTTGTATATGATTTGATTTGAAGTGCCTGGCAAAGAAATGTAAAGAAATGCACATCCACCTATCATTATGTGCTTTGTGAGGTCCTCACACCCATGTTGGTACTCCTGTCAACTGCAATCCAAACAGCATTGTGTAAGCCACAGATTCCTAGCTGCAATGTACAAAGTGGCTTATTCAGGACACCCCCCCTCCATACTTGACAGAGCTCCCCCTCTTCTCTGATTGTAATTTACTGCTGCTTGCCATGTCTATATCATATTGTATGTGATGTGATGTAATATATATACCCGCTTGCTTAGTACCTGATCATGGCTACTCTACACGTATGCCACTTAAGAAGTGCTAGCTTTACCAAGGGCTTTGATATAATGTTTTGTTTTACAGGAAACGTGCTTGGTAACAGTAACATACAGAGCAGGAAACTTCTTTGCATATTTTCAAATAAAGTTAATAAATAAACTAGGCACACTTTGACCCCAATAAATGCTGAAAATGCCAATGTCCGAGTAACAACCACAGACATGACAACTTACAGCACTGCATGCTTTTAGTGACTATAACAAGCATTATTGTCTGCTCAGCACTAGAGAATAATGACATTCTGTTGCTTTGCCAGCACCATATTTACCTCATTTAACACCATAAGGTGTTATTTTAAGACTGTGAACAATATTTTATGTAACCCATGCAGTGTGACACAACATTTCACATCCTTTTCCAGTAATCAAATTCAAAGGTCAGGGTACACAAATTATTTTATTAACATTAACATTCAGTACAATAAACTGAAACGAAGAGATAAATCAATAACTAGGCTACAGATCAGAACAACATTGCTGCTACCTTCAGAGAACAAGATAGAGTCAGATCTTGTGTTCTTCAATATACAAATAAACAGTATAACAGTAAAATACCCAGTTAATGCAACTGCACTTCATTGTTTGTGTTGAATGTGGAGATAAGTAATTAACCTCAGACTTCTTTAAATAATTGATGCATTTTGGAGGTGTATATTTCTGTATGACATGTAATATTGCATATTCTGATGATACAGATAAGTCATCCAATGGTGCTTCTGTCAGGGTAACAGGGGGATCTTCAATGTGCACAACCCTGACTCGACTTCATGATTCAGGTCACTTGTTGATAAAAGAGAAATATTCCTCCCCACAATCACCATCCTTCCAATGCAACTTGAAATTTCCCTGAATGTTTAGTTGCTCTCATACAACACATTCTAGACTGCCGCTGGAAATCACGTTTTTGGATACCATAGTACTGGAGCATGACCCTTGGTTTTTCAGGCTTAGGCACTTGCACTATGGCAACTTAAACCCAACTAACAGGAAATGTTCCCAGAATTTTAACCAACGTCATGTGAAATACTTCTCAAAGTTGGCAGAGAACATTCTTATTATGATGTTAATGGAATGTTATTTCCACATTTTACATTTTAACCAAGGTTCTGTCAATGTCAGCATAACATTATTACCTGAACATCCGTTTAATGAAAATACTGCTTCATAATAAAATAGTATTTTAAAAAGGTGCTATGTGTATATAGAGAAAACACATCACCTAGCCTTGAACTCATGTCCATTAATGTGTGTGAAATTTCCTGGGAATACACGGCCAGACATGCTGTCTAGATCATAAAATATTTGCATTATGAAAATGACTCTTGGTTTTCAAGGTAAAACAAACAGATGACTGCATTATCAATGTCAAGGAAAAATGCCACCGAATTTAACTCTCCATTTTTACTGTCAAATTTGCCCAGTTTGCAAAATCACTCTGTTGCAATTCATGAAAATAACATACCAAAATAACAGAACTTTTAATGAACCTTCTTCAAATCCAATTTACAAACCCGTACAATGATCAACAGTATATGTCAGAAGCAGTGGCGGCTCCTGGTCAAAAATTTTGATGAAACAAACCCCAATTCCCCGTGTGCGCCACAAAACAAACTACGCCCCTTGCCTTGCATCCCCCCCCCCCCCCCCCATGGGACAGCTTGATTTTCATTCATGAGGTTTTACAGACAGTGAGGTTATATGTAAGTGACAGAGGATGTTATGGGGTTTGTTTTGGTTGTTATTGCTCTTTGTTCTTTTTTTGGATGCCTGCATACTGTACTTTTGTTAAACCAGAAGCTGGCAAAGCTATACAACAAAAGATCCACCCTACCACTTTCTTTTGCTGCCTCAAAAAGGAAAAGACTTGAAAGAATCCTGCAAGATGCGATCAACGATGTTATTCCGTTCATCTCCCGAAATGTTGGTGAGTGGATCCATCTCGCAGGCGAGTTAGCGAGCAGCTATGGAAATACACTAAAACCTCGGATTGCGAGCTTAATTCGTTCCAGAAACGTGCTAGTAATCCAAAATACTCGTATATCAAAGCAAATTTTCCCACAAGAAATAATGACAACTCAGATGTTTGGTTCCACTACCCAAAAAGATTTATATAAAAATGATTAATACAAAACAAAGTAAAAAATACTGTGGCGTCGTGCGGCCCGAAGCATCGCGGGAACAGGGTCAGACATGGAAACTCACTTGCCGGGGAGAACAGGCTTTTTATTAGCAGTCCTGAAAAGTACTACATCAGGCACCCAAGGAGGACCAAACCAGTTACAGATAGGAATCACAAGGTTGTCAGACGCCAAACTGTAAACACGGTGGGAGATTTACGTGAGCTAATCACACACGAGGATCAGACCGGGTACACACAAGACACGGCCAGACACTCGCGCAACTATAATTAATATAACCATTAACAATAACAACAACAACGGCTATTTATTTCCTTCTTATAGCCTCCACCGTAATCACTCCCTTCTTCTGACCGCCTTACTTTTCAACCTTTTTCTCGAAAAAGTGAGCAGCCATTGTTCCAGTACTGTTACTAAACAGGTCCAGTAGCCATAGGTCAGGGAAGGCTTGATGCCATGACGAATTATACTGTAGTTCTGTTTCTACAATAGTGTACATGGGTACCAACGCACTGAATGCATTGGTGCTAGCTTAAATGAAAAAAATCCTCTTCAACATTGATGTAACTTTATCTCCAGCCAGAGTGGGTTACCTGAAACACCTAAAAAACCCAGATGGCTGCCTAGGAAGTGTAGGACACCTGCAGCATGTTGTTCTCCACAGAGGAGTCATACATTGTAGACAAATGAGATGAGCACTCCCCCTATTGGCCTTGCTAGGGATAGGACCTGTAATACTGGAACTGGTGGGCATGGCACTTCAGCATAACCTCACCAGATTGCTCCACCACCATCTCTGCGATGAAAACTCAAGGTGAAAAACAAGCAAGCAAATAAATAAAATGATAATTGCTATAATTATGTGCGTGTGCGTGATATATATGTTGATTGAATCGTACAGCCCTGGTCAGGGTTGCGTGGTGGCCTGGATCCTATCCCAAGCAGAACTGGGCAAAAGGCTGTTAACATTTAAATACCAGTCTATTGCAGGGCATATATACACGTGTATGCTACAGATACCTTAAAACAGAGGTGGGACAACAATGCTACTCACTGAGCCACCCTACTGCTATGCAATGTGTATTTCGAATTAGAATCTGGTGATTAGTGGTTATTGTTGACACACCACGGCACACAGTGCCCAACAACAAAATGTGTCCTCTGCATTTAACACATATGTGACATTATGACATAGCAGGGGGCAGCTAATTCAGCACCTGGGGAGCAGTGCTTGGGGGTGGTACCTTGCTCAGGGTATCTAGTCGGGATTCAAACCAGCAAACTTACCATTAGGACACCACATACATGTTGTATTCAACAAGTACTTTTCCTGGAAATTGTTTTTTGCAGAATTTGGGCAGAGTTATGAAAGTGAATTCAGAAGTTTTCTTTTGCTCCAAGTAAATCTTTTTAGAGAGAAAATATTACATTTGTCTGTCATGAACAAAAATGAAAGAAAAATACCTGTTTATAATTCTGCACAATTATTAGGCAATACGAAATTAAGTTCATTTTTCCTCACCATCAACAGAATTAATAATAAAAACAATAACAAGAACAGTTTTAGTTATTCAGTCTATATAAGGAATAAAAAAATATTGGCCATTCTATACAGTCCATTTTCAATGTGTGGCCATCTTTCTTCTAAATGATCATCATGAAGATGTTGACCACTGAACCAGTCAAGTTCTTGATTTGATCAAGTCCTATATTAGCTTGATTGTACGGCAATCACATTTTATGACTTGGGGAATTTTTCATTGTTTTCCATCCCTCTGACTGGAAATTGTCTATCTGCTTGTAAGGTCCTTTTCTGGCACATGTAAATAAAAATAATAATTTACTTAATAATTTTGCATGGGGAAGTATATACAGCTTCCTATTTTTCTCCAAATAAAACGTACTCAGACCAAATACAGTTCATTCTAGATTAATCTCCACTGAACATATTGCAAATAAATGAAGATAAATGCAAAATACACTTACCTAATAGTTCTGCATGCAGTATATCTATTGAGTAATTCCCTTCTTGCCTCCTGATTCCACAGCTATACATTACTGTCATGCACAGCATTTTTTGACAGACAGCCAAAACACTACTGAAAAACAGGGTCATTACATGTGCACTCTGACATACCTCATGTTCAGTGAGCTTCCTGGAGTCACAGTTGTATAGGCACACCTGTGACCCAGACTGATAATCATAAGATCTTTTGGTTGACGTTACCATTATCTGGAAATATATGACACAGTTCCAGACTCATGCTAGCTGTCATTAAAGAGAGTTGGTGCTAAAAATCATTGCTTAAACTTGAAGTAACTTGTGATTAACTTGTTTGGTTTTTCACCCTATAAACACGTACTTCTTAAATCTATATTTATTTCTTTCCAGTGGTGTTTATGATTGGTTGCATAGCTGTGATTGTTCAAAGTTCTCCAGCCTGAAATGCATTCTCAGATTACGTGCTACATTGTTGCTTGTGAGATGGCATGGGGTCATGTGAGCCCAGCCACTCACCTGCAGTAAGTTATTAATTATTAACCATAGTGTTCTCCATTTTAGACAGATGGTGCGCCAAGCAGCACATTTGATACTTGCGTGCCAATCCTAATATTTATCTGTCACTTTGTGAAAACACAAAGGGTGTGTTGTGTTCTCTGTTTGCTAACTTCTAATAGTTCCCCATGCCATACTGAAACCTCTGCATTACATGGATCTGACAACCATTCACATGGAAGTTAGCATTGTTAAATATTGTTTAGGATTATATTATGTCTTTGAAATAAAGGGAAACAATGATTGGGTTAAAGAAGGAATTACAAAAATGTTTCATGACAACTTTTAATGAATGGATGTTACATTTATATAGCACTGTTCACGGCACCCAAAGCTCTTAACAGAACCAATGGGCAGCCATTTGATTCACCACCACTGTGTAGCACCCACCTGGGTGATGCATGTTTTTCCAACTGAACTGAGAACAGAAAAAATGGACATCTAAAATGGGCCAATACATTAAAAAATGTATCAAAAGTGACTGCGTGACAAAATCCGTCTTCCGACCTCTTATCCTAAGCAGGATCATAGGGCACCAGGGCCATAAGGAAAAGATCACACCCTGAACACAGAAACTCCTTATGGTTTTGTTTGCAAATCATATACTGTAATTGCTGACTTGGCAGACGTGATGACAGATATGACTTACACTAGTGGCCAAAATTGTGGAAACACCTAGCAGTTTTGGCTTTACACTTTATAAATTACTGCACAATCCAAGAATATTTACAAATATCATACATTGGAGTAATCATACACAAGTAACTAGAATAACTGAAATAAAGTTCTGCAATCTCTAAAAATGGGAAGTGTTTCCACAATTTTAGCCACTAGTGTAGATTGACCAGGTTAAATTGAGAAATGCTTTAGGTAAACGGGTATACCAAAATATACTATTGTCATACTATAGAATAATATTTAGCACTTCAAAACGCATAGGACTCTTTTAAGAAGCTGATGGAAACTGTGTAGAGACTGACCTTGTGATCTTTAAATAATGCAGACCAATTATTGTTGTGCACATTGTGACAAAAAAACAAGTATGAATGAGCACCTGGTGTTGGCTTAGAAGTTTCTGTATCTGTTATCAATTTTGTTAGCCTTTAGTGTATGAATATGTACTTTATTAGTGCTGCAGCTTATCACTATGTAGAAGGACAAATATCTTATTAACCACCTAGCAAGACAATGTGCAACAATTTGAAGCTGCCAAGGTTTGTACTAAAGGAAGGGATTCACCTGAGTTCACCAAAAGTTCACGGCTGGATATTTAGAAAACTGAGTAGAGATGGTCACGTCACCCTTATGTTTAGCCGACGGACCAAACAGTAAAGGAGATGATGGACAAACTTATCATATAGGGGTGTGGATTAAGGGAAAAAACACCAATGCTGAATGGTTGAGGGGATGATGATGCTTAAGTGGCGAGGTATTGTTACACAATGAGAAAATTGGTGTAAAACAGTATCGGACACACTTTAAGTGTCCGGCCTTGGTTGTAACTTCATTGTTGCAATAAAGACTGCATTTGGATCTACACCAGCGGCTTCTGACTTGGCGAGGGACGAAAAACCACAACAATACAAATTAGAGACAAATTCATGCCATCATACCGATTCAACTTGCATAGAGTTGGACTAGAAAAGGGCACCTCTGAATTCATACGTTGATGATGTTTATATCTATAACCAAAAATGAGATCTGTAGATCAATAAGATCTGTAGATATGAGGAAAGTTAAAAAAAAGGAGTGAAATGATGGAAGCACAGTGAACAAAGGTTGTGAATACAGGACTGGCAGCTGACAGTATTGATGGTGGAGACAGATTTTGGATGACTTTTGGTCCCTTGGAACAATCACTGATAACGAAGGATCCAGCTTTCAAGAAATATGTTGGCAGAGCCACAAAAAACCTAAGAAAATAATCTAAAGTACTGATATATCTTTATTTATTTAGAATACATAATTTCAATGTTTATCTCTTGTAACCTGTCCTTATCCATTGGCTTCGTTTTCATTCAGTGTAGCTTTAAATTTTTTTTGTTGTTATTTATTTAGTTCTATGTTTATTAGGAGCAAATTCACAACTTGAAATCTGTGTATGCAGGCATACTTGTCTAATAAAACTGATTCTGATTTAAAGTATGGTGTTATTTTCTTCGGATATTCATGTGAAAGCTATACAGTGAAGAAGCAGGACAGGAAGACGCACAGAAACAAGAATGAGCTGGTTCAGGGTGAGCAAGCACTTAAAGTCTGGGGCTTGGCCAATAATGTGTGACTGTCAAAGGACAGACTTAAATGACAAAATAAAGGCAAAAAGCTAAAGAGTAAAAATATATAAATTAACTGTCAAGCTCCCTCCTGACACATGTCTGTTATTATACATATACTTTAAGATTATTTATGATTTGAAAGTGACTTATTTTAGGGCCACAATATAACTAAAAACAGTTTATCTTAAAGGTTTTGATATTTGTTTGTTGTTTGATAATGCAGGTTGCTAATGGTGATGCATTACTTTGTATAGCTATCATCCTGGATTACATGATGCGGCCAACAAAAAAATCTCCATAGTATCTATGGACGTAGAATTAATAATACCTAAAGCAATATTTTATGCTGGTATCATAAGCTTAGAAATTGCTTTCTAAACAACTGCTTGGTCTCCCATTAGTAACAGTGAGATCAGGACTTTGGGAACAGAATATGCTCAGTCATGCTGAGGAAGCATTTTTCGTTTTAAGTTACCAACAGCCATGCATGGCTAAAAGTAAAGGCACATAGGAACAAACAAATACAGAAAAATAAATGGTTTTCTTACTGTTGTTGCTCATTGTGTTATTTTAATAATAACCTGACATAGAATATGATGAAAACAACCTCTGTGATAAAAGTATCACCCTAATTGTCCTAAAGGTAGAGACCTTCAGATTCCCCCTGTCAATCCCTCGAGTAGCATTTTTAAAAATTATAATCACTCAATAACACTACCTGTTGCTAAGTGATGTTTCAAAGGCGATGGAAAGAATAAAAACTCCAGGAAAAGTGTGTTTTATATTTGTACCTTTCTCTTCCTGTATTCAACAGTGGAATGTTTGTTCACCATAAATAGGCACATTCTGATTCCAAAGTTTATGCGTTTTATGAACACAGGCATCAGTAAGTTTTATGACATCAGTTATAAATCTTTGACCATTCTCTTACAAATATTATAACAAATTCTTTACATAGCAAACTAAACTGCAGTGTAAAATATGTACATTCAAGTCACAAGAACACATTTTCCAAACACAAAATATGGGTTACTTTGTTCATAATATTATGATTATTTAAATGATCCCTGCACTGGACACTATATAACTGTATAAGCAGTCAGTATGTCAAATAGTCAAAAATTATACAGTGTACTTTTTCAAATACAACATTTTTTATAAACTAAATTGATAATGTCTTCACCAACAGTGTCACATGAAAATGACTACTTGTGTAATAACTGCTCTGCTTCAAGTCTGTGTTCGGAACACACATAAACTTTGGAATCAGAATGTGCTTATTTATGGTGAGCAAACATTCCAGTGTCGAGTACAGGAAGAGAAAGATACAAACGAACCAACAATTGAAGACAAAACGTTAAAGCAAAATAAATAAAGAAATAAATAAAAACAATTAATTGCAACAAGATTACATTTGATGCATAAGTCAACTCTTTCAGAGTTACAACAAAACACGGAGCAAACATGTTTACCATGTTATTTACAAATGAACCTATTTAATAATTGGTGTAAGAACCACTGGTCGCTAAATAAATAAACAAATAAATCACGTCGAACCAATACAGTATACCAAGCACTTCCTCAAATGTAAACCAGATTAAACCAGTATCTGCTGCTGTTATCACATGCTTGAAACTGCTTCCTGAAATAACTGCTTTTCTCAGCTTAGATACGATGCGATCCGGAACCTGGGAACAGAACATGCTGAGTCATGGTGACCAAATATTTTTCTTTCTGTTAAGCCTGCAGTCATGTCTGGTTTAAAAATTGAGAAAAGTGCAAATACTAATAGCAGCAAAAGAATGAAATTATTTACTAGCGTTATGTAGTTAATAGATGTTTTTTAGATGCTAGTATTATACTCACTGTCCTAGGTAATAATGAGACCTCTGCATTCTGCCTCACCTAACGCCGATTCACCATGAGAAGCAATTATTAAAAATGAACTATTCAATTAACAACGCCTGTTGGGAGCTTGCCTTTTGAAAAGCGCGGGCATTAATAGAAATTCAAAATTATATAATTACTACAGAATAAATTATTTTCTGATCAAATCTAAAAGTTTAACCACTTCGATAAATATTGCAACAAAATACTTTAAATAGCAAACTGCTATGTCAACAATTCACTCAAGCACTCAAGTCTAGCAACAAATTTCAGCTTTACAACCACAAGGCAAAGGCTAATTTCCTGGGCGTTTATATCTAGGCGTTTTATGTTGTGAAAATATGAGGAAAATGTTATTTAAAAACAAAGCATTTATTTCAGAAAGTGTTGTTTTCGATACGTGTTGTTTTGATGACGTGATACTAACGGTGAAGTAAATTAGTAGTTTTCATTTTTGCCTCGCCTGAAAAATGCGGAAAGGCAAGATCAAGATTATGTTTCATTCAAATGAGAAAATGTAATGAAACCAATTAATAATATATTAATATACACTCCCGTGAGAAATGTTGTTAGACATCGAACAGCTTGATCCCGTGACTTGTCTACGGGGTTTCTGGTGTTTTTTTATTGGCTGCTTGCTAAACCCTTTCCGTTCGTTTCATTGGCTGTTTCTCTTTGCCCCTTAGACGCTGACGTCAGCTGGCTTAAACCCTTGAAATACCGAGAAGGAGCAGCAGCCATTTCAGTTCGTCCGGGATTCGCAGGGAAGTTCTTGCTTCAACAGTGCTTGAACGGAACTTCTTCGCTTACTATCCGCTGAGACTCCTGTCACATTCCTCTTACAAGCTATAAAATTATATTTTTCTACGTTTAGTTTTCTAAAAAAGCAGCCAAGATGGAATCTCAGATTCGTCAGAACTACGACCGCGAGTGTGAAGCCGCCATTAATCGCATGGT
>JAODKE010000101.1:33603926-33633212 GCA_026779605.1 Mormyrus hasselquistii | reverse complement strand
TACCTGAATGAGCAAGTTGAGGCCATCAAGAAACTTGGTGACCACGTCACCAACCTCGCAAAGATGGATGCGGGCAAAAACAGGATGGCTGAATACCTGTTTGACAAGCATACTTTGAGCAAAAGCAGTTAAAGCTTAGGGTGATGCATTCTGCAACCAGATCTCACTTAATTGTAACTCAATATTAAAACTGAAAGCTCTTAACAATTTTATTTACTATAATGTATGCTTTGGTTGCATCTGGTCTGGACGAAAGCTGTGGTGTTGCGTTGTGCTCTGTCAAGTTACTGACGTCCATGTATTGAACTGAAAAGGTCTAATAAACATTTGTGAGCTGGATGTCTGCTTTGTCCTTTTTGGTTGCTTTTATGCAGCTGATGTGAAAATGTTTGAATGCTGAGCTTTTAAATTCAGATGAAAATGCAGTACAAAGGAAGTGCATTTTGTACCAGGGTTTTATGAAACTGTTCCCACACCCTGACTTCTGTGGCTGATGTCCAGTACATGCAATGGTTTTTCTAGTCCTTTTGCCGTGACCCCTAGTGCATTACAATGTGAGATTTATATCTGCTCCATTCAGATGAAATGCTGACCAGAATGCTTTTCTTTGCCGTTTCTAATTTAATATGTTAATGCAATATTATTGGGTCAGGAGCCCCAGGGTTTGAAGGTGTATACGTAATACAACTGGATGAAGGTGGCAAGTTCGGGCAAGCAAAGACTGTATGGTGTTTTTCACGGCTGTCTAAAGTATTTTTCTACATGTATATCTACAACAGAGAAGCTTGTGCCCACTTTAATCTGGCACAGTTGAGGCAAGTCTTGCGAAAGATAAGTATAACTACGGTTTGTAAGTAAGCTAGCAGGCAACTTAGACTATTAACTGTTTGTACAAGCATAAGTATTGGTACAGAAAAAATCTTTGAAGACCTCGGACACTAAAGCTTTGGGTTAGCCCTCCATTTATTTGGTGCCACTGAAGTTCCTTTTTGGACTAATTTAATGACCCAGCAGTGATACTATGACTCTGTATGTTGCACAATTAGAACCAGTGACCTACTTGACACAGACAAACTCCTAACCCACTAAGCCAGATATTTAAAATGAATTTCATTGCATAGGCAATTGTACAATTGCATCCCCTACTGGTCAGATGAAAATGCTATATGCCCATACTAAGTTAAAATTAATCTGTATTGTTAAATTGAATTTGAAGATGTAGTTTGTATTAATCATTTCAATGTATTATTTATAAATTATGGTAAATATACAGCTCTGGACAAAATTAAGACCACTCCATCTTCAAACAAATCTGCATTTTTAAATCCTGGTTCTGCTGACAGAAGGCTACACAGCAGATTGCTTTCAGGTTAAAAACTTCTAAGACAACAGTACAAAATAATAATAAATTAAAGTAGGAGACACTGAGGGGCCAGAAACCAGCCAGGTACTGGGTGGATAAGTTTGTAACAGGCTCCTAGAGATAAAAGAAACCATCGATGAGAAACAGAGGACGGGCAGGTTGGAGTTTACAAAAATGTATATTATATACAGAAGCATACTCTAAATTGAGAAATGAGTGAAACTAAAAAAAAGACTTCTTTTTCCAGAGTTGTATTTACTTTTTTTTTTTTTTTTTTTTTACAAATTTGTTTATCTCACTTAAGCCATGCAAGCTCCTTTCCTAAGAGACAGACATTTTATACTTTTATATAATGGAAAAAAAGTGAATCAAACAATAGATATCTTTTTTACCAATATATGCAAAACGGATACAAGCGAATGCACACACTTGACAGTGATGCTAACATTTCTAATGCTAGCCAGAGGATCAATGGTGAATATTTAAGGGAGACACCCAAAGTATGTGGCAGGGTCTGCTCAACCTCTCCCTGTCTGTTGTTCCTGCCTGCTTCAAGATGTCCACCATTGTCCCTGTAGCAAAGACCACAAGTATAACCTGTCTTGATGACTGGTGCCCCGCTGCCCTGACCTCCATTGTCAGCAAATGCTTCAAGAGACTGGTCAGGGACTTTATCTGCTCCACCCTGCCTGCCACTTTGGACCCTTTACAGTTTGCTTATCGCCAGAACAGATACACAGACGATGCCATAGCCCTGATCCTGCACATTGTCCTCTCCCACCTGGAAAGGAGGGACATGTATGTGAGAATGCTGTTTGAAGATTCAACACCTTCAGCATCACCAAGACCAAGGACCTGATAGTGGACTTCAGGAGGCAGGGAGGAGGACACATCCCCATCTCCATCAACGAGACCATCGTGGAGAGGGTGGGCAGCTTTAAGTTCCTTGGTGTGCACATTACAGAAGACCTCACTTGGACAGTACACACCACTTAGGCAGTGAAGAAGGCACTGCAGTGCCACTTCTACCTCTAGAGGCTGAAAAGATTTGACCTGACCCCACGCATCCTGAGGACATTATACAGATGCACTATTGAGAGCCCCCTAACCGAATGCATCACTGCCTGGTACGGGAGCTGCACTGCCCTCAACTGTAAGACACTGCTGAGGGTGGTACGTTCTGCCAAACAGGTGTTCGGAGAGGAGTTACCACCCCTGCAGGCCACCTACACTAGGTGGTGCTGGAGGAAAGCTACGAAAAACATCAGGGACCCCAGTCACCCCAACCACACTCTGCTCACCATGGTACTGCCTCCTGCACAGCTGCCTACACCGAGCGACGCTGGAGGAAAGCTGCAAAAATCATCAGGGATCCCAGCTACCCCATCCAAACTCTGCTCACCTCGCTACCATCAGGCAGATAATACCGCAGCATCAAGAGTCAGGCTGGCAGGGTGCAGAATAATTTCTTCCACCAAGAGGCTGAAGTCCAAAAGATATCAGCCATCGCCAGGTCACCACCCCCACTCCCCACTGCACAATGAATGCCTCTGGTTCAATAAACTGTACTGTATTACACCCATAGTCTATCTGTCTGCCCCATGGCATACTGTATGTATACTGTATGTATGCTGTATTGTATTGAATCATACTGTAGCATTTGTGCGTATGTTGAGTTGTATATTCTTGTACAGTTGTTTTATGTACAGTCTTTATGTATTTTTTATGTAAAAAGACTTTATTTTTTTTTGTACAGTTTGCATTTATTTAATGTACTGCACTGCGAATTGGAACTCGTGACCTTTCACTCATTATTTCACCCGCTCTAGTGATGCAACAATAAAAGTGATTTTATTTGATTTTGAATGTCTGAGGCACCAGTTGATAACACAGAATTAAAACCTGCCAAAAGTGATCCCTGCCTTGGTTCAAAGAGAGCACTTCATTATTGTTATATGGGCTGTATCAGCCTGTCACTGATTTTCCTGCGAAGTTCACAAATGAAAAATAGCCTGCATGTGCAGTGAGGGAAATAATTATATGACCACCAGCTGAATTCTTAAATTGACCCATTAATAAAGAAATAAGAAGTCTATAACTTCACTGGTATGTTTATTTTAATAGAATAAGAGTTCCCGCCATAGGTTTTCTATGGGATTAAGGTCCGGAGACTGGCTAGGGCACTCCATGACCTTAATCTTCTTCTTCTTGAAGCACCTTAGAGTTGTTGTCTTGCTGGAAGCAAGCCCTGGCTGAAGGAAGGAGGTTCTCTTCCAAGATTTTACGCTACATGGCCCAATCCATCTTTCCTTCAATGCAGTGCAGCCGTCCTGTACCCTTGGCAGAAAAACACCCCCAAAGCATAATGCCTCCACCTCAGTGTTTGACAGTAGGGATGGTGTTCCTGGGCTTACAGTCAGAATTCATTTCCCTCCAAACACAACAAGTAGAGTTGATGCCAAACAACTCTATTTTGGTCTCATTAGACCACATCACTTTCTTCCAAGCCTCAATGAAATTATTCCAGTGTTCACTGGTTTACTTCAGATGGGTCTGAACATGGGCCCTCATGAACAGGGGTACATTGTGAGCACTGCTGGATTTCAAACTATAACTGCATACTGTGTAACCAATGGTTTTCTTGGCAACCGAGGTCCCTGCTGCTTTGAGATCATTAACAAGCTCCTCTCGTGTCATTCTGGGGTTACTTTTCTTGAGATCATTGATGCCGGACAAGATGAAATCTTCCAGCTTTGAATGCTGCAGCATTAAGAGTTCCTTTCACTTGAAGTAAGGGGCTAAATCCAACCCCTGAAAAGCAACCCCACACCATAATCTCCCTTTCACCAAATTTTATACTTGGCATAATGCAGTCAGGCAAATACCGTTCTCCTTGGCATCCGCCAAACCCAGACTCCTCCAGTGATTAGTCACTTCAGAGAACACATCTCTACTGCTCTAGAGTCCAGTGGCAGCGTGCTTTGTACTACTGCATCCGACGTATTGCATTGCACTTGGTGATGTAAGGCTTGGATGCAGCTATTCGGTCACGGAAATCAACTGCATGAGGTTCTCTCGCACTGTTCTTGAGCTAATTAGAAGGCCACATGAAGTTTGGAGGTCTGTAGCTATTGACTCTGCAGACAGTGGGCAACTTCTGCACACTGTGTGCCTCAGCATGCGTTGTTCCCGCTCTGTGATTTTACGTGACCTACTATTTTGTGGTGGGTTGCCGTTGTTCCCAATTACTTCCACTTTGTTATAATACCGCAAACAGTTGCCCATGGAATATTTAGTAGCCGAGGAACTTTCACAAATGGACTTATTGCACAGGTGGCATCTTATCACGGCACCACTCTTGATTTCACTGAGCTCCTGAAAGTGACCCATTATTTCACAAATGTTTGTTGAAAGAGTCTACATGCCTAGGTGTTTGATTTTATACACCTGTGGCTATGGAAGTGATTGGAACACCTGAATTCAATTATTATGTCCCAATACATTTGGCAATATAGTGTATGTGGAAATGAACTCTTTTGTACTTGGAGCACCAGATACTCATTTAGTATCCAGGACATTCAAACAATTGTGGATGAGGGGCAATAAGCTCTAGAAAAATATCAATGACATTAATATAGTTCAAAGTTCATATTTATCTGTTTTTTAAATTGTCTACACAGTGACACAAACACTGTTTAGTTCTCCGCCTTCTTCGGAATACTGAACAATGTATACTCTGAAGCTTAACACAGATTGCCTCAACACCTGGCTGAACTACTTCTGGATTGTATTCAATTGAAAACTTGTTAACAGATACCAAGCAGCGGGTAGTTATTAGAGGCACACAGTCACAGTGGACGTGCGTTCATAGTTGGGTACCACAGGGTTCAGTTTTAGGACCATTGTTGTTCCTAATTTACATTAATAGTATTGACACCAATACATACAGTAAACTGGTTAAATTTGCAGACGACACCAAGGTGGATGGTAGCAGATACTAAATTAGCAGCACAGAGGCTACAACGGGATTAATTAGCAACTGGGCAGATACTTGGCAGATGAAATTAAACATAGATAAATGTAAGGTAATCACACACACACAGGGAGCAGAAATATAAAATACAGATATTTTATGGGTTTTACTGAAATAAAGGTAGCTGATCCTCTCGTTTGTAAATTTCTTATGTTCAAAGAAGTGGAATATTCTCAGATGTCAGTCACCGGATCTCAACGCCATTGAGCATGCATTTCACTTGCTAAAGACTAAACTACAGACAGAAAGACCCCTTAAGCAAACAGCAACTGAAAGCTGCTGCATTAAAGGCCTAGCAGAGCATTAAAAAGGAAGAAACACAGCATCTGGTCACGTCCATGAGTTCAAGACTTCAGGCAGTCATTGTCTGCAAAGGGTTTTCAACTAAGTATTACAATTGAACATTTTATTTGCAGCTATATTAATTTGTCCAATTACTTATGAGCCGCTGAAAGGAGGGGATTGTGTAGAAAAATTACTTTAGTTCCTCACATTTTTATGCAATATTTTTGTTCTACCCACTGAATTAAAGCTGAAAGTCTGCACTTCAACTGCATCTGACTTGTTACTTTTAAAATTTATTGTGGTAATGTACAGAACTTAAAAAATTAACAACTTTGTCTCTGTTCAAATATTTATGGTCCTGACTGTAAATCTCTATGCTACATCTAAGAGTAAGGAAATGTGGAAAAAAGTAATATACCCAAATAAAAAGATTGTGAAGAATCATGACTTTTGTGACATTTCTCAGCATATAAACATTAGCAATATAGTGTACGTGGAAATGAAGGAACTCCTCTGTACTCTGTACTCTGCACCAGATACTCATTTAGTATAGCTACCCGGTTGAATTATTGGCAAAGCCCAAAGACTGATGATTCATAAACCAAAGGGGAACTTTATTTTTAATGAATTCACTATAAGAGCTAAATGAAAGAAAAGAATAAATTAAAATACATTCCCACGACTTCCATGTATGTACACGCATAAAAATAAATGAGCTCTTTTCATATTCTGTTGCTGCATAACTTAAATTTTACAGTAAAACAAACACTCTACCTTGTTTACCCTTTCAACCAGGCACTAAAACCTTTCGTTTAAGCCATAGTCCCCAGCTTGTGTTTTTCTCTTTTTCTCCTTTCTCCTTCCCGTGAGCAATAGCGCATTGCGTGCCGTATTCACCTTAAGCCGTCAAAAAAAAGAATGATACGTGCAACTGTCAAAGGAAAAGTCCTTGCAGCATTTTGCACCGAAATGGAACATATTGGAAAATACATAAGTTGCCAACAAAAGAAATAATAATAATAATATTCAGATAAAATATCTAAATTCACAGTTATTTATATTTAGTATCCAGGACATTCAAACCATTGTGGATGAGGGGCAATAAGCTGCAGAAAAATATCAATGACATTAATCTACCAATAGCCTGAACGAGTACACAGAGGCTGTAACATCCTACATCAGTTTCTGTGAGGACTGCTATGTACCATCACCTACCAGGGTGAGTTATAGCAACGACAATTCAATTCAATTTTTTTATTGTCATATGTACAAGTACGAGTACCATGTACAATGAAATGCTTACTTGCATGTGCCCCTGCAGACAGTGAACATAGACAAGAGGAAAAAAAAACACAAAATAAGGTCCATTGAGACCAAAACATCATGCTATAGGGACAGTTTCCTCCCCACTGCAGCCCACCTCATCAATATGGCGAAACAAAACGGGTTTCATTGAACTGATAACACATGGGGACTTGAAATAAACAGGGGATCAAAGCGAGGGAAAGAACTGGGACAGACACGAGTGATGCTAATGACCAGACTAGCGAGGATATAGGGCAACAAGCAAGAGGTGTGGCCTATCGGGATCATGTCACGGAGGAGACAGGAAGATCAAGCAGATGTGGCAGACAAGATGTGACAGTCTGACACCACATCTGTAATAAGAACCAGTTTCATCTTATACCCTGGGAATGTCGTGTTGATGTTACTTTATATTTTCATCTTATAAGCACTTATTAACAAGTGTATAACAATTCCAGCTTCGAGCTACTGTATAAATTGTCCATGTGCAAAGCAACATGTTTTAAAATACTGCTGTTCTAATGTGAATTTGTACATACTGTGCCCTCCAAAATGTTCAGGACAAAGCCATTAGCCTGTGCCAACCACCATTCCATGGGTTTACTCCCCTAGCCATCATACCTCTCACACATGGCATTGGGACAGTGGTTGGTGGAGCACCTTTAGGGACCACTGCAGCTCCGATATCCCCGCAAATTTAGCCTGAGGTCATGAGACCCCAGATACCCTGGGATGTCACAAGGAGGCATAGTAGAGGTCTTGGTGAAGAAGAGGCTATGTACTGACCTCACCTTCCTGGACCCCAACGAGAGCGGTCAGCATCAGAAACTAAGGAGGGAGATTGCATGTGTCCCTACAGTACATGCAGTGGCTCACACAACAGAGTGCACTAGACGCATCACAGCACCCTGTTAATGAAACAGCCAGGCAGCCCAGACACAGACACATACAGCTCTGGAAAAAAAATTAAGAAACCACAGCACAATTTTTTGCTTCACTCATTTATCAATGTATGGGTGTGCATCAGCAGCATGGTTCTCTTCTTTTTATTAATGAAGGGCTCCTTCCTTGCTTTATGGTCCTGCTTCTAGGAGCCTGATGCAAACTGTCCTAGCAGTGCACTTCACACCTGCACAATGTTTCCCATTCTTTTTGAAGTTCACTTGACGTCATCCTCCGATTCATGAGAAACTGTCGGATAAGTTAACAGTCATCTCTGGCATTAGAAAGTCACTTCCACCCTTTACCTGGTTGGTTTCTGGTTGTTTCCAGTGTCTCCTACTTCACCTGTTCTTGTACACTGCTGTCTTACTAATTTTGAACATGGAAGCAATCTGCTGCTCAGTGTAGCCTTCAGAATTAAACCAGGATTTAAACATGCAGATTTGTTTAAAATCCATACATGCATACATACAGTGAGAGAGAAAACAAAAAGAGATAAGAGTCAAACCCTCAGTTAAGCCCAGAACAGAGAATCTCTCAAGGACCAATATCTGCATTACATTTATTTATGGGTGGTTATTTAGAGAAAAGGCAGAGAAGCAGAAAGAAGTGAGTAGTGACCGTCATGCATGTGTAAATCAATCTGAGAGAGGTACAGCCGATGAGCTGCTGGCAGAGCGAAAGAGATTAAGTCAAGCACCAGTATGTGGTAGCAATTGGATGGTGCTTTTTTGGTATTGGGGGTGGGTATATTAGTGATATAAAAAGGCAGAAAATACACAAGTGGGGAAAGAATAAAGGAGGAAAAGGAGTTTCGCCATTTTTTGTATCCAGTACCAGAAAGCAAGGTGGAAATATCTAACTGGTAAGTTGTGTATTGTGATGTAAGAGTATCATAATTGTATTTGCTGATGTTTTCAGATGATTCAAAGTTATCTTTTCAGAAATATTTGGAAATACTACAGGACAGTAGCATTTTAACATTTTCATGTTTTAGTGTGGATGTTTTCAAAGATGGCTATACAGTAGATGGAATTAACTAATGTAAAATGGTTTCAATAAATTGTGAAAAAGTACAATAACACAATACAGAATATTGTAATAAATTTGTATGGCTTATTAACCAAGTGTTTTTTGTAAATTTAAATATACAACCATCCCCAAAATTGAAAAAGATTTCAAATCAAATTCTTTCTTATTTGGGTTTTTAGGTGCATTATTTGTCTGTTAAATAAACATAGAAACTTTTGAAAATACTATTTATCAATATCTTAAACCTGTGATGGTGCAGATTGTGGAGTTTGTTGTTTGAATGCAGTTTGCAATATTACATTAAAAATTTCTTTGTGGACTTTGCAGTGTTCAGTTCAGTAAAGCTGAACATTCTCTGTGCATCACTTGATATGTTTTATATATGTTTTCTTTGTTTCACAACACATTATGATGCACACTCCAGTGGCTTCAAACCCATCATATCTCTGAATAAACCAACAAGCTCCTAAAGCAGAATTTATGTACGCTTTGATTCCCCACAGTGGCAACAAACTGGGAGGTAGGGGGAAGAGCTTTCATCACTCAGGATGAGGAGGAGTCACACTGTCCTTATTTATTTAGGCTTTAGGATTTTTGGATTAATTTCCACATGGATTTTGTTACATTAGTGGAGAGACAGGCAAGGACAACATGGTGGTGTATTATGAGAATGGAGAATAACAGAGTGTCAAGGGGATTGAGGTCAGCCATATCGCACAGCTGGCTTATAATTTCATTTTACCCCACCCTTGACATGTGAAACAAGCTATCCAGTGAAGAAAGAGAGAAAGCAAGTACAAGTGAAAGACCATTATTAGCGAAAAATAAGAAGGAAGCAAACAGACAGAGTGATTGAAGAGAGAATTACATATATAAAAAAAATTCTACTGAATAGGCAGCAAGCGACGTGGTGGTCAAGGACAAAAAATTATTTAAAAAGGTTCCCTGCTACTGTAACAGTGAGATACTCAACGGAAAATTCTCCAGGAAAAAATATACAGCTGTCCAAATGAGAATCAAATAGTATATTCACCTTGTATTAGTTTCAGGTAGGCAATGAAATGGTAACAGGCCCCTATGCTTTTCCGGTTTTTCCCTTTCCTTTAGTGTGTTATGGAGCTTTATGGGTATATAAATGGTCTGCAATGTCTTAAGGGATTAACTCTCACAGCAGAAACCACTCTTCTCTAATCTCTAACCTTGTTGTTATTCTAGGTCTTACTTCCGTTACATGGTTAGGTCACCTTGTAACACAATCATTATTGGTTGACTACCTGCAAGGATCTGAATGCAGACTGCAAATCGTGTAGGGTAAGCTGATCAATCAGACAAGCTGACCAATCAGAGCACACTGAGCTCATCAGGGGTGGGGCTTAAAAGTTCAGATAGAGTTCTGGACAAAGTGGATAGAGATGCACAATATGAGAAAAATAAAGTATTTTGAAACATTGAAGCATGCAAATCGATTCTAATAGACCCAAAAAAATAAAATTATGAACAGTGCAAATGAGCATATAAAGTCCCCTTTAATAATTTGTATTAATGGTAGATAATGTGCTTTTTCTTCAGCAGAACTGCAATGCATTGGACCAAGTTAGAACTGCGGTCCCGAAGAGAGGCTGACTCATCTGAACCCAAACCGTCAGCAGCACCAGACCCAGAGCCCAAACCTCCAGTTCTAGCACCATCAATTCCAGCGTCACCTGTGCACCCCCACTATCACCACCATGAATTTAGTGACATCAAGAACAAGTTTATGAATGAACTGGGCCGAATGCCAAGTAAGTGCCGATCTCATTTACCCACACTGGTTAAGCTTATTACCCTGACTAAGGATGTCTTTGATTGTACTTGTCTTTTTTCCACTTTTCCCCACAACGCACTATTCATTACATATTAATTATATTTAAAATATAGTTTGTCACATGGTAAAAAGGATGAAATAGCAGTAAATGAATTAGATCTTAAAATGTTAAATTCAGGATTAATTCCTTGAGTGAATTTAGGGCACTGAATATAAGTTCACTAAAATTCCCATAACAGAATTCCAAGACAAGTGTTAAGAGTTCAAACAAAACGACATTGAGGTAAAAATGGTATATTCTACATCTTAAAATGAATTAATTTGTTATTTCTTACATTTTCAAAATCTTTCTTAATTTGTTACATCTATCACACTATCACACTGCTAATTTCCCTCTAGAAACTGCAGGCTCACTTTCACCTCACAACCCAAGATCTTTTACTTTCTTCGTTTTAACTGCGGGTCCAGTTTTCTGCTTAAGAGCTTTAATAGTGGAACCAGTTTTTTCCACTTATAGTCACAGTAATTCATTTCTGGCCTAAGACCTCAGCAGTGCTTTGAGTGTGTTGATCTTGAACTGGGATAGTAGCAATATATTCTCCAGCGGTGCATCTGTAGATTAATCATCCAAGCTTCTAAAAACATTTGTGACTCTAAATCACGTTTACGGTGTGATTGTGAGTGTGATGAAATGAATACTCTGTTATATATAATGATACCTGTATCCATATTTTTTTCAGTTCCTCTGTGGGCAGTAGGAGCTATCCTGGTTGTACTCCTGGCTTTAGTAGCCTGTGTCATCTTCTGTATTGCTAAAAAGTGCTTGGGCAAAAAAAAGAAAGCAAAGAAGGTGCGAGAGAGGAAAACTGGCTGCAGGAGGAGGGGCGATAAAGAAGGAGATGGTGAGGGTGGCAATAAGGTAATAATGACAAGGAGAAAAGAGAGGAGGAGCGAGCTTTTGTACAGCTACTGTATACACTATAACAATAGTACGTTGCGATGACACATACTGTCCAACAGGATGAAGGAGATAAGAAAGAGGGAGAAGGAGAGGAGAAGGAAGAGGAGAAATTGGGTAAGCTGGAGTTCTCCTTGGACTACAACTTTACAGAGACCCAGGTATGTTTCTGTCTGTTTGTAGCATGATTGTCATGTTATTTTTTTTTTTAACCGTAATGTCATAATGTGTTTTTTCACCTGGCTTGTGTAGAACACTTTACTTGCTGCTAGTATATCTAGGAAGTCTCAATTTTGTAAATTCTCTCTCTCCTACCCTCCACTCTTTTAAACCAGTGATCATATACCTTTCCTCTTCCTCCTGCACTCAGTATCATTGCATATAACAGTCACTGTATATAACAGTCACTGTCCTCCTCCCGTCTAGCTGATAGTGGGGATACTCCAGGCCCAGGATCTTGCCGCAATGGATATGGGGGGAACATCAGACCCCTACGTTAAGGTCTACCTGCTCCCTGACAAGAAGAAAAAGTTTGAGACTAAGGTTCAGCGCAAGAACCTGTGTCCTGTCTTCAATGAGACCTTCACCTTCAAGGTCTGTGCAGTAATCCCATGTCTAATATTATGGCTGTTGTACCTGGGTCAAAGATTTATAAGGTTTTCAAAGTTGCAAAAAAACACAATTACAATTCCCTAAAAGCCTTTTTATGCTCATTGGTGTGTCACCTGTACCCCCATATTATTAATATTCACGAAGAAAGCCAACAATCATATTTTTTGTGATTCATAAATGCAGTTTAGCAAAATGTCATTAAGTGTAATGCTAAGTGTTTTTCCCAAAACAATTTTTATGCACATGTTTTCATTATTTATCCATGATCCAGGTAGAAATAAAACTACCCAGAAAAAATGACACTTTTTATTTTAAATGCAACATGTGTCACAGATACATTTAAAATTTTTTAACAGAACTTTTCTGCCTATACACTGGAAAAAATGTAAATATTCTACATATTGTTGCTATCCCCCTTCATGAATCGTCACCTTATCATGGTTGAGGGGTTTGTGTGCCTCCATGATCCTAGGAGTTATGTTGTCAGGGGCAGTTGCCCCTGGTAGGGTCTCCCAAGGCAAATTAGTCCCAGGTGAGTGGCCAGACAAAGTGCGGTTCAAACAGACTTTAGTGATGATTATTATAAAGGACCATGTTATCCTGGCTGAATTGGGGAGACAAAGGCCTCATCCTGGAGCCAGGCCTCGGGCAGGAGCTTGAGAGCAAGCACCTGGTGGCCGGGCCTCCACCCATGGGGTCTGGCTAAGTGAAGCCTGAAAACATAACATCGGCCTGCCCTCCCTACCACCAACTGCAGGAGGAGGGAAATAATTATTTGAACCCGTGCTGAATTTCTAAGTTGACCCATTAATATAGAAATTAGAAGCAAATTGAAATTGAATTTGTCATTTATGTAGAGTAATAAGTATTTGATCTCTTGGAACACTTGCTTTAGTACTTGGTGGAATAACCATTGTTGGTAAGCAACTGCTGTTAGACATTTCTTCTAGCTGGTCTTGAGGTTTGCATGCTGGTCAGCAGGAATTTTCATCCCCCCCTCTTTGCAGATCACCTCTAAATCGTTAAGGTTTGTACTGTAGGCTGTCACTTTGATACAGAAAACTTGAGTTTTCTCCATAGGTTTTCTGTGTGATTAAGGTCCAGAGACTGGCCAGGGCACTTTCTGTTATGCATTTTCTGTTCCCTGGCTGAAGGAGGGAGGTTCTCTTCCAAGATTTTACACTACATGGCCCAATCCATCTTTCCTTCAATGCAGTGCAGCCGTCCTGTACCCTTGGCAGAAAAACACCCCCAAAGCATAATGCCTCCACCTCAGTGTTTGACAGTAGGGATGGTGTTCCTGGGCTTACAGTCAGAATTCATTTCCCTCCAAACACAACAAGTAGAGTTGATGCCAAACAACTCTATTTTGGTCTCATTAGACCACATCACTTTCTTCCAAGCCTCATTGGAATTATTCCAGTGTTCACTGGCTTACTTCAGATGGGTCTGAACATGGGCCCTCATGAACAGGGGTACTTTGTGATCACTGCAGGATTTCAAACTATAACTGCATACTGTGTTACCAATGGTTTTCTTGCTGCTTTGAGATCATCAACAAGCTCCCCCCATGTACGTTCTGGGGTTAGCCTGTTTTTTAGGTACAGGGTGATTGACAATTATTGTGTTTTTCTTCCATTTGCAAATAATTCCACCAACAGATGTCACTTTCTCACCAAGTTGCTGCTGGTGGTCTGTAGCCCATTCCACCTTTGTGAAGTTCAACAATCTTGTCTCTGACATCCTTAATGTCGTGACCGAGAGTGCCGGGAGCACAGATAAAAGCGCAGTTGAGGCAAACACGGGGTTTAATCGAAATGGGAAATGATGGGAACAGGCAATAACGCCGGCTTACATTACAATGACTGGACTGGGGAAACAAACGTAAACGGACTGAATACAATGGCCTAATGACAACAATCAGGAACAGCTGATAAACACGGGAATTCCACACAGGGTTAACGAGGGGGCGTGGCACATGGAAGAAGCGGACGATCAGGGCAGGACAGGACCACCCCCAAAGGCACGCACTCTGGAGGGAACCACAGGGGGCACAAAGGGAATAAATCAAATATTTATTTCCCTAGATAAATGACAAATTGATTTATACCTATTACATAATGATTTTTTTCTTGTTTGTTTTGTTGAAAATGTACTTACCATTAAAATGATAGACTTCTCATTTTTTTATAACTTAGGGATTTAGCAGGGGGTCAAATAATTATTTTGCTCACTGTAAGGGTGTTCATAAGCACATTGGCACCAGAGCACCCTAGGCCACAGTTAGATGATCAATTTTGTAATCATATCGTCGGATCTGTGTCCACATGTTTTGGACACTTGGGTGAAGAGAGCAGCTGAGCTGTCAACTGATCACCACCTGAGGAAGATGCCTGATAGACCTTGTAGATGCAAATGCAAAATGAGGGTGGGCTGGGAGCATCTGGCAGAGGTCCCTGTACGGGAGATATTCAGCTCACAGTCAGGGGACATGGAGCCTCAATGGGCTATATTCCAGGACTCTGTTGCTGATGCAGTGATACAGAGCTGTGGCTGTAAGATTCCTAGTACCAGTCTCAGCGTCAATCCCCAAACCCAGTGATGGATACCAGAGGTAAAGGGAGTTGTCAGGATGAAGAAAGAGGTGTTCAGGGCTTGTTTAGCTTGTGGGACTCCAGAAACAGCAGATAAGTACCTGCAGGTCAAGCAGGAAGTGGCTCACCAATGTTATTTACAGCAGAGATGGAGAACTGTTCACCTCAGCTAGGAATATTGTCAGTCAGTTGATCTCCTAAATCCCACTCATACGCCTTCTTTGGAGGAAGAGCTTGAAGACTCAGAGAAAGACTGAGGTTACTGAAGTAGTAAAACAACTCTTTAATGGCTCTGGCAGTGGATGACATTCACCCGGAGTTCTTGAAAGGTCTTGATGTTGTGGGGCTGTCTTGACTGAAATGCCTCTTCAACATTGCGTGGATGTTGGGGACAGTGCCTTTGGGGTGGCAGACTCGGGTGGTGGTCCCAATCTTTTAGAATGGGGACTGAAGGATGTGTTCCAACTATAGGGGAATCACACTCTTCAGCCTCTCTGGGAAGGTCTATGCTGGAGTACTGGAGAGAAGGGTCCACATGTTGGTCAAACCTTGGATCCAGGAGGAACAGTGTGGGTTCCATCCTAGTCGCGGAACACTGGACCATCTCTTCCCCCTCATAAGGATACAGGAGGGTTCATGAGAGTTTGCCCCTGAAGCTACCTGTGTTTTGTGATAAAGGCATATGACCACGTATCTTGGGGGATCCTGTGGGTGGGTGCTCCATGAGTATGGGGTACGGGGTCCATTGTTGTGGGCCATCAAATTTCTGTATAAACAGAGCGAGAGCTTAGTTTACATTGCTAACAGTTAGTCAGACTTGTTCAAGGTAGGTGTTGGATTCCTCCAGGGCTGGCCTTTGTCTCCAATTCTGTTCATAACTTTTATGGACAGAATTTCTAGGTGTAGGCAAAGAGTGGAAGGGGGTCACTCTGTCCCATTATGTTGTGGTAAAGAAGGAGCTGAGCTGGAAGGCAAAGCTCTCAATTTATCAGATGATCTATCTTCCGGAATGAGATTGTGAATACAAGCAGCTCAAATGAGTTTCCTCCACAGGGTGTCTGAGCTCAGCCTTATAGATAGGGTGTGGGGCTCAGACATTCTGGAGGGGCTCAAAGTAGAGCTGCTGCTGTTCCACATCTAAAGGAACCAGTTGAGATGGTAATGACATCTATCTAGGATGTCTCCTGGATGCCTCCCTGGGTTTCTGATATGTCCAACTGGGAGCAGGCTCCAGGGCAGACCCAGGACACGATTGAGAGATTATATCTCTCAGCTGGCCTGCAAGTGCCTTAGGATAAGTGGCAGAAAATGGATGGTTGGATGGGGATGGATGGATGGATGGATGGATTGTTGCAATCACTAACATAATTATGTCATGGGTATTCATTAATTCATTTATATTTTTAGCAAGATTTTTTTACATTTTGAAAATACTTCTGTCATTGGAATTTTAATCTGGACAGTTACTGAAGCACATTTGAGCCGACACAATTCCTTAATTTAATAGTTTGTAGCACAAATACAGTAACTTTATGACAGAACACTTGGGGAAGTTCCAAAAGCCTTTATTGGGGAAAACCATTGCAAAGTCCAAACAACAAGCGGGGTTCAAGTCAGAAATCAGTCTGAGCCGAGCGTCCAAAGCCAAAGCGTAAACTGAATGGGGTGTCATAGAGCTGGGTGCAGAAGAGTCAGGGAGCTGGGAGGGCAGTCCGCTGACAAGGACGGGACACACAGGTCAGGACTGAGATGGACGGGAGCAGCAAGGTTCAGGAGGTGTAGGAAGAGGGAGTAGGGAGAGTCGGGCGGAGCAGAGCTGAAGCTGAGACACAGGAGTAAAGCGCTCGAAAATTGCATGACAAAGAATAGCTTGCATTGAGCAATCTTTGTGCAGGGTTTAACCCTCTGGGGTCAACGGCATCATTGGCAATGCCATGTATCTTTCTAGTGTATTTCAATTCATAATTCGCTGAAACCATATTGTAGAAACATGAAAAAAATGCTGACTAAATCCATAAGCTGTCTTCTTTTCAAAACGTCCATTGTCAGAAGTATTAAAGTTTTAAAAATTAGATTAAATAGGCAAATAAACCATATCACTTTTCTTTGTTTTTCCTGCATCGGGGGCATGTAGTACCACTTTCATCTGAAGATCACTATTCACATTCTAAACGGCTGCATTACTGCGTATTCAAATGTGTCTCATTGCCCAAGATGGTGCCGGTGAGGTCGGCTGCCGTCACAACTACTCCGACCTATTTTACTTTGTTTTCGTCTTTTAAGTTAACTTTCAGTAACTTTAAACTGGCAAATTTACCAACATTAAGTGCTTTAAGTACGACCAAGTATGATAGAGATACTCTTATTTCTATTGGTTTACAACGTACTCACAATTTGATGCTTTTAACTCCGGATCCGAGCTGGCTAAGTGAGATTCTGGGGGAGAACTAAGGACGCGACCCGAAGCGGCGGCCCCGAGGGGAACGAGCCAGCATCAGAATAGGCTGAGAGCTCGCACACACCGCACACCTCTTCCTAGCATCCTGCTCGCCAACATCCAGTCACTGGAGAACAAACTCGATGACCTCAGGGCCAGGGTAAATCAGAGTGACTCTAGGAGCCTGTGGCAGGGACTAAGAACAATAACGGACTATAAAGCACCAACATCCGGTATGACGAACGCGGACGTGTCTCTGGCAGACAAGTTGAACATCTTCTGTGCTCGCTTTGAGGCTGCAGCTAAAGAAGCTAGCGATGCTAAGGCTAGCGGCGCCAACGGCTACAGACAGGAAGACACTGCCAGCACCGTAATCACGTTCATTATCTCCAAGCATGACGTGAGGAGAGCCTTCAGGAGAGTGAACACCAGGAAAGCAGCAGGTCCAGACGGCATCTTTGGTCGAATCTTAAGAGCCTGCACAGACCAGCTAGCACCTGTGTTCACAGAGATATTCAACCTCTCCTTATCTCAGTCGGTGATCCCCACGTGTTTCAAAGAGTCCATCATTGTTCCTGTTCCAAAGAAACCCCATCCTGCTTCCCTCAATGACTATTGACCTGTAGCCCTCGCCTCAGTAGTGATGAAGTGCTTTGAGCGGCTGGTCAGAGACTTCATCATCTCCTCACCACCTGACACACTAGATCCACTACAGTTTGCCTACCGTTCAAACCACTCTACAGATGACGCTATCTCTTATCTCCTCCATACATCTCTCACTCACCTGGACACTAGAAGGGGGAATTATGTTAAAATGCTTTTCATTGACTACAGTTCAGCATTTAATACCATAATTCCCTCCAAACTCATCACCAAACTGGAGCACCTGGGACTCAGCTCATCTCTGTGTCAGTGGATCTCCAACTTCCTAACTGGCAGACCACAGGCAGTAAAGATGGGTGGATATGTCTCAACCTCCCTCACTCTCAGTACTGGAGCCCCCCAGGGATGTGTTTTGAGCCCCCTGCTGTATTCATTGTACACGCACGACTGCGTAGCCTCTACCAACTCCACCACCATCATCAAGTTTGCTGACGACACCGTCATCACTGACAACGATGAGACGGCCTACCTGGAGGAGATTGGTAATCTGGAGAACTGATGCCAGAGGAACACTCTCCTTCTAAACATCAGCAAGACAAAGGAGTTGATAGTGGACTTTAGCACAAAGCAGGAGAGGAGCTACCAGACCCCGTCATCAACAAGAGCCCAGTGGAGAGAGTGGACAGCTTCAGATACCTCGAAGTCCACATCACGTAGGACCTGTCATGGTCCTGTCACATCAACACCATGGTGAAAAAGGCCCGGCAGCATCTCTTCCACCTCAGATGCTTGAGAGACTGCCCTCCAGGGTGCTCAGAAATTTCTATTCCTGCACCAGAGAGAGCATCCTGATGGGAAACATCACGACCTGGTTCGGAAACAGCACCATGCAGGACAGACGAGCCCTACAGAGGGTGGTGCGATCAGCTGAGCGCATCATCTGCACCGAGTTCCCTGACCGGCACTCAATCTACAGCAAGTGGAGCTTGACCAAGGCCAGGAAGATCATGAAGGATCTCAGCTACCCCAGCAATGAACTGTTCTCTCTGTTGAGGTCAGGAAAGCGATTCCACTCCCTGAAGACCAATACAGAAAAAGTGAGAAGGAGCTTCTTCCCGCAGGCGATACGGTCTCTTAATCAGTACACCACAGAGTACTAATCCATTTGCACACCCTGTTTCTCTGATGCACATAAGTCACTTTAAATATGACACTTTCAGGTATATTTGCACACTCCCTGGACATTTCCATTTCTATTTATATTCAACTTCATTCCCACACAAAAAATCCATAAATTCTATATTTTCTATATTGTACAGCTAGGTTTTTCTTATCTTCTTATATTTTTCTATATTGTATATTTTGTATTGTACATATATTTTATTCTTTCTTAGTATATTATTTCCTATTAATAATCCTTTATTTTAAAGTCACGGGCAGTCGTGCATATCGTACTGTGTATGACTGTGTATGTGACAAAATTTTAATTTTAATTTTGAAATCGCATTCACATGGTAATTTGATGAACAACACAACGGTGAAACACTATACAGATACATCCCCATCAGCACCATAAAAGGAGAGGGGCCAGGTGTGAATGGCTTATGCATACACCTGAGAGCTCCTACGTATTCAATGGAAGGAGACCAGAAATAGTGACAAGAGTTAGCTTTTTCTTATTTATTTATCCAACTAAATGTTGCAACTACACTTCATGTACAGTAGCCTAAGACTTTGGTGATCAGATATCTGACATTCTACCATTGCTCACTATGTAGTTTTATAATGTTTCATGTAAAGTGTAAAGTGTAAATTGCATTATACAGTGTCAAATTACAAACTTCACATAAATCTGACAAATTTAATTTATTTGCCATGAATTAAGTCTATGATATTGAATGAAATATGTGACCATGCTCCAGTCAGTGAAAGTAGGTTCCCTACTGTACCCCTAGACCCCAGAGGGTTAAGTAGCTGAGTGGGCGTGTCACTGATTGGTTGCAGTCGTGCCGCCTGCAGGCATATATATTTGTTTCTTGTTCTCCATCGGGGCACAGACCTGGGAAGCAAAGGCAAGACTCGAGGGGTATAATCGAAGGCACACTTTATAACAGATACACAACAACTGATGTCAATGACTGAACTGGGGAAACATACTCTAGCGCGGACTTAAGTACACAACAGCTATTAACAAGTCTAGACTCTGGGTATGCCTAAAGGGACACGACACGACAAAAAGTAAGGAAACAATAGCAAAACACGAAGCACGTACAACAGCACAGACACATAGAACAGGCACAAGGAAAACAACTCCGACGACAAGCGTCAAAGCACAGGAAACACAGACTAACACTGGGGAACCAAGGACGGAAACACAGGACCCAAGGACACTAAAGGAAATGACACAGGGGGAACACTAACAGGAGGAACAAAGGGACCAGGAGAGAACAAAGGTGACACAGAGGGACAGGGAGCAAACACAGGGGGAATCACACCCAGGGGCAAGGAGGGAAAGGGGGGGGGGACAGGGAGCCAGAGGGGCAACAGACAACCGCATGACAGGAGCCAAAGAGACCCTCAGTGACTGCGAGGGAGGAGCTGGAGGGGACACTGAAGGGGCTGAGGAGGAAGGTGGAGGTACTGCCAGAGGAAGTGAGGAGGGAGGCAAAGGGGACACTGGAGACGGCGAGACGAGAGCAGAAGCTGCTGCAGATGAAGGCGTAGCCACAGTGGGGAAAGGCACAAGCGCTCAAGTCGGACCTGGAGGACCTGCAGGCGGCTGATGAGTCACCATAGGGGCCACTACAGGTGACTATCAAGCAGGAGCCGGAGGAAGAAGGACTGAATGCGAGCTGGGGGGCAGGACGGGTAGGACTCAACCCTGGTGCAAGTGTCATCTTCCTCTCTAGGAGACTGAGAGACGGGGACTCGGCTGGGATCTGCCATGCTGGGAAGGTGGTCAGTGTGACCCACCGGAGGGTTTCATTGAGGTAGTCATCAGGAAAATTCCTGAGGAGTCCCACTGGAGTTCCTCCTTCATCTCAACCAAAGGGGTAGGAGCAGTAGTCCAACAATCAGGGACCTCCTCGGGGTCAGGAGCTGGGGGCACGGGGGCAGGAGCTCAGAATTCAGGAGTTTCCATAGGGACAGCAGCCATGGGCATGGGAACAGGAACCACGGGGGCTGGAGCAGGAACCACCAGGACTGGAATTTAATAATAATAAAAACTTGCTCTTTGTAGTGCAAGCTGTCTGCGAAGGGCTGCCACCTGTTGGGGCGCCCAAGGAGCTGGGGGTTAAGGGTCTTGCTCAAGGACCTGCAGACATGCTGAGACTGGGTTTGAACCTGCGACCTTGTGATTACAGGCACGCAGGCTTAGCCCACTGAGCCACATGCTGCCCCCAAGGGACAGTGGGGCAGGAACTACCAGGACTGGAACCATGTGGGGAGGAGCAGGAACCGCTGGGATTGGAACCACGGGGACTGGTGCTCGGGTGCAAGTGCAGCTGGGGCTGGCGCCTTGGGTGTGGACGCAGTCGGGGGTGGCGCCTAGGGAGCAGGCGCAGCCTTGGAAAAGGGAGCAGCAGAGACCTCGGGCGCTGCAGCGTCTTGTGTCGAGGAAGCTGTAGCCACCTCAGGCTCTCTGCCATTATCTCTCAAGGCGGGGAGGTTGGGGTGAAGGCGGTGAATTCCTCCTGAAGCAGCAACCAGAGCGGGGCAGCCTCTGGGGATTCCCGCACTGCTGGATCCTCCATCACCCGCCAGTATAGACCCCAAAGTGAAATTATTTCTCAGCCAGGGACGAAACAGGAATGGTGATCTGAAAGGTGAAGTGGCAGGCAGAAGGGTATCCGACACGCAGTTCCGTTTGCAATCTTTCCACTTCTTTCTGCGAGCAGAGTTGACATAAGCAGGGGACAGTTCGGGCAGCACCAAAGGTGAGACATGAGGCAGCCACAGTCCAAATGCATCTGCCTTATCATTCTCTCTGCCAATCCGCTCCTCAGCCTCCGTAACTATTCCCCAATGTGAGGTGCGAATCTTCGGGTGGGGAGATCCTCTCCAGGATATCCCTCGTCTAGGTAGCAAGGGTTCATGCTACTGGGTCTTTTCGGATCTTGCCAATAAATTACCTCATCTGTTAAGATAAGGTATTCCTCTGCAGCAAGAGGAGGCATCTTCTTCTGCAGTCCGGTCATTCTGTCTTGTTCTTTGTCGGGGCATGGACTGGGGAAGCAAAGGTAGGACTCGAGGGGTTTAAATGAAGGCACACGTTAAAACACATACACAATGACTGACGTCAATAGCTGGACTGGGGAAACATACTCTAACGTGGACTTAAATACACAACAGCTATTAACAAGACTAGAAACAGCTGAAGACATTGGAATTCCACATGAGGTAGTGTGGCACACAGGAGGATCAAACGAGCAGGGCATGAAATTTGTCTTTTCATCTTAAATTAATGACCCCGGGACAACAAATTTACGCTTGTTGTCTTAGAGTAGTTTGTTGTTTTAACTTAGGGTGACCAGGTAATCCATGTCAGGGAGGACACTCTAAGCTAGGACAGGATTTGTAAATTACCATTTCAATTAAAAGGACCTGAATTTCACTTGAGCACTGAGCTCTTGCTGTGTTCTGATTGGTCAGTCTTCTATAATCATGCATGTGTCACTAATGCTAATGTGAAACAGCTGGATGAGTCTTTCAGTCAAGGAAACAAACCAGTCAAAGCACAAGAAGACCTGAACTATTTAGCCAGACACAGGAGCCTTTCAGTTTGAAAATAGTTTGTAAAACCCAAAGTAGCTCAAAGTGTCCTCCCTGACATGGATTATCTGGTCACCCTATTTTAACTTGATGTGTGACTTGAAGCCCTTGACTTGCAATCTCTTTACCACTAAAAATAATTCAGTAATTGAAAGCATTTTTTAAAAACTGCCGAAACAGCACAGTACTTTTTTGTTCATTTGTAGTTGCAATGGTTAAAATAACATCCAAGGTTATTTAATTGTCTATAAAACTGTTCTTCGGGTCTTTCTCTAGGTTCTTATTTATTAATCTCTTTGCACTTTCAATTCAAACCTGTAAATAATACAGTGGGCCCCCCAATTTTTTTAGTTTCAGTTATCTGCGATTTACTGTGGTCTAAAAAAAGAGTGGAGAATTTCTATGTCAAACCGCATGCCGAGCCTGAACAGGCTGTAACATGGAGAAAGCCACCAGCCCACTTACGCCCAGCCCTGTGTGCATAAAAAGCACTATTTTCATTGCTCCGTCATCCTTTGATGCCTGATATTTTTTCATTGTTCCATCATCTCATGAAAATTAAGCTAAAACATCAGGATCCTTTTCATTTGAGAGAGAACAGTACTGCACATTATTGTATAACAATGTACAATGTACTTTATTATTACTGTATTTAACACTTGTAAGGGCTTACTCTGCATAATTTATCGATCAAACTTTACCGTGTTTATGCACAAAAATCACGCAATATATGGGGATCACGGAGGGTTCCGCCATCCGCAGTACATCTTGAAACGTATCATCCTTGGACACAGGATGACTACTGTATGTGTAAACTGACATGTTTTACATGTTTTTCCCCTTGTAAAGATTCCATATGCAGAACTTGGGGGAAAGACGCTGGTGATGCAGGTCTTTGACTTTGACCGCTTCTCAAAGCATGATATTATTGGTGAAATCAAGATCTCTATGAATAGTGTGGATCTTGGTCAACCGCTGCAGGAATGGAGAGATCTGGAGAGTGGAGAAAAGGAAGAAGTATGTAATTTGTTCCTTACCCTCAACCTTCAGTCCGTTAAACTAATTGTTTTAATCACCATTCTCGGTCAGTATCTCAACCATTTTAATGCCATTTTGTATTTTCTTTTTCTGACTTGTTCAGTTTGTCAGAGTTGTAGCATATGATTTTTTTCCATCTTTGTGTTGCAGCAAGAGAAGTTGGGAGATATCTGCATTTCTTTGCGTTATGTTCCTACAGCTGGCAAACTCACAGTCAACATCATGGAGGCTAAGAACCTGAAGAAGATGGATGTTGGTGGCTTATCAGGTGCTATACAACTCACTCCTCATAGTTTCCCTGCAATTTCTCATTGCATCTTTATGAAGTTATTTTTATAGGGAAAATATATTTTTAACTGCTATTAGTCAATTAGGATTAAAAGCATCAATATGAGAGGTCCAGAGCTTTTTGCAGCTGTGTTATATAAATATTAATTACTTTTGCAATTTCCAATGTTATCCATTACCCTAACAGACAACCTGCCATGTTAGTTACTGTCTTTACTATGCACTTTGCAGGAGATCATCTGGTATTAGATGCAGTTTGTATTTGCCATAGCTAGACAGTAGGGGGCGTAAAGTAATCACTATATTTTGTGCTTTAGCCCAGGAATCTCCAATTCTGGTTTTAGAGGGCCAGTCTGCAACATAGCTGGCAGATTTCCCAGCTCAGACATGCATACTAAATCTGACAGTTAACTGATGAGCTGAATAAGAACCAGAATTGGGGTACCCTACTTAATAATTTTTTAAAGAAATTTAACATTTTGTTATCAGCCACTTTTCATTACATTTGTGTTTCAATGATTAGAGGCTATTTTGGTCATTGTGGCTCTCTCTGCCTTTTTACCATGTCAGCAAACACAATTGCTATTATAGCCAAATTTACTGTTCTTCTTTGAAAATGAATTGTTGTTTTTTTTTCAAATTAGATCCTTTTGTGAAAATTGTGTTGCAACACAATGGGAAACGACTGAAAAAAAAGAAAACAACTGTTAAGAAAAATACTCTCAATCCCTACTTCAATGAGAGCTTCAGTTTTGATGTTCCTTTTGCACAGATACAGGTATAATGTTACTCTGTTAGTTCTTAGTGTACTTACCTCCAGCATAAATTAATATAATCTTACAATTACCTGTTATTTTCTATGCAGAAAGTGCAGGTGCTCATAACGGTGTATGACTACGACAAGCTTGGAAGCAATGATGCCATTGGAAAAACTTTCATTGGCTACGGCGCCTCAGGGATAGGGCTACGCCATTGGTCAGATATGTTGGCCAATCCAAGACGACCTGTTGCCCAGTGGCATACTCTGCAGCCTGAGGAAGAAGTGGATTCTGCTCTTAAAGGACCCCATCGCTAACCTTTGCATCATTGCGTAGTCTCTAAATATCCTTTGTTGGTTTGTGTCCCCATGAGTAGTGATTTAAATATTCTGAACCAATTTCCTTCCAGTTCAACATACTTCTTTGTGTCTGTTATTTGCATCTTTATATCATTTTTTTCTTTTCTGTGATTTGATGCTATGTGGGTGTTTGTTGCTTGTTCATATGTTTTATTTCCACTCACCTTACTGCAAAGATTATGTTGTAAGAGAAAGAGTCAAGCCATTACAAAAAATGGATGGATGGATGGATGGATGGATGTGAAAACTGGAAATGCAATGCTCTGCTGAAATATAAAATATTATTCATTATTTGTTTATGTAGGTACATTTTTGCATATACATATAATCAAACTCTGCCAATCCGCTCCTCAGCCTCCGTAACTATTCTCTCTAGAGTTATTCTATTCTAGAGTTATTGAATATATACGTTGATCTAACTACATGCACGCATACCTGTTAAACACAATCGTTTGTTCGGCTAGCTTGGCAGGCTTAAATCAGCTTGTAGTCTGCAATTCGCACCATTGATCTTGTGAAAGTGAGTCACATGACGACTCAGCTTTGTGTCACTGCCCTCTCATGTCTGGCCTTTATGCATGTGTGCATTTCTACCTCATGAGTCACATGTGAGCTAGGCAAGATCAAAGGAACTTTCGAAGCACATTTATTGCTCTTTTCTAGTTCCTGTTCAAAATGGATTTTTTTTCTCCCCTTGCCCCTAAATGCCTGTAATTTACTCTGACATTGATGGCACACTTCCTTCCAATCATACAGTATATCCTCTGCTTTTCATTGCAAATACAAGTAACATTAAGTGGTTGATTTTTACTGAATGAATTATAATTGTGTTGTGGCTGTCACTTCAAACACTGCTAAAGTATCATTTAAACTGTGATTTGGCACAACTTGAGTGACTTGAGTTATTATTGAAAAAGAAGTTATAAACGGTAATTTTATTCTTAAAGAATCATGGCATTTTAATTTATCAGCCTATAGAATTCATTAATAACAGTGACACTGAGCTAAGTAAAAAAAAATGGATTTGTTAGTTATCAATGTGTTTCCAAGGCTATCAGTGAGGACCGCAGGAAAACACCTACAATAACTGACAAAGTAACACACACACACACAAATAATGGATAGATAAGGATCAGGTGCAAGCCATTAAAACACTAGTAACTCAAAACGCTAGGAGATACTAGGAATAAAAGTGTAAACAAAACATAACTACAAAGCTAGATAAAGAAGCAACTACAGATAACTAACAAAAGCACAAAATCCAGAATGAATACAAAAAACATGAACATAGTCATACCTGATACCAAAAATATCTATCACCGAAACCAAAAATAACTAAATATTAAACTCACAATGATTAGGGATGCACAGTGCTTAGCCATGTGCTCAACCCATTCAGACATGTAGAGTGTCATGCCCTGCTCAACCAATCCTCCCGTGTGCCACAACCCCCAACTACCCAGTGTGGAATAATCGTGTTACCAGCTCTTTCTCGTTGTTGTTAATCAGTCTGGTGTATTAAAGTATATTTCCCCAGTCCGGTCATTGAAGCCAATATGTCCTCTGTTTACCCCTCCCCTCACTGGGCCATTCTGACTACAATCTGGTCAATTTGTTCCTTTTGGTAAATAAACAACCCTCAGCCAAGAGGTATGTGAGGAGGGGGGGGGGTCTGATCAGACCCATATGGCACTCAGACGCCACAGACCGCAAAGTGTTGTGCAGTCCACATGGGGAGGATGTGGATGGCTTTGGGGCAGCGTGTGGCTCAGTAGGCTATATCTGTGTGCCTGTAAATGGAGGGTTAGAGGTTAAAACCCAGCCTCAGCACGTCAGCATGTCCTTGTGCCGATGTCCTAATGAATGGGTGAGTCTGTCAATGTTTGTATAATCACAAGGTTGCCAGTTGAAACCCAAACTCAGCATGTCTGCGGGTTTTTGAGCAAGGCCCTTAACCCCCAGCTCCCTGGGTGCCCCAACAGGAGGTTGCCCTTCACGGACAGCTTACGCTACAAAGAGCAAGTTGAGGGAGGCAATTTCCACATAGGGATCAATAAAGTATCAATTATTATTATTATTGACAAACCCATAACTAATAACCCTACTGAGTGAGGGAGGTTTTTTTTAGATCAGCTACTGAGGTTTTTATAGAGGGTTCTTAGATCTGGTGACGAAGAGGAGCTTAGGAGAGTGCAGAGGAAGCTGAAGAGGGAGATTAGGAAGGGAAATGACAACTACAGGAGGAAACTGGAAGGGTGTTTTCACAGGAATAAGAGAGGTCTGGTGGGCTCTGAAAAAAAAAACTCAGGCCACAGTAAAGACAGTAGACAGGGCCCAAGATCTGGAGACAGGGAGTGGGTGAACAAACTGAATATGATTTTAACAGATTTGATGCTGCCCCCCTACTACATAAGGACACACACACACCAGAGACCAGACCTCCAACACCTCCCGTCCCCCCCCAGTAGCACCCTCCTCATACTACGTCATCCCTGTCACTCCATGTCAGGGGAATCAACACTCCCACACCACCTCAGCCTTCAGAAGTGACCCTCCACCCCCCCAAGGCAGATCAAATGAGGAATGAGCTGAGAAAGATGAAAATGAGGAAATCTATGGACCGGGGTTGTATCAGCTCCAGACTGCTCAGAGACTGTGCCGATCAACTCTATGGGGTCATTCTGCACATTTTCAATCGCAGACTCAGTCTGGAGAGAGTCTCGACCTTGTGGAAGACCCCCTGTGTGGTTCTTGTCCCCAAGACTGCATACTCCAGGGAGGCCAACCACTTCATGCCAGCAACCTTGAAGTCCCATCTAATGAAGAGGGTCATACTTAACCACCTTCGACGCCTGGTGAGCAGTGAGCTGGACCCTCTTCAGTTCATGTATAAGCCGGCTATCAGCATAGGTCATCTTCCTGCTCCATCGGTCCCATTCTCACCTGGAGAACACTGGGGACATTGTACCCATTATTAAGGTGCATGCTGTAAAACACTGTAAAGACACTGTTAAAAAGAAAAAGTAAAACAACTGAATAAAATACAGATTGTCATTTAAAAGTATTGCACAGCTGAGAATATTACACCATAATGCTAATGTAAAATAATATTGAGCATTCTGTAAAGCATCATTGGAAACCAAACACTGCTTTAATTTAATATTGCACATCTGTGGTTACTGTATGTAAGCATGGTTTCCCCTTCTGTTTTGTCTTTTGGCACCAGTCTGATATATAACAACCTGTTTTGTATATGATGACACTGTCCGGCCAACAGTGTCTCAGGTTATATGCTGAGTGTGTATGTCTGAGCAGAGAGTGTGCTGGGTGCTGAGGGTTCCTGAGGATACTCTGAGCTTTTTTCCTGCAGCGTTGTGTGTAGATGGTAACCATGGATGGGAGGTGAGCTCCAGTGATCCTCACTGCAGTCTTTTTGACTCTTTGGAGAGCCTTTTTCTCTGTCTCAGTGGTATTCCCAAACCAGACAGTAATGCCATTTATGAGGATATTCTCTATAAACTCTCTGTAACCCTGGGTGAGGGAACGGTGGCTGAGTCTTGCCTTCCTTAGCAACCTGATGATGTAAAGTCTCATCCTTGATGAGGCCGAAAATAGTCTGCGTACTTGTTGATGATAGTGTTATCCTGGTCCTGGGTGGAAACACATTTCTGAGTATACAGGGTGATGAGCTTAGGGCCTACAGTAGGTGCCTGGCCTGTGCTGTTCCTGTGCTGATTGTGATCTCAGCAGAGACCCTGCCTCCCATCCTTACCACCTGTGGTCTGAAAGTGAGAAAGTGCAAGATCTAGCTATAGATGGGGTTAGGAACTGTCAGCTTCCCAATCAGCTTTCTTGGTCGGATGGTATTGAAAGCTGAATGTAGTCTAGGAAGACCATGGTAGCATATGTTCTGCTGCAGTCAGGGTGCTCAAGTATATAGTGCAGAACCATGGCCATTATATCCGATATTCGGATCGTTATCGGCGCCGATCCAGACCTATTTGACGGATCGGGTATCTGCCATGCATAAGAACATAAGAACATAAGAAATATACAAACGAGAGGAGGCCATTCGGCCCATCAAGCTCGCTTGGGGAGAACT
>JAODKE010000101.1:33560765-33574590 GCA_026779605.1 Mormyrus hasselquistii | reverse complement strand
AAGGGCCCTTGAATTGTGGTGGTTGTGGTGGTGGTGCTGGTGGTGGGGGGGGCCCTCGCGAACGTTTTGCCCAGGGGCCCACACAACCCATAATCCGTCCCTGAGCTAGCCCAATGGGCCACGACTGCAGTGTCATCTGTAACAACTGTTCCATCACCCGCCCTGACTGCAACTCTCTGAGGAACAGATTTGGATGTGCATAATGCTTTGATTCCTTTGTAAACATGACGTGGGTCACCAGACCATAAATGGTGTGTGATATGTTCATAGATTACTCTAATGCTTCTTAATCTGCCCTCAGGGCCCTCACAGCCATCCTTCTCAGTTGTTGGTACAGACCAGAGTTGCCATCAAGCTGTGCACTACAACTTCTCTCATTAATATCCAGGGTGTCCAGCGTGATGAGCACCACTATGCCTCCTTTTGGGAAAACTACCTACATCAACAAAACCCTTAGCAACCTTCAGGGTCTTGTCAAGAAAGGTCTCCCTCATCACAATAGAATTGGCAGTCACAACCAAGTCCGTAAATTCCACACACAAACTGCATGCAATCTCATTAGAAACAACCTGATCAGATGTAGAATCAGAATCAGAAAAAAACTCAATAGATCCAGGAGGTATCTATTCAGAGGTGTTTCTGTTACAACTGTACAAATGGACAGAGACACGATGAACATTATGTAACAAGATGAAAACAGTAATAAAAGATAGAATAAATGTCAAACTACAACGTAATCCTTTAGGAGAAAAGGTATATAATCTGTTTTCTATAAACTATATATATGTAACTAATTTGCAATGTGACTAGTTCACTGTGAAAGATAAATTAGCTAAAATGCAGTATAGCAAAAGGTGCATTTTGTACTCACAATAGTTGCTCACAAATGCAGAATTGTACGTGATAATATTAATATTGCACGTAGTATCAAGGTATTCCACATTCAGAGAAACTGCAAATATTTGGGGAATATTTGGGGAATATTGGGGAATATTTTTCCCCAAATAAACAGTTGGGCAGCTGAACAGAGTTTTACCAGGTGCACTGATATCATAACAGTGGCCTATTCTAAAACAGCGATTAATGCATAGGACTAAAGTTAGGCTACATCAGAAGACTACATGCATATGCAAATACATCTCAAAAAAGTTCAATATTTCTTGACATTCCTTTCAGAAAGTGAAATTCATATATTATATAGATTCATTACACATAGAGTGAAATATGTCAAGCTTTTATTTCTTGGAATTTTGATGATTATGTCTTACAGATTGTCGTGACCGGGTCGTCAGGTGAGCGGGGAAGTAAGGAAGTGAGCCGTAAATGCAAGGAAACAGGGTTTATTAGGGTCGACAGGCAGACTGGGGAGCATACGGCAACAAACATTAATGACGGATCTAGCAAACAGGGGAAGACGTGGACTGATATACAAGGGGCAAGCAGAAACTAACAGGCAACAAATGAGTACAATCAGGGTAATACACGTAGGTAATGAGGGGGCGTGGCACACACGAGGATCAGTCGAGCCAGGCGTGACAAAGGCGCACACTCAGGACGTGCCTCAGGGGAGGTGACAGATGAGACCAGACCAGGGAGAACAGTACCTGAAAAACAAAAGGCAAACATTACCGGGGCGCAGGGAACAAAACAAGCTCAAAACAGGCAGAGGAGAAAAACCCAGGACAACACCTGACACAGAACAGGAAACGTGGAGAGAGAGACCAGAAAGGGAGACAGAGGGGGAACAGAAAACAGAGGAACAAAAGGACCAGGAGTGAACAAGGGAGACACTGTGGGATGAGGAGCAAAGACAGGAGGGACAACGGGACCAGGAGGGAATGGGGGAGACACAGAGGGACAAGGAACAGACACTGGAGGCAGAAAGGAGAAGGGCGGATGGACAAGGGGTGCCTGACAGTACCCCAGCGGGCGACAGATGGCAGCCGGGCGGGTCACGGGCGACCGAAGCTGGAGGGAACCCGGGAGACCGAGAGGCAGGAGCCAGAGGGGACAATGATGGGGCAGAGGAATGAGCTGGAGGGACTAATGAAGGAGCAGAGGAGGTAGCAGAAGGGGACCACGGCGAAGGCAAGGAGGGAGGAGAAGCCGCAGCAGGCGACGGCACAGCCACAGCAGGCAGAGGCGCTGTCCACCAACGAGCCGGAGTGGGGGGACTCGCAGGCGAGCGATGGGGCATCAGAGGCGGGACCGCAGGCGACAGCCGAGCAGGAGCCCGGGGAACCGCAGGCGAGCCGGGGGGCAGGATGGGAGGGACCCAATCCCTGCACTTATGTTCCCTCCCCTTCCGGGACACAGACAGCCGGGGCCCTGGTCGGGCTCCAGCTCATTGGGGCAAAGGTGGAGTCATCCATCCACCATCAGAGTCCTGAGGGCTAAGCAGATAAATCCCTGAGGGGTCCCATTTGAGCTCCTCATCTCCCTCCAGCAAGGAAGGAGGACCGATGGTAATACAGTCTGGGACCTCCTCGGGACAGAGATCTCTGGTGTAGGCGGAGGCCTAGGAACCTCGGATGGAGCAGGAGGTGGCGCTGGGACCTCGGCCACATAGGCCGCTGCAGCAGGCGTTGCCGGCACCGCAGCGAGCAGTTCCGCGGGCGTGCCGCCGCCACGCAAGAGGGGCGCGGGCAGATCGGCGGTAGCAGCTGGGAGGTCGGGCACCTCGGCCAGCGCATCCAGGAACGGGTCTTCCCGGTTTTGCGTGGTCCCTTTAAGGGATCGCGAGACCTGAGGAATAGCATCCCACATGGCTCTGGCCCCCGATTAGCCAGGCGTGACACCTGGTAATGGTACGCCGCTAGCGGCAGCTCCCCTGCTGTCTGCAGTACCTGTGAGGGTGATGCAATGGGGCATCCACCGCGATTGGGGATTCCCCCCGATAACTCTCTAGAGGGGACGGACGGCAAGTTGGTCGCCTCTGCGGCGTGCAGCGTGACTAACCGCCTCTCCTGTATCCTTTCGAGCAGCTGCCGGAGGTTTTCGCGCACCTCTTCTGCCTAGTGTGTGTCCTCCTCCAAGGCCATCCCTGCCAGTATGTCCCAGCTTTGGCAGGCTATTGCCCAGGCTATGGGATCTTCCTGTACCTTAGGTTGGGCCAGCCAGTATAGCACCTCTCTTCTCAAGCCGAGGTACAAATCCTCGGCCAGGGGGAATCCTTTCTTCAGGAGATCCATCATTCTGTCATGACCGGGTTGGCAGGTGAGCGGGGATGTAAGCGAGCGAGCCGTAAATGCAAGGAAACAGGGTTTATTAGGGTTGACAGGTGGACTGGGGAGCATACGGCGACAAACATTAATGACGGATCTAGCAAACGGGGGAAGAAGCGGACTGATATACACAGGACAAGCAGAAAATAACAGGCAACAGGTGAGTACAATCAGGGTAATACACGTGGGTAATGAGGGGGCGTGGCACACACGAGGATCGGACTCTAAAAGATCTCAAACTGACTCTCAAAGATCAAAATGAACCTTCTATATCTACATCACATGCAATGTTCTCCCTTGCAAAACAATGTGGAAAGAATCCTTTGGCTTGCCGAATCCAGCCTTGGCAAGATTTCACTCTTACATCATCACACACTGATGTCAGGGTCATTCCCTGTGGTCCCACTCTGTGTCCCTTCCCTGTTTGTCCAGCAGGCGTTGCTGGTCATCCTGTTCTTCATGTTAGTCTTTGTTCGCCCCTGTTTCTTGTTTGGCCACATGGCTCAACACGTTGCCTGTGATCCTTGTCCTGAGTTTGAATCCTACCTCCTCTGTTTGTGTATTTTGCTCCCTAGTGTTTCATTTGAGTTTTTTTATTTCTTGTGTCTGATTTCGTATTTGGTTTTGTTCCTTGTCCCCTTGCTTGTGTTTTTACCTGTCCATAATTCCCCAGTGTTAGCTTCTGTTTCGCTGTTTCCTTGGTTAGTTCTTAGTTTCCCTTTTTTAGTTCCTTTGAGTGTATTAGTTTCATCTGTGCCCTGTTTCCCCGGTCTTTGTTAATTAGCGTCACCGGTCCTGTGTTAGTCTCGTTATCCCTCAGTATTTTAGTCCCTGCTTCTGTCTTGTTCCCCGGTTGTTCATTGTTGTTGTTGTTTCACGTTTGAGTTGTTTGAGATGTTTCTTCTGCTTACCTGCCCAGTTGTTTTTTTTGGGGGTCCTTGTTATACCCTTTAGTTTTTGACCCCTGTTGTTGTCGTTTCTGTTAGTCCTTTCTTGTGTTTTTAGTTCAGTTAATAAACCCTGTTCAGTGTTTTGAGCAGCAAGTGGGTCGTTCATCTTTTCTACCTGCACCATGCCACGTCCCCGCTCCAAATCCGCCTGAGTCTATGACACGCTGCATCCATTGCTTGGATGAGATTTTCCTGTATGTAGGGATTTCGGTCATACAAATTCCACAGCCATGCTGAGAAAAATTCCTCAATAGAGTTTAAAAAGGGAGAGTACAGTGAAAGGCAAACATTTATAAAATGCTGGTTATTGTTAAACTAATCACTTTTTCTTGGACCACGGTGAAAGCTCACATTGTCCCACATGATAACATAAATGGGATGCTCTGCCTGTTTGTAACCTCTCTGCTTATGTCTGAGCAAAGCATCCTGTAGACCATCCAGGAATGTTAGAAGAAGGTCAGTGTTGTATAGCCCAACAGTAACATGGCAGTGGAAAACCCCATAGCTGCTGATGGCAGGGCATATGGTCACATTTCCACCACGCAGGCCAGGCACTTCTATTATGGCACGTTGACCAATTATGTTGCAACCTCTCTTTCTCCTTTTTGCCAGATTGAATCCAGGTTCATCCACGAAGATGTATTCATGAAGCCTCTCCACTGAGTGACATATACACAATGAAAATAGAGTACACTCTGTTCTGTGAATGACATATATAGTACAGTATTTACAGCATATAGTACAGTACAGTACAGTAGTAATTGACATTAATACATACAGTAAACTGGTTAAATTTGCAGACGACACTAAGTTTGTTGGTGTAGCAGATACTGATCTAATTGATCTAGCAGAGAGGTTACAACAGAATCTGGATTTAATTAGCACTTGGGCTGATACTTGGCTGATGAAATTTAACACAGATAAATGTAAGGTAATCCATGCAGGGAGCAGAAATATAAAGTACAGATATTTTATGGGTACCAATGAAATAAAGGTAGCTGATTACGAGAAATATCTCGGTGTCTATGTTGATGCTTCCATGTCCCACTCTTGCCAATGTGAGGAAGCAATAAAAAAGGCCAGTAGAATGGTGGGTTATATCTCTAGGCGTGTGGAGTTTAGGTCAAGGGAGGTGATGTTACATTTATATAAATCCTTGGTAAAACCCCACCTAGAATATTGTGTGCAGGTTTGGTCACCATACTATAAGAAGGACATTGCTGCCATAGAAAAGGTGCAACAGAGGGCTATGAGAATGATTCCTGGTCTTTGAGGAATGTCTTATGAGGAGAGATTAGCTGAGCTGAATCTGATTAGCCTCAAGCAAAGGAGACTAAGGTGGACATGATCCAGGTACATAAGATTCTAACAGGCCTGAATGCTGTTCAGCCAAATAGCTATTTCAATATTAGTTTAAATACTAGAAATCGTGGCCATAAGTTGAAATTAGCGGGAGAACATTTTAAGACACATTTGAGGAAGCACTTCTTTACACAGCGTGTAGTTAAAATGTCTTTCTGCTAGTGTAGTGGAAGCCTAAACCCTGGGTTCCTTTAAATCAGTGCTAGATAAGATTTTAACAACTCTGAGCTGTTAGTTAAGTTCTCCCCAAAAGAGCTTGATGGGCCTAATGGCCCCCTCTCATTTGTAAATTTCTTATGTTTTTAAAACAAAAAGAAACACATTCATCTTGAATCAGCATCTCTTCTCTGCTCTTGGTCATGCCATTAAGTCTCATTAACATCACAGGCTGTACCAGCCCTAGCCAGGTAGCAGGGGAAGAAACCCCTTGTATGTCTAATCCACCCCTGGCAAGCCTCAACTGTAATGTCAGATAAAGGCCTCCCCCATAGCCTGGAGAAGGTGGCCACGGATGTAGGGGTCTCGGTCATAGACCTTCCACCACCATGCCGAAAAAAAACTCTAGGTGGTTTAGGAAGAGAGCATATACTGCCAAAAAGATGTTGCGGAATCTTGGGTTATTCGTGAACCAATCACAGGCTAGTTCCAAATGACACCGTAGCTTGGCGCTGTGGATGTGCTGGCTCCCGCTGGTCTAGTTGGTAAACAATCTCAGAGAATTAAAGAAAGCCAGCAGATGCATGGTGTTGTATGGACCAAGGGTGGCATGGTGGTTGGAGGACCCCTCTGTGGCTGATGGCAGCACACATGGTTACATTTCCTCCTCGCCGGCCAGGAACATTCACAATGGCCCATTGGCCAATTATGTTCCTCCCTCTTCTCTTCCTTTTGGTAAGATTAAATCCCACTTCAACAAAGATGAGTTCATGAGAAGTATCTCTGGCATCTATGTCAAATATTCTCTACAAAACAAGTTAAACAGTTCAGTAAATAACTACTCAGAAACACATTGCTGTAGTGCACAATAAGACTTGTACTACAGTATGTACACTGCTGTAATAAATATACTAAATATGGCATGAATATGGTATGCTCATATTCCATGCGTTTGTCTTTGACTCATTAGAGTTCCTTTCGAAAGGAACATGATAGGTCTGTTTCATCCTCAACCTATTCCTTCGAAGAATGCGATCAATTGTGGAGATGCTGACGGAATCAATACCTTTCTTGATCCTCAACAGCTCTCCTTTGAATCTCAGGCAAGCGAATCACATTGTTGGCTATGACCATATTGACGATGGCCATCCCTTGCTATTGTGAGAATAGCCGTCTTCTGCTTCTGTTAGGTGGTCGCGTTTCAGTTCTGCAATACAGTAATCGAATTACTGATGGGATTATAGTCACTTATTTATTAGCCTCTATTTTACAAAATAGGAGCACACAGTAAAACCTGTATTTGATATGGTACAGTAATACAATGCATTTCAGAGAGCATACAATAGCGCAAACAGCTACAGTACATATATGTATTGGAAGAGCGTAGAGTACTGCACTCCAATGTCATACTAGAGAGCAGTATGTAAATTACCTACCTATTTTCCTCTCTGAAGTTCCGGATTATAGAGGCTACTGTAAAGCGGTTCAGATTTGGCTGCACTTTTTGCCCCGCTTCCCTCATGGACAACCCATGGATAAGAAAATGGAAAACTAGAGTTGCACGAATCTGATCAAAAACTACTTGTCTCCTTGCCCTTGTGCTTGCTCTTCCAACTCCTTTTCTATGTCCACTTCCTCTACCTTCAGGTCTTTGTAGATCCATTTTGGTAGTTGGCGTAATGATTTTGTAAATTTAGCTCATAAGCTTAGTAATAGTGTTCAAGCAATCGAGAAAAACTGTAACGGTTTTTAGGGAGGAGACGTGTAAGTTAAATTTCACTTGCTGACAACAGTCAGGCAAGAAGTCATAAATCCATAATATAGGTCTAGGATTCACTGCAAGTTTTAACAATTACCTCACCATCAGATTCAGTTGGATTGTATTGCAGATTTTTTTCTGATGCCTTAAGCACATTTTTGTAACTATTGGCTATTTTTGAAAAACTCTACACACAAATATAAAAACCAAATCAGCAAAACATTGTAGGTCTCTTGCAAAAGCTAATAAATCTTGCTTAACTCTTCGAACCTTTGTAAGGTGTCCAATAATGTTCCTGCCATGTCTCCTCATTTTAATGAGGTTAAAACCTGCCTCACCCACAAAAATCAGCTCAGGACTTATGGCATCTGTCTCTAGCTCCATCACTCTCTGTATAAGACAAAACAAATGCAGCACAGCAGGCCCATGTACAGCACTACAGTATGCACTTCCAGATTCAATACCAATGATACTATAGCTTACCTGCACATATTCATATCACAGTTGTTTTTCAAAAGGGACTCTGTAAATTTGTGTCATCCTGATTCTGTTGTGTGCCAGTACACGAGATAATAGAGATGCTCACATTGTTTATGTTTTGAAAGGTGGTGTCATCCTCTATTATGCGCTGCTGTATTTCTCATAGCCTAATGGAATTATTTGTGATCACCATATTGACTATAAAGGTCTCTTGTTCTTTAGTGAACATTCTTCCTCTGCCCCCAGATTCTGGATGTCTAGCAATTCTGTAGAGTAACAATTTCAGTTTTACATGTACAGTATTGTTGTTTCTCTTTAGAGTATGGAACTATCACAAAACTTAGTGTGAAGTAACTACTAACCGATTCTCATTTGGAAATGTCCTTATGATACCTGCTACAGTGTAGCGGCTCAGGTTAAGCTGAACCCATTGGCTAGCTTCCCTCAGGGTCATTTTATGGTTGATCACATGATCCACTATTGTAGCTTTGGTGACATCAGTTATTCTATTTCTTCTGACCCATCCTCTCCACCTCCTAGTCTTCGTCCTCCTCTAATTCCCACTCTTCTCAGTCTTCCTTCTCCCTCCATTGTGCTCCACACTGAAAGCTTACCTGTGGCTTATTTATAGTGCTCATGCTGATTGCAAAGTGAACTAATTATCTAAAACAGTTTTCAAATGTGACAGTGTGGCCAGATAGTTGGCAAAATAGTGTAAACAATAGCCATACATGTGTTTAGTTTTACAGTACTAGGAGTGTGCTGATCATTTTGAAATTGTGTGTAAAGCAGTGAGTTGTGTTTACAGTTCCGCAAAAAGAGTGCTGTGCAGTGGATTGTATTTACACATAGGCAAATTGTGTGTTACTGAGTGCAATCAGTGTTTATGCTTTTAATTTTGCAAATTCGATGAGTGATTTTGCTATACTGTAACTATTAATAGTTTTAGAAATTGTGCTATATGAATCATTTTAGTGTTTAAGCATTCAGAAAAAACTGTAAAAGCGCTGCTAAAATCAATAAACACACCTTAACCAGGCTCCTTGCATGTTCAAGCTGCTCATAGACATTATTTATAATAGTAAGAAGCACATCTTGAACCCCCCTAGATAATATTGTTAATGGTATACATGCTGTATTGTAAATGTTTTCCACCATACAAAAACCGAAAAGGAGATATCGAACGGAAATTATTTTTCCCTTTCCCCATTCTAGAGACTGGTGGAGTCATTTTCTGACACTGAAATCATGCCATAACTTTCAGAGACAAAAATATATTTTACTGGTTTTCTTCTCTGAAGGTCCAAACTATAGAGGCTACAGTGAACCGGCTTAGATTGGGTTGCACACATTGTCTTGCTTCCCTCATAGTCATGCCATGAACCACAACATGATCTGTGATTGTTGCTCTAATTTTATTTGAAATTATAGCTCTTCTTCTTGGTCTTCCTCCTCGTCCATCACCTCTGACATGCACTCCTCTTCCTCTTCTGTTGTAATGTTCCATGTTGAATTCAGTCACGCTGTTTGCATTTGACTTGGCTTATAGCCTGTTTTTTGAATTGAACATCACCACCAGCATGTACTGCTTACATGGGCCGATGTAAAACAATCTATTGTCTGTTGAAAAATGTGAGCTGTTACAGGACATAGCCATTTATTAACATACTCGATTTAGCAGAAAACGCTAACTAGCTAGATATTTATTCTTCTTAACACTTACCTTTCATTACGAAAGTACTTGCTACGTGTATGATTTCTCAACGTGTTTTCTTGTTTAGCGATGGGTCATGACAACCAATCGCAAGATAGTATTGCAACGCATGATAGAAAGTGAAGTTTTTCATCTTCAGGCTCTGATCACTGTATTCGCCGTCCAAAACTTCTCCACGTACACGCATGCGTGTTTATAATTTACTACAAGTCATAAACATTGGTAGAGCAGTGGATCGAGCTACAGTCGCAAACAGTACTGTTTGCTACCGGTTGTAAAATACACGGGTACACATGCTTGAACTCTGAGCACATGTGCAGTCTAAATCTGGCAAAGACACACAGGCGCACATGTACACTATGCGAGAACCGGATCCGGAAGCTACAGGCGTGTCCACAAAATGACCGCCGTAAAGTACCAAGTATAGTTGAGCAGTTCTCTGTGCATGTCCGATTTTTTTTTTTTAATTGTGGTCATGTAGATCACCATACTTTACTACTTTATTGTTCTTTTTATTCATTGAGACAATATTATTATTTACATTTTTTGGTTTATTTTTCTAACATGGGTTACATTTCAATTATCATACAATAACCGATACATCAACAAACTGTACACTGTTGTGTACTTTCACAAACTACTGGATAATTTCTATTATACGACTATTATACTAAATCAGGAACCAAACCAAGAGTACAGTAAGAGTACATTGTATGAAAAAAATTGTCTAAATATATTATCTTGTGCTACAGTTTTTATATACTTACCATTATTAAATTCATTCAGCTAAAGGACATTAATTTAATTAAACTTTTACACCTCAAAGTACACATAACTTACTTAAGAGTTATTAACAAGTTTATAAAAAATAAGCTGTATCCACTCAGTATCATCTATTAAATTCAATATTACATCTTGCAGTGTAGTTTTTGGATTTGTGTTTAAGGTTTTGAGAAAATGGATGGAGGTTTCAAGAAATGTGCTTTAGCATTGCAGCAGCAGGACGCAAGGCCACGGACAAGACTGGCAGGACAAGCAGGCAGACTTCCAGGCGTGGGCGGAGGCGGGGCTGTAGGAGGCATCTCGGGCGCAGCTGGAAATGAGGCCGGCACTGGAACTCTGGGCGTAGCTGTGGGCAAAGGCAGCGCCGGTACCTCTGGCGTAGCTTTGTGCTGAGGTAGTGCAACAGGCAAAGCCATGGCCGCAGCAGGAAGCTTGGGCGGCGCCGTAACAGGAACCACGGCCGCAGCAGGAGCCACAGCCGAAGCAGGAGGTGGGGCTATAGCAGGCACCTTGGGAGTAGCTGCAAACAGAGGTGGTGCCTCGGGTGCAGCAGCAGGCTGAGGTGGGGCTGTGGGCGTAGCAGCTGCAGCTGGTTGGCGGGCTGCAGCAGGAGCCGTAGGTGGTGCAGCAACCACCGACTCCAGACCAGCAGGGGGTGCCACAGGAACAGCCGACACTGGGCCAGCAGGGGGCACCATAGACTCCAGCAAGACAGACCTGGGCAAGACAGGAACATTGGGTGCCGGCGTGACAGGCAGCTCCACTTTTGGCATAGTGGTGGGCGTGGCGGCGTTGGTAGGCAGGAGGGGCGTGGGCAGAGTGGTAGCAGCTGATGAGAGGTCGGGCGCCTCAGCTAGCGCATCCAGGGTCAGCGCTTCCCAGTCATGCGTGGTCCCTTTAAGAGATCTCAGGACCCACGGGATAGCATCCCATGTGGCGCTGGCCCCTCGATTAGCCAGGCGCTACCCGGCTCTGCTGCTGCGGCAAGGTGGGCTTTCAGTACCTGCGAGGGTGACGCAGGAGGGGTGCCCACAGCGATCGGGGATTCCCCCTGATCACAATCAAGGAGCAAAGCGGGGGAGACAGAGGCAGCTCCTATGCGAATGGTTGGGGCTCCCTCTGGCCCTCCCTGAGGCTCCTTTTCTTCTTCCTGCTCACGGCTGTTGGCGGAGATGCTACTATGTCCAGACGGATGAACGTCAGGTTGGTTGCCTCAGCAGTGAGCGGCGTGACTAGCCACCTCTCCTGTATTCTGTAGAGCAGCTGCCGGAAGTTTTTGTGCACCTCTTCTGCCTGATGCGTGTCCTCATCCAGGGACATCACTGTCAGGATGCCAGCTTTGCCAAGCCATTGTCCAGGCTGTGGGATCTTCCCGGACTTCAGGTTAGGTCAGCCAGTGTAGAACTTCTCTTTTCACTCATCCTCGGCCAGGGTTGTTGGATGCCTTGTCATAGCAGTATATCCAAATCCTCAAACCTGCTCGGAGCAGGGGTGCATTTCCCAAACAACAACTGAAGTTAGCATTAACGATGCCTCGTATTATGGTAATTCAAACTACCCATCATCCGAAGTACAATAGTTTCCAAAAACCGTCGTACCACAGTAGTTTGAACCATGTTAGTTAGTTGGGACTACCGTAATTCGAACTGCAATGGTTCCAGCACTGATTGGTCTGACTCATGGCGAGTCGTGTGCAAAAACTAGTAACAAATTACTTTCACAGCCGGTCGCGTAACAAAACTCATGAGCTGTGTAATATTTATTATATAAATATATAATAATCACATATATATGTCACGCCCAGCTCCGTCTGATCCTCATGTGTGCCACACCCACCTTCTTACCTAGTGTTTATTCTCGATTGTAATCACCTGTTGCTTGTTAAGTTCAACCTGTCTTGTGTATTTAGTCCATGTCTCAGTCAGTATTCCCTAATTCTGTCATTGATTTTTAGTTGTTGTCTACCCCGTATCTCCGAAACAAACCCGTGTGCTGGTGGATCCTTGGCTTCCTGTCTCGTCTTTCTCCGCAAACACAACAAATATATATATATATATATATATATATATATATATATATATGTGTGTGTGTGTGTGTGTGTGTGTATGTCATCAATTTATTGTGTCATTCACATAACACTAATAATATGAAAAACTCAGAAATAGCAATACTGGCAAAAAAAAATTAGATGCTTCTTGGAGTGGTAAACAGAACTTTTAGCTATGACGCTGCATTTTGTGAAAGACGCTCCATCTGTAATTACGGTGATCTCAGTTCATCGTGTTTCAATCACACTACGAACACTTACAAAGTCCTGGTCCAACGTTGTTGCTTACAGAATGTTAATGACTGACTGGAATAGACTGGTGCGTGTAATATCCAAACATCACAGATGTCATTTCTTGAGTACAAAGGAATGGATTCATATTCATAGTGTCATTCTACACTTCGATTATGGCAATGACACCAGTCAGTGAATAAGGAGTACAAAGTGCTGTAAGTCCCTCTGAAGTGTGTCATGAGTGTAATGAAGAAACTGCACATAGAAAGGGTCCGTGTATTTGTAGGTTTTTTCGGAATAACCGTTTGATCAGTTGTGTGCAAATTCTCCAGTCGATCAGTCCTCTATGTACTACTATCAGTAGGGAGTTGCAGCAAAAAACTTTCTGATTAAACTTAAAGCCGTTTCTGTATAAAGTTAGCCACCCCTGTGCTAATGCAATACTTTGCAGTCTGAGAATTCTCCCTATTACTCCCTACAGACAGTTGCCGTACTTATGAACAGAGACCCACACAAAAATTATGCTTCAAACTACATTTTCAGACAACTTCACCTTATATGTGATTGCAGAGCTAAATTATTCCTTATTAGGTATTAAACATTGTTAAATTTCTTACTTACAGAGTGACTATACCCTTCTTATGCCTTGTCCACACGTACACGGGTATTTTTTAAAACAGTGTTTTTCCTCACCCATCCACACAAACATTGTCTTCTAAAATATTTCCGTTCACATGAAAGCGCTAAAATGCGCTGTCAAGAGCATGCCAAACCAACAGGTAGCATTATAACTCTAACTGTACTGCCATGTTCGCCAATCAGAAGCCTAATTGCCAGTCCTGTTAACCATGGCGCACATTCTGACGCCTGTGTTGATCAATATAATGCGAGAGTGACGCAACATTTATCTGTACACATGTAAGAAGTCCTGTTAGCAAACATTTGTTTGAACTATGGTTTTGGGAAACACCTGCATCGTTTAATGATGCATTGATCGTACGTACTACGTAAGTTCGCAGTTACCTCCGTAATTCGAAGCATGGTTTTGGGAAACACCTGCATCGTTTAATGATGCATTGATCGTACGTACTACGTAAGTTCGCAGTTACCTCCGTA
>JAODKE010000101.1:33512461-33522825 GCA_026779605.1 Mormyrus hasselquistii | reverse complement strand
AAGTCAACTTGAGCCCCTTGCACTCATAAGACCAACCTGGCATGACATCTGCATCAAGGCAACTGAACAAATCAACATCATCTTTTTTCAAAGAAGGGCCGAAAGACGTGCCCAATGACACCAGCAGACAGCCGAAATCGTTCCAACATCAGGACACATTTGCCCATCTGCAAGCGAGTGTGTGGCTCCCGCATCGGCCTTCACAGCTATATGAAGTGGCACCAACGTCAATGCCGTTGACTCCCCCCCCCCATCCCCGGAGCAAGCGTCGTCATCGGACACGATGGACAGCTAAGAGAGACATGCTGAACGTATGTCAGACGGTCGCTCCCTGATTGCAATCTGCCAGAGAATTAACTTGGACCTGCAACTTCTCCACGTCTCAGCTGTGAATCTCTGCTGATCAACGGACCCGGGGGAGACGGCGTACTCCAACACAGGTGATCACAATTGGGAATTAACACGAGGTAACGAGGGGGGCGTGGAGGCGGTCGAAATTCATTGAGGCAGTAATTGGTTGATGGTCCCTAAATCAGCGGCGCGCGAGCGCCTCCGAGGCTGTGGAATTGTTTTGGCCGTCTTTCAACCACCTTATGCCGGCTAGCGTGAGTGAAGCACCGCCGCTAAGTCTGGAAAGTGTGGATCTGAATATTCATCGAATATCCAACCTAAAACTAACTTCACCTCGGTGGGCATGGCCCTGGACAATCTCCTGATACCGGACCTAGCTTGTGACATCACTTTTCCAATCATTATTCTTTAGTTTGATGTTTGGTTTCCGGTAAACATCGGCGAAGGCTTATGACATTACAGCAAATGGACAATTGCCTGGGAACCAGTGTTGCCAACTATTTTCAATGAAAAGTCGCCAAATGTCGCTAGATGACGTCATATGCATATTTGCATATTGGTGACATAATTACGTCGTATTTGCATTCTGCGTGCTTTCCTTAATCCTTCCTCATATCTATGTCAGCTGCCGTGCGGTCACGGGAATATGCTGCTCCTTTCAGCCGGAGCAAGCGCTCACTGATCAGAGCAGACACATGGAGATGAGTAACTGTACCGGGAAAGCAAAACCTCGCACTTACAGGACAGTACTGGCGACATTTGGAAAGTTACTAAGGTTTGTCCAAAAGTCGCTAGGCACTTTTTTGAAAAAAAGTCGTCAAGGGGGTCTGAAAAGTCGCTAAATCTAGCGACAAAGTCGCTATATTGGCAACACTGCTGGGAACAGGAACCTCGACCCAAATTTGGAGTTTCCGACAACAGGTGCGTATAATGGCCACGATACCCCGCTGAAAAGTCAGTGGCGTCATAGTCCAGGGTGTAGGGTGTAGAGTGTGGGTGGGGGTAATATGCTTAACAGACACAAATGATGATTTTTATCCATTAAAAAATAATATATCCGTGGCATTATTCTGCCATAGTATGTTGCTAAATACCGCTCACTAGTTCCTGCAGCTAATAAATGTAATTAAATAAATTGGATGCATCTTATTTAAAATAAAAACTAACAAAATACCAATAAATACAAATACAAGTTACATCTACATTAATAGCGACCGGAGAATTTCTAAGTTTAAGGAATACCAGGTTGTTATATATCATTGGAAGGGTCTTTAAATTCCTAATTGAGAACAGAAAACCATTTTAAAATATTCCAATTTTATAAGAAAGTTATGGCCAATTGAAATTTTGAAAAAATGGTCCATCCTGCCACATTTAACATTAAACACAGATGAGCAATTCAAGATCCCCTCCTCAGATTCATCATTCTTTTCCAACATATAGTGTTTTATCCTCCTCCCTATCAAAAATGAAGCTTTTTATTTGTCTTGTGATGTTTCAGGGAGTTGGCATGCCTACCTGATGAGATGCAGAACATTCACCTTCAGTTATAGCCTAGTAAGAACATGGCACTTTTCACTGTCACCCTTTTCCGATTGACGTTAATATTTAGGATCAGCATCTTGCTGCAATATGTGCTGGCGGAAGTGGAGTTGGGCTTTCAGAGCCTCTTCTTTCTCTCCTTTTCCTTTGATATTCTTAAGACTGTCCTCTAGCTGCTTTTCTGTTTGGTAGAGTCCAAAATAAAGAATGTCCCTAAAAATGATCTCCCTTTCTTTCTTGCCTTTCTTTGTTCTACCTCTGCACGTTTCTTTTGTTGGTTCTCTTCTCTCTTCCTGATGATTTCTGTCCTCCGTTCCTTGTAAGATGCCTGTAGTTTCTTGGATTCCTGCTTTGCCTTGGATACTAACATTTCCCACTCATCTTCGGATTTCATGTACAGCCAAGCAGCAGTTTTGTTGAGACAAAACATGATGTATGCTTCTTGGAATAAATGATGGATATTGGACTTGAATCTCAGTAACTGGTCAGTGTATGCAAATACACGCTCGGCAAATTTGTTGTGTTTTACTACGCTATCAGCCTTGGCTTTATCTTCTAGTGATGGCCTGAAGTTTTCACCTCCTTCTAGGAACACAGCGTAGTGTTTTTTCAGTAAGGCTGTAACTGCTGGAAGCACCACTGCCAGTACAGCTTCTACTTCATTGTCAATTTCTGCTGGTTTTGTCAGGTATTCATAGATAGAATCCTTCTTCACTACCCATTCTGGTCTTTCTGAAGAAACCAAATCACCTTTCATGAATTCTGCAACATTAGCACAAGATCTGTTCAGGAAATTTAATACCTCTTGGACAAAGTAACCCATTTCAAACATGTGAATGCTGTTGTCTTCAATAACTCGCCATAGTGGGGCTGTCACAAACTTGCTCACAAGGCCTAGCGCTTTGCAGCCAGCTAGATACTGTGGCTGTTTCAGGTCAGCAAGGACAGCTTGGAGGAGCTGGTTTGGTGTTTGTTTCCCTTCAATGTAGCTTATCATTTCTTCATGTAGAAAGTAGACAAATCTTCTATTGAAGAATATGATATTGAATCTATTCCCACGGATTGGGACTATGGGAAATGATGCCATTTCACTTGACTTCAGTTTCTTTTATAACGGCTCATATAACATGAAGTCCCCAAAGTCCCCAGACATCTCATCCCCACCACGAGAAAATGCCTTGGCTGCAGATCTGACCAGTCTCACTGTCCCAGTCATTGTTCTTGACAATTTGAGGACCAGTTATATTCAGTGATGATGACTTCTCTAACTCCAGCAATGCAGCTCCTGTGACTTTGTACATAACTATGAAGTCCGCAGTAGAAATTCCTAATCCTTTCAAGCGGTCTTTTCTCTTCTTCTGTGAGTTGATCCCAGTGTGCTGTTACCTCTGGCAGAATGTTCATTCTATAATTGTCAAGCATTTCATTCCACTTCATTTCGGTGGAAGCTCTGTCTGGCATAGTGTTCTGTATGTGACTAAGAATCTGTTTTCCCAAGTCAGAGGTCTCGTCACAGTTTTTACGATCATCAATGTCCTGGAGCACTTCCTTGAATGTATTGATAGTATCTTCTGCTGATTTTGTAGCCAAATCTCTAATTCCTAACACCCAATACCTTTTCCTTGAATCTGTCGCATGAAACCACATGTACCTTTCGCTGCATTTTGAGGTTTCATCGCTATATAATGTTGTATTCTCCTCCTTGCTGAACTCCTCCCCCAGCTGCACTTGAGAAAGGTGTAGCCTTTCAATGTTCATGTTTCTTATGGTTTTTTCACTTACCAGTTGATCTGCTTTTTCCCCCAGCAAAGCCCAGCACAGCTTGAATCACTGGTCCAATATGATCTAAGAAAACATGTTCCTCCAGAAGTTTATAAACCATTTCTCTGAAACTACTTTTATAACAGTTTTTTTCTTTGTCAAAGGTTGACACAGTCTCACTTTGAATTTCCTTAATCTTATCCTCAAGAATTCTTATTTGCTCAGAAAGATGCAGTTTTTCCTCTTTATCACTTGAAATTACTGAATTCAGTCTACAGATTTCCAACTCTAAGTGGGCCACATCACTAGCTGAACTTACACTCTCCTGTTGTGCTTCAAGCCTGGCTGCTTTTTCACGGTGGTATGATTCGCATGCACGCATTCTCTTCATTGAAGACATTGTATTTTCCAATTTTAAATTTAAATATACATTTTCACTGCTAGAGGTATTCAGTTCATCCTGTGCTGTGCTAAGTTTACTTTCAGCAGTATGTAATGCAGTCTGTAGGTCAGCTGCGCCTTGGCGGGTAAGTACTGATTTAGAAGTCAAAGATGCTGCATCAGACTCTATATCTTTCGTCTGAGAACACTTTGGAAACTCATTGAGAGAATCAATCCAATGCTGGAATGTTCCGGTCTGCCCAGCTGTTCCGTTTTTCTGCTCCCTGGTATGATTTAAGTTCAGCTTCTTGTGCTTCTGCTTTAGCCGACAGAGTGATGAACGTTTAGCGATCGATGATGGGCGTGGTTCAGAAGACATGTCAAGCAACCACCCAATGCAGTCCTCAATCCCATTTTGTTGCATGTATCGATTGACATCTCCATTAGTTATCATTGTTTTTGCATTTGTGAAGGGTGCAAAGCCTGAAATGTGTGAAAGAAGCAGAACATGCAAGGCGTGGGTGCAAAGCAAATGCATTTGTGAGGTGGCGGTGGGGGGGGGGAGAACTTGGACAATAATGATGTGCTAAAACAAATAAGAAAATAAAATCAATTGGAGGTGCATTGGTGCATAAACAAGATCAAATACACTGCAAAATCACCTTCTAAAAGCCTTTCCACAACACAAAAACAAAGAGCAATGGGTACAGCACAGAAGCCCATGTATTTGTCCTAAGACCACTGACTTCTCCAAAATGGCCACCTTTCACAGCAAACCTCCCCAAAATTACGTAAAGGGTATGGATTAGATAAGAAACTCACATAAGATATGGATTATATAGACTTTTTATTTTCATTTTATGTGGTTATTTCATCATTTACATTGATATTCTAATGGATGTTTGAGGATTCCCGAAGGTGAGTTTTCCATGTTGATAGAATAGGCATACATGGCAGCCGCCATCTTGGATCTGGTTTCTATTACTAAGTTATAGTGTTTTATTCCTTTTAATTAACCAAACGTAGTTGAATTTAGCTAAATGTTGCTAAACAACCTGGGGCTGTGGTGTTAGAGTTTGATTTTTATTTAAATCAGAAATAGATTATTTTATACTATTTACAAATAAATCAGATTAACAAATAGAGTTAATGTGCTTTCTGTCAGGATGGTGGCGTGCTTCTCACAATCCAGGGCCATCAGTTTGCATCACGACAACAATTTCCGCTGGTAGCCATTTTGTCACCAATTTGACAGCGAGGCGGCTCTTTAAAGAAAATAGTGCCTCTATGTGCATGCGTGACAGGAGAGCGAGGGTGAGAGAGAGAGAGATAGCACATGCGTTAATTTTAACATACTGCATCTACACTGTACCTGTACTCTTTTATGCAGTGGTAGTTATACCATATATCATGTGTTGGTGACGACAGGATAGGTACGAGAGGGCAGGGGGAGAAGCACACAAGTGAGTTGCTGTAAGATAACATTAGGAGTTCCAAATAAAAGTGTTTGATAAATTGCACAGCTTGGAGAACTGATTTTGTTTACACCCCAACTAAACACGACATAGTGTCAGAAGCAGTCCAACCTGTTGCAGCACAATCGTTCAGGATTTTGTGAAGTTACTATGCTCCAAATTATTATGCAAATGGAATTTCAGTAGAATTTCATCTAAATATGCATTTAATTTTTAGTTTGTATGTCAGTTTTTGCCTATTTTATTCTTCATCTCATTCTAGATAACTGGTGTCAAGCTCAGATAAGTTTGTGAATTAGCTTCTCAGGATCTTCATTAAATGGAAATTTATTTAAAGAGATATTAAGCATTTTTATTAAGCAGACCCAAACAGTTGCGTAACAGTCACAGAGTACTCAACTGGTTGTTTGAAACAAAATCCTGGTTTGGATTTTTACTTTCTGGACCTGAAATGTCCGACTCTGCTAAAAACAATGATTAATCATTTAATGATTAAATGGTAAGTATTTGGGAATATTTATAACACCTATTTTTGACCAAATGTATATAAGAAATTTCACACCTCTATTTGAACATATTAAGCAGGACTTGGAGAGATGGAATGCTTTACCTATTTCATGTCTGGGTCGTGTGGCTTTGTTGAAAATTAATATTATCCCTAGGTTGCTATATCCAATCCAGATGTTACCTGTTATATTTTCACATAGAACTGTCAAGCACCTGCATAGTTTGTCTAGTTCTCTAACATGGTCTAAGAAAAAGCCACACCTCAAATTAGCCACCCTGTGCATCTCATCCTCAAAGGGTGGCCTTGACCTCCCAGACATTCAAAAATATCAGTTGTGTATTCATTTGTGGGCTATTGTTAACTGGATACACAACCAGTGTTGCTTTGGCTTGATTATAGAAAGCTCCATGTTTAAATTTCCGTTAGTAAGCCTTCAATTTCTCAAAGGACTCAAAACCCTCAAGCCGACATGTTTATACCCTAATTACGATATGCACTGTTAAAGCATGGCAGATCGCTAGAGAACTAGAAGGACAATCTTGTGTGTTTTTACCCCAATAATCATACAGGTGGCTGCCCTTTGCGGACAGCTTGCTCTACAAAGAGCAAGTTGAGGGAGGCGTAAAAAAACAATTTCCCCACAGGGATCAATAAAGTTGTAATTACTAAATAATAATAATCATATTTATTAATCACAACTTGCTCTTTGTAGAGCAAGCTGTCCGCGAAGGGCAGCCACCTGTTGGGGCACCCAGGGAAGCTGGGGGTTAAGGGCCTTGCTCAAGGAGCAAGAGGCATGCTGAGGCTGGGTTTGCGACCTTGTGATTACAGGCACACAGGCTTAACCCACTGAGCCACATGCTGCCCACGAAATGGGTTCTCTGCATTTAACCCATATGTGACATCACAGAGCGCAGCTAATTCAGTGTCCGGGGAGCAGTGCTTGGGTGCAGTACCTTGCTGGTCAGGGATTTGAGCCTGCTGTCTTTCAATTACAAGTGTGCTTCCCTAACCTAATTAAGCCACCACTGGCCACTCCCCAATATGTGATAATCCAGATTTTTACCAGGAACAATAGACAGTGGCTTTCGAGTTTGGGCATCTAAGGGGCTCTCCACTTTACATGATTTACTAGATGGGTCCACTCTCATGTCTTTTAACCAATTAATAGAGAAATTTAGTATCATTCAAGATTTTTTTTCATTACTTACAGTTAAGAGATTTTGTTAGGAGGGACACTACCATTCATAATGTCCAAAGTGTCTCACATATACAGAAGCAGCTCTTAATGCTTTGGTCGAGCAATACCAAAAGCTCTTTCTATAACATTCTCAAAGAGTATAATTCTGCAAACACTTCTCACTTAAAGGAAATATGGGAGAGGGAACTTGATGTTGATTGCTTGATTACGGATCATGAATGGTCTGAGGCTTGGAGGAACACAAATACCCTAATTGTTTGTAATAAAGTTAAAGCGATTCAACTTAAGATTTTACACAGAGTTCATATATCGCCCTCCCAACACCATCTGCTTAATATTAACTCTTCCCCACAATGTCCTAAGTGTAGAGACAGGTAGTCTCACCCACTGCCTGTGATCTTATTTAGGAATTCAGCTATTCTGGCGCATTATAGGTAAGAAACGAACAGAATCTTATCCATCTCTGTAGAGTGCGACCCCTTATATATAATATTACTAGGAATTCTAAATGACCACATTACACATAAAAATAAAAACAAACTGTGCAAAATATTAACATTCTGTGCAAGAAAATGTATTATCTTGAACTGGATATCAGACAAAGTTCAGTCAATAACACTTTGGTTTAGTGTTTTATTTCAGTTCTTACATACTTGTCAAATGGCAAAGAGAATGTATTTTATAATACATGGGATCCCTTTATGTTATATACTGGTCTAGAGCTTTCTAGCGTTCTTACAAGAGGGTTTACATAGCCTCTTATGCAATTTACATAAAGTCATGATTCTATTGTTACCCAAGCACCTAAATGTAAGTGCCAAGCTGCTTTGTTTTGTTTTATGTTATTGTGTTGTCGAGTTACTTCATCTGTGTGTTCTGTGCAAAAAAATCAATAAACACATGCATAAAAAATAAATAAATCTGAAAAATTGTTACAGATGCTGAGGATATTGCAGTTGCTGAAGTAGTTCATCAGTAGTTATCACATGGACATGCAAAATAAATTTTGCAGCACCCTGTGTTCCATACACTACAGGTTCTCCTTTTAATAAAGGAATCAAAATAAAGGAACCAATAAAGGAAAAAGCCTGAAAATATATTTCATATGTTCATAGGAAAAGTACATGGTATTTTTTTCTTATCAAAAAACAGGAGAATATCCAATTGTGTGTTGTTGGCAAACTCATCACAAACAGGGTTATCAACTTAGGTCAGCTGGCTGTTATGTGATTTTCAATTCAAGACAAGACTGCACCCACATTTACATGTATGTAGAGTTTCATTACTTGTAAATAGTCTGTAGGGTTTGCAAACTACCCCAGTGCTTCTGATGTAGCTAATTTTATATTTCTAATGGGATAATACAGATTTGCCTTAAGATTTCTTGTGTGTATGTGTGAGTCTGAAAGTTACGTCAGAGCAGAGTTACAGCAAATGCATGAGAGTTCAATTGAATTGAATTGAATTCAAATCAAATCACTTTATTTAACCCCAAGAGGCAATTAAAAAGGCATGTCGAGTAGCACAGCCACCATTCACACATGATAATAAATACAGAATAAAAAACACATGTACATATAAAAGACAAAGTGCTTTGCTGCTAGGCAAAAACTAATGCTATGTCTTCTAATAAAGTTTCATTAAGAAGTTCCATTAAAAAGTCTGTTAATGTGATTCTGAATCACCCATGTTGAAAGTTGAGGAGCTGGACAGCCCTGGGGACAAATGTTGCCCTTCTCCTCTGTGTCCTGCAACTTGGACAGTGAAACCTGCATCATGAAGGGAGCCATTCAAAAATGCGAAACAGTATATGTGAGGGATCCTGTGAAATCCTGCAAGCTGATTTCGAGTCTGTTGTCTACATAGGGTGGAGAGAGCTCTAACAGGGTGATCAATCATTTTCAACTTTGGCAGAGTGAAGGAGGCATTCAATAATAATGGAGTATCAGTGGTTGTATTAGTGTATCAGAGTATCAATAGTTCTACCTAAAGTCAACAGAATCAAAGAGTAAGCTTTTGAATGTTTTTTTGTGTAAATGGTATATTAATGTCTCTCCAAAAACAAACAAACAAATAAATAATTATGGGGGGAACCACAACCCCCATCCCTGCTTTGCAAATTCTATCTACCCGTAATTCTTCAGTTTTAAAGTGCCAATCCAAGTGAAGGTCCCAGGATGACAATTTTGTCAGGGGCCTAGAGTTTCTAGATAGTGGTGAGACCAAGACCGATCATTAAATTATGCTTGTAAATACCAAGACTGATCATTATGCTTGTAATATGCAATAAAATAAATGTTAACAATATTGTAACATGATGTTTCAAACAAAAGATGCATCGGTAACAATAATATAGCTCATTCTAATTTAGATACTAGTATGTTGCTTTTGAAATTGTAACAGACAAAGGTGCCACTACAAAAAACAGCCATACCTGCTTATCACCTCATGCATAAATCCATACCAACAAGTTGTTTAAGGTTTTTCTGGAGAAGACAAACAAATTTCAATAAAATAAGCAGTCAACATCCAAACAAATCACAACTGGAGTCCATGTATGGCCTCTGTATTTCCAAACATGTTAATCATGACTAAACTGTGTTTATTTCACTACTGTTTCATTATTATTAATAAATTATTTGTATATGTAAAAGATTAATATTTATATACATTAATGTTATTCTCGGGTATTTCTGTTAAGTAGAAGACTATGTAGAGCTTATGTTACTTTTTTCCCATTAAAAACAATTGTTAAAGCTCCCAGTATTGATGAAAGGAGATTTTGATGAAAACTGTGTATAAGCTGCAAATCCTTTTAAAACAAGCAGCTCATGCTGCCGCAATGCTAAATGATCTCGATATCTGTATTAAAAATAATAATTGAAAGTATGGCTGTTCTCAGCTTCCGTGCTCCAGTAGTCAGGACAACATTTAATACAATTGTGTATGACCTTTTACTAGTGAGCTAACAACTTACCAGCTCTTTGTTTAGTTGTTTGATCTTGTTATAGAAGTAGCATAAAATGCATATCGCTCCGAGCAAAGCAAGAACTAATACAATTGTGATAGATAGATATTTAAGATCTAAGGGAAAGAAAAACACGACATTCAGTGTAAGCCTAAATTTTTGTGACATGTACCAAGG
>JAODKE010000101.1:33458136-33475947 GCA_026779605.1 Mormyrus hasselquistii | reverse complement strand
GTGCGTGAGGCTGTGAAGTTCCGACTAGATATAGTCGGGCTCACCTCGACGCATGGCCTGGGCTCTGGAACCAGTCTTCTTGAAGGGGGTTGGACCCTCTTCCACTCTGGAGTTGCTCACAGAGAGAGGCGCCGAGCTGGGGTGGGCAAACTTATTGCCCCCTGGCTGGGCGCCTGTACATTGGGGTTTACCGCAGTGGAACGAGAGGGTAGCCTCCCTTCACCTTTGGGTGGGGGGACGGGTCCTGACTGTTGTTTAAGTTCTTACTAATCGTACACTTAAAAGCATGAAAACTAATAAATTACTACAAGAATTAAACATAACAAATTAAACGGATGCAAATAGATTCAGTTCCAATGAAATTTTTGCGGATCTGTGAATTCGCGAATCAGGTACCGCAAATGCACGAGGGCGTACTATATATACAATGTACTTCTTGAGGTTTGCTGAGGAGTTTTTAAATGCCATTATTTCTGTATTTTTCAGTAAGCATAAGAGGCACTTCATCCTGTATGACGAGTCTCTCAGAGCATTTCTCACAAATGAGGCCACGGGCTTAAATCCTTGTTACCACTGTCATTTGTCGCCGAAGTTACAAGTACTGTTGCTATTTCTATCAGACACCAGAGTTTTTGCTTCAGTAACTGCCAAAGCCACATTCCACTTGGCTTACTGGTCAGTTGTTCCAGGAGTCCCACAAGCTAACAAGCTTAGGAGACATCCTTCCTCAACCTGACAGCTCTCTTTACAGCTGGTATCAACTACCAGGTTTGAGGATCGCCACCACAAAAGGCACCAACGACCATATGGCCACAGTTCCACACAGCCACTTCCCATCCAAGTTCTCCAAGAAGGGTATTCTGAACTGGTTTTTAGTGCATCGAAACAAACAACAATCAGAGCCCATCACCGAATACAAAGTCGACAATCAGTCCGCCAAGACCCCTGTCTTTGACTGCCACCTGATCTACACTGCACTTGACCACCACAGCCCCTCCTGCAGGTGATGGGCCCACAGGAGAGTGGAACCCTTTCAGGCTATGCTCGCCCAGGGACTCTGAGTAAAGAGGCCTTGGTCTCCCCAGTCCGGGCAGGGTCATTTTTCTCTATGGTAACCGTCAAGGGGGTCTATGTGAATAGTACTTAGTCTAGCCACTCACCTAGGACCAATATGCTTTGGGAGACCCTACCAGGGGCAATTACCCATGACGACATAGCTCCTAGGATCACAGAGGCTCCCAAACGCCTCTACCACAATAAAGTGGCAATCCATGAACAGGCATTAAACTATAGTAGATTAATATTTCAGTTAATTGTAAATGTAAACATTAGTTTAATGCCAGTGGCATTCTAACAGTGTTCATTGGTGGCTAATTTATTAAGACAGATGTAAAAAACAGACAATCTGAAGGTCCTAGAGGACCAGGTTGGGAAACACTGTTTTTGATGCTTCTTAGATGCAGTCATACATCACTTAGGTATGTATTTCATTGGCTGTACATCCAACAAAGGACATCACCTTACGGGTATTATTATGGAAAATGCATTTTTCCAGGTTGCCCATGACAGAATAAATAGGGGTAAGGAGAATCTTGTTGCAGAGCAGATGCAGGTGGCATTTTATTTCCAGCAGGCTGGTTACAAGGTACAAAACTTCTCCAGAATGGGGACATCCAGGGGTTCTGACAAGTTTAATACATAAATATATCTGATTTGCAGTATTATACATAATAATGTCAAGTGAGTTTTTCATGTGCTGCAGCCTGGTGTTTCTTCCAGCTGATGTCATTGAGATACCCAACAAATCAGAAAGTGATATCACCCCATAGCACCGCCCCCATAATTCAACACATGTCCTTTTTCCATTCTCACCCCTTCTCTTCATGATGCAGAAGGGCAGTTGTTTTTCTGAAGTGGCATGTAATTTAAAATGCAACAAATATCACTGAACACACAAGCTGTTTATTATGTTGCTTGGCTGTATGTCTTACTAGCTACTGATATAGTAGCTGACACTTTGGCTAGTGCTTCGGGTAGTTAAGCTATGGAACATCTTAAGGGTATAAATTGTAAGGCAGAGTATGTCTCGAGATGGCATTTTTACCTTTATACATTGCCACATGGTATTTTTTACCCTCAAGACAGGTGGTAGAAAAATACATGTTTGAAAAAATGTGTAGACATGCATTTTTATTAGTGCTGTCAACGTTAATGTGTTAACAGTCATGATTGATATATAAACCTTACTGTGCTATTTCATTTTAAACACAAATTAACCCTCTGGAATTGATGAAACAGAAATCTGTCTAAAAAAATCTGTGTTTTTGTTGTAGACAAATAGAAAAACATCCATAGAACCTTGATCAGTCTACTTTTCATATATATATATATATGAATATAGGTAGAAACTAAATATATTTTAGAGCTTTGTAAGGAGAATAAAAAGAACAAGAACCACTGATCAACCATCCATTTGCAAATAGCACTATTCATATTACAACGATACGACAATCTGACAGTCATTATTGGGTCAGGAAAACAAGTGAATACTCCTAATTTGACACACATAAAGAAGTGCAAAAAATCTGCATTCTGTTTACACTGATTGAGGAAATTCAACCTTTTATTTTATGATATGAGAGGGTTTTCACGATAAAAATACACCTCTTCAAATCATGGATAACTGCTAATTCAATTCAGTTGTTTTCTACTTTTGATCGCTACTGTAAAACCTTGTCTTTATACATATATGCAAACTGTTGGTAACTAAGTTGTTCTTTTAGTGTTTTTCACTACCTTTTTGAGACTTTTTTGCAAGTATAAGACTACAAAGCAATAATTTTATTTATCTTATTACGTTCCTCAAAATACATATAAAATATATGTAAAATATTAACTTTTGTACTAAAAATACGTGTATAATTCATATATGAAGTTGTGATGCAAAATTAAAAATTAATAGCAGAGCAGGGGCACATTTCCTAGAAGCATAGTTGCTAATTACATTTGAAAATGGTCTCAACTATCAAAACTAAGATGTTATACTAAAAAAGTGTGATTCGTCTCATCTGTTTTTCATGCATTTCTTTGTTCCAAGACCACACATGTATTTGTTTCACCTTCCAAAAATACACCAATACATCCATTTTGTATTAAGTAATCGCGATTAATCACAGCCTATTATAGTGATTGACGTGATACATTTTTGAATCAATTGTATACCTCATGAACACAATACAAATGCACGTGTTAAAAAGGTTTTTAAGTACTAAGATCTACCTAATACTTTTTGATTCGAGGGCAAAAGGTACGGTCTGTAATGCATTATATTGGTTGCCATATGATAATATTTCAGCTTTTAATCATAAACACTGAAACTCAAAATTCATGAAGTTTATTGTTTTATCTGATACGTTGAATTGTATGTCTGACTTGGAGCAAGTGAAGTAAAAGGACCAAAGTAATCAGGGCCAGAGTGAAACTGAATTTTTAATCAGTTGAGGCCTCCAGACAGCCCAATATAAAACTATATATAGTGAAGGAAATAATTATTTGACCCCCTGCTGAATTCTTAAGTTGACTCATTAATAAAGAAACGAGAAGTCTGTAATTTCAGTGGTATGTGTCACGATTCGCTCCGTCCGATCCTCCCGTGTGCCACGCCCACCTCATTACCTTGTGTTCCTGCCCGATTGTGTTCACCTGTGTCCTGTTAATCCCCGTTTAGCAGTGTATATGAGTCCACATCTCCCCTAGTCTGATGTCGGTCATTGTTGTTGTTGTTGTTGTATGGTGATGGTGATTTGTGCCCGTTTATTGAAAGTAAACCCTGTTTCCCGTTGAATCGTGCCTCCGTGCCTGCTTGCCCGCCGCTAACCGTGACAGTATGCTTGTTTAAACAGCAAAAGATATTAACAAAACAAGCAAGAAAAAAAATCATTAAGTAACAGTTACAAAACAATTTCTCAATTTATTTAGGGAAATAAGTATTTGATCCCTTAGAACACATGCTATAGTACTTGGTGGAATAACCATTGTGTGCAAGCACAGCTGACTGATATTTCTTGTAGTTGGTCACCAGGATTCCATGCAGATCACCAGGAATTTTCATCCACCCCTCTTTGCAGACCTCCTCCAAATCTTTATGGTTTTTAGGCTGTCACTTGGACAGACGAAGCTTGAGTTCCCTCAGTAGGTTTTCTATGGAATTACGGTCCAGAGACTGGCTAGGGCACTTCAAGACCTCAATGTGCTTGTTCTTGAATCACTAATTTGTTGTCTTGGCTGTATGCTTTGGGTTGTTGTCTTGCTGGAAAACCCACCCGCAATGCATTTTCCATGCCCTGGCTGAAGGAAGGAGGTTCTCATCCAAGATTTTACAGTACATGGCCCCGTCCATCTTTCCTTCCATGCAGTGAAAACATCCTATACCGTTGTCAGAAAAACACCCCCAAAGCATAATACTTCCACCTCTGTGTTTGACAGTAGGGAAGGTGTTCCTGGGGTTACAGTCAGCATTCATTTTTAATCTAAACACAATGAGTAGAGCTGATGCCAAAAAGCTCAATTTTGGTCTCATCTGACCACATGACATTCTTTCAAGCCTCATTGGAATTATTCAGGTGTCCATTGGCATACTTCAGACGGACCTCAACATGGACCATCCTTAGCAGGGGTACTTTGCGAGCACTGCAGGATTTCAAACCGTAACGGCAGGATGTGTTACTGATGGTTTTTTTGGTGACTGTGGTTCCTGCTGTTTTGGGATCATTAACAAACTCCTCCTATGTATATCTGGGGTTAGCCCTCACCATTCTTAAGATCAGTGATGCTGAAAAAGATAAAATCTTCCTTGGGGCCCCAGACCGAGGGAGATTGAAAGTTATTTTGTCTTTCTTCCATTTGCAAATAATTCCACCAATAGTTGTCACTTTCTCACCAGGCTGCTTGCTGATGGTAATTCCACCTTTGTGAAGGCCAAAAATCTTTTCTCTGGTGTCTTTAAACGTCTCTTTGGTATTTTCCATGATGATAAGATTGAAGATGTAGACAGGTTAGTGACCCAAGAATACTATTAACAAAGTAATGTCATTAAATGACAACGATGACTTGGTATCTGTTAATACTTAAGTACTACTTGTGTTGTGTTAGTGCACATGTACTTGACCTAATTTCTTAATGGCTTGTAGGGGATCAAATACTTATTTCTCAAGATAAATGACAAATTGGTTTGTAACCATTACATGATGATTTTTTTTGCTTGTTTTGTCAGTAATCTATTTTTTGCTGTTTTAATAAACATACCAACGAATCCACGACCGCCGGGACTGTGACCTCGGGCGCCGAGACCTGAGCTGCCGGAACTGGGACCTTGGGTGCAGGGACCTCGACCACCGGAACTGGGACCTTGGGTGCGGGGGCCTCGACCAGGCCAGGGTCTCCAGTGCAGGTGCCGCAGTGGACAGACTAGCCTCAGGTGTAGGCACTGCAGCAGGCAGACCAGCCAATATGATTAAAGCATGGCACAGCTTTGACATAAATAAGAAAGCCTCATCAACGTGCACATTAAATATATAGTCTATGCAAATTCCAATGCATCTTTAATAAATCATAATCTTCTTACACAATTTATTTTTCCTAGATTTGAATGGAACATTAATAATGCACATTTTGATAAAAGTCTGGTATTAAACCAACTTCTTGTTGGTTGTAACAACTAACCCAATATTTAACTAGTATCAGGTGAGTGCTGCTCTCAGGATTCAAACTTCAGACTTTTTGGTGTTGTAGGGAGAAAAATGTCTTCTTGTTCACAATGCAGTTTATTATGCAATGGCCCATTTTGCATTGACAAACGAATTTGAATTTGAATGGCAGATAAAGGAGTTCACAGGTGTTAAGAAAATACATAAAAATTTAAAATATAGTTGAAAGATTAGGAGAATTATATACATACTTTGATTGCTGCTGACAGGTGTTGGTATTTTGATAAACTTCCCAGTATTAATGGTCAGTGGCCAGTGCTCGGCCCTGGTGAGGTCTTTGCGGCTCCGCAAGTGCCCAGCCCTAGAAACCCTCTGCTGTTCAACTAGCATCTGGCCCAGATGAGGCCTTTGCCGACCTGCTAGTACTTGACCCAGGTGCCCCAGCTATGCTCTGCCCGCTACCTGAGGGTCCCACCATGCAGAACATGTAGCCTTATAAGACGTAATAAAACCTCCCCACGAGGGGTTTTCCTGAACAGCCTGAAGTCTGTGACACCAGGTATTATCGATTTCTGTCATCTATGTTTTTTTTTCCCTGTCTAGAGCAGGGGTCACCAACCTTTTTGAAACTGAGAGGTACTTCACAGGTACTGAGCAATACAAAGTGCTACCAGTTTGAAACGTCTTTCTAAACTTCATGTATAATAAACGTTTTAAATGCTTTTTTTTTGATATTGTCATTTTAAAATCTATATAAATGCAAATGTGATTAAAGAAGAATAGCAACACGATAAAATTAAATTTTAGATGCTGCTCACTGGTTCTATTTTTAGAACAGGTCTGCGGGCAACTCATGTGGTCCTGGGGAGCATCCTGGTGCCCGTGGGCACCATATTGGTGATCCCTTGTCTACAGAATCATATGTAACTGCCTTAGTCTGTCCACATTGTTTACTTTACTGCCATTAATGTGCATATCCAGCTTAGCAATTTCTTTATTGTATAGCCTATTGTGTAGAGTAATATCCAATTAAAACTGCTAATTATATAATGCTGACTAGACGTACTGTATTACTGACCAGTCATGAAGTATTTATAGTGGTCATAAACAAATTTGCTAACGGGATCCCATGGTGTTCTCTCAATGGCCTCTCATCGAATAACCTGAAGCCATAAACCTCACCTTTTGCACTCAGTAGTGAGGAGAACTGAATGTGTGGGTGCGTTTGATGGTACAGGACACAGCACAGCAACTTTTAGGCATGGTGAAAACCTCTATCACGTATATGACAGCAGTCAATTTTTCCATTTTGTTTTCCCTCCAAAAGGGACATGTAGGAAAAATTGAAAGTAATTTTGGTCTCCACCAATGTGTTGGGAAATTAATTAATTTATAGTTATGCTGGGACGATATGTTTCTCCAATAAACAATATTATAGAAGTCCCAATTGTACAGTTACTGGAAGATTTAGTTCCAGGATATGAGAGGAATTCATTAATAAATTCTTTCTGTTGAACTGCAGATAAACGCTGCTACTCGCTAACAAGCAGCAACATGTAGCTTCCACCTGGGTCCTAACCCCCACCTCTACCTGTAGCAGCTTAAACAGCCAGTACATAATTTTAATTAAATAATGACAGCTAGGACTTACAGTATTATTTTTAATTTCAATTCGTCGTCTTGCTTCTATTTGTTAAGAACGTACCTGCGCTCAATGTTATCTTGTATAAAATGTATGGATATATAATTTAAAAATAGTATGATAATTACAAGATTTTCAAGGGAGTGAGGCTGAAGCCCACCCTGAATAGGCCTAATGATGCCCATGTTTAGATACATCCAATTTGTGATAATCCATTATTAAGTTCAGGTTTATAAGGATTTCTCTGTCAATTTGAGACCAAACAGGACATCGCAATCTGCAGGTTTACACATCGTATGATCTGCATAAATTTATCCATAATTTAAAATACATCATACATGTTGATTATTCACATCAGTATATAGTCATTCTAAATCAGTTTAAGTGGCCATTAGTTTCCTAGAGTAACAGTCTCAATTTAACATTTGTAAATTACAATTTGTGCTTAACATGGGATTACTACAATAATTTGATATCGGTGTTTAACACCACACATAATAATTAATTAATTCAATGTAAAGCATGGGCGAATGTAAGAATAAAGAGGAATGCACCGAAATGGTTTTATAACTCCTCTGGAATGTGGGGATAAAAGGGGAGTGTCTCTGAATTAGTCTAAACACAGAAAGTACTCTTCAATAGCAGGGCTCAAGCCTTAACAGAATGGTTAAACTGCAAATAGCCATAACTGAGCCAAAACAATGAAGTCATGCCTCAAAATCAAAAGATTCTATGAATGACGTTTATGCCACTAAAATAAAAAGTACCATCATCAAATCAAAACACAACATGCTTAGACATATTATGAAAATGACAGTTTAAATATGCCCCCTATCAGTTCTGACCTTCTCATTGATACTGACTAAACATGTTTCTTTAGCAAGCTGTTTTTATTCATTTTGAGACACCAGATTCAACATTGCAAGGCTCTATGTTACAGTATGTAAAGGTCACTGGTAAGAAAAAGCATTAATTCACATCCGCACCAAAATCTCATTACACAGTTCAATACAGCAGAATAATAAACAAGAGGAGTCACAGCACTGTATAACACAAAATTAAAATGACGACAAAGGCATGTGCTGTGTAACCAAAATACTACACTGCTCTATTACAGCAATTTTGTGCAATACATTCACGAGTCATTCTGAAAGTTTGAACTGTTTTGCATATGGTGACTTACAGGATGATCACTTACAAATATTGTTCTGGGCAGAAAACACCACCACTAGGAACCTACATAATCCACTGTGATCGAAAATACTTTACCAAAGTATCACATAGACCCATCCAGTTTATATGGGCACTAGCTCATTGTGGGAAATTCCAAGATCAGCCGGATGATGTAATTTCCAGTGTTTCCTGAGTGTTTCCCAGAGCCTATGCCCAGTGGGATGTATGCAGCTCACTTTGGAACCAAGACAAATCTTTATATGACCACACTGCTTTATCTGATTCTTCTGGACCTGATGGAGGTCCTTCTGCATTTCCAAACTCCTTACCTTGTCATGGGGAGGGAGTCGTGCAAGCTTGCAGAGGAACCTCATTTTGGCATCTTGAATGTGCAACCTTGATTTCTGTTCATTATGCACATGGGTCATGACCATAGATCAAGATAGGGACATATATTGACTGGCAAACCCTGAACATCACCTTATAGCTTTACTCGTGTTTTACTACCACAGACCTCCACAGTGCCCACAAAACTACAGTCACCAAACTGGTCTGTCTATCATTCTACATATCCCCTCTCATCAGTTTTCTATGCCACGTTCATTTTAACTGAAATCTTCCATCAAGATGTGCTTGGAATCTGATCATAGAGTCCTGCCATTTAACAAACATAACAAACACAGGGAATCAACTACAACAACGAGGATGTCTCTTGGTGTTCCTTTTATTTGTGAAAGATCCATCCATCTATTTTTTTATACCCAACATTTTTCCTTGAATCTATTTTTTATATGTAGGGTCATGTTGGTCAGGAGCCTACTCTGGAAGCTATGGACACAAGGCAGGAAACAACCCAGGATGGGACACCAACCCATTGCAGGCACACACATCTCATACACAGTCACACTTACAGGCTCTTCGACAGCTTTAATTAACTTTAGCACATTTTTGAACTGTGAAGGGATTTGTAAAAGACAAGTTTTCATTTTTTTTTTTTTGAAAAAAAGATTGCACCTAAAAATTCAGTTTCCAGCCTAATAGTAAAAGTTGTGAAGAAAATATCGTGTCAAATTATAAAAAGGGAAAAAACATATATATATATATATAGGTGTAATGCAGAAAAGTAGCAGCGGTGGGAAACACGCAATCGAAGGAATGGCTAAAAATGCACAGTGAGCATAAATACGTTTCCTGAAACTACTAGAAGCTTCTTTTGCATTTAACTGATCAAAAATATACAATATTTAAAAGAATAAAATAAAATAAAAACATCAACCCAAGTATGCACAGTATCTGTACAGCTTTGTGACGTGACTTTGTCCATTCAGAGAAGTGGAAAATCCCTCATAGTGAGCTTTTCATCAACCCTCTAACAACAGAAAACAGGCACATAATTGGCCTGGAAAAGAATAGCTGCTCTTGAGGAGTCTGTTATCGAAGTTTGTTCGCCCCACTGATGATTTAACTTAAAAAAGTATTAAGATGACATAAAATAGCTGCCATATAAAACCACTGCTTATGTATATCTTAATGATTATTAATCACTTATATACAACATGATGGGCATTCTTAAACTGCTATTAATTCTTTATAAAATTGAAAATGTCAGTTAATTGGATATAAAAATGCTAAAAAGAAAGGAAGGAAGATATGATTGTTCCTATAGTTCTTTCATTGTCTTGCTCTGGGAGGAGAAAAAAGAGCAAACTGGAATTATTCTATGTGACTACTGAGCAGGACTGGGAGGACTGAAACACTGAGGCCTGTGTAATACTACTGACATTTCTCATGGTGATAAGCACCATGGAATAATCATGGAAGGAAACAATCATAAACATATGGAACCAGAATCAAAGTCAGCAATATGTAAAATTGCATTATTACCAAAACTGATGGTAAACATTTAATACTATTAACACTCAAATTAAAATTCTTGATAGAATTCCAAGGAATGCCTCACTATAAGTTAGGTTACACATCTAATCCTTTAAAATGTATGGTTCACTGTAGTAACTGTGTCTTTAATACCATGGGCTATTCATGTGCGTGGTCTATATATGGCTTCCAGTACTCAAAACAAAAGAAGTTTGAAAATGTAGGTTTCATTTCGCCCTGCATGTCTTTCCTCACGTTTCCATTTCTGCCCTCTCATCTTGTTTTACCACCCAATTGTTTCCTTATGACCACAGGGTCCCTCCAGTTGCCACACTTGCTGTTTTCTGCTGGTACGCTTTTACAATTGGAAACTGAAGTACCTCTGCTTCCATCAACACCAGCTGAGATTCCAAGTGGTCAAGTTGCGTATCACACCCCTGCTCAGGGGTGCTGGCTGTCTCTGAGTCAGGTTACAGGGCTGTTCTCTCCTCTTCCTAACATCTGTGTTATCTGCTCACACATTTTCACAGCTGACTTTCTGCTCATTATCCCTCAGTACATTTTCCTGTTATTGACCCATTGTCAGCCTGTACTTTAAACCTTGAAAAATGGGACAGAACGACCATTATGTTTCTTGTCCAGTTTCCCCAATATTAAGTCACACGGGTCTTTTGGATCCCCAGGCCCGAATGGCTTCACCCAGTCTACTTCGTTAACATACCCGTCCCACTGCATTAATCACCAATAATCACCACCTCCCCCCTCCCCCGCGGTCTTCTCCTTTGATTTTGCCATCTCAGCTGTTTTTACGGCTCCGTATCGATTCTTTCACATTGTTTTCTTTGCCTCTGTGTTCCTTGTCTTGGCTGGTGCTCTTTGGTCAAAACTGAATAGTGACAGAAGGTCCAAAAGAGCTTTTCCTATTTGGGCACCAAACTGACGAGAATCCTTAATAAAAAGAGAAGAAAAAGAAAAACAAGGTTACTGCAGATTTTTGTATACTTTGATCCAGACAAATATCATTTAGAAAATCTGCATCTACAGTTTACAACAATATTTATGAGAAGTTACATCAATCATCGTTCTATTCAGTATTTTTTAATATATTCAAAAGCTTCCATTTACTGTACGTTCAAGCTTACAGTTTGCGAGCAGGAGTGCTTGGAGGAAATGTGAAAATTTATCATGTTTTCTCCTAAAATGATGTAGGCCACCCCGTAACCATCATCAGCCACCTGTGAGAAACAGAGACACTGCTGTTATAACACATTGATATTCAAAACAAAAGAACAGAATATGCAATTAAACTTTAATGTATCAATTGCAGTTAAGCTACTGGGCAAACCAACACGAAAGAAGTACCATACTTTCGGTACTTTATGGAAGAACCAAAAGTACCGAAAGTATGGTACCTGGTGCCATGGAAAAACCCCCTAAGTTTCCATGTTGGACTGGGAGAAAAAAAATCTCAGCGAGAAGAGTAGTGAGCCTACCACCAGGATACTACAGCCATCCAACATATCTCAACCTATACCATACCGAAATGGCTGAATTATTACAGTAGCACATCCAGTATGCCCCGTTCCCCATACACTCCCCGAGTGCACTCACCAGCCTCGCATACAAGCATATCAGACTGCAAAAGTCACCAGACCCACTTTTTGCCTCGGAAGCTGTCAAGCTCCCTAAATAAACAACCCATATGAATTAACTTGAGACACCAAACAGTGGCTAAGACAGCAACTGAATACATACCAACCGCAATCTCCACGACACCCAACATGCCGAGGGGCTCCCCAGCTTGCACATAACGTGACTTGCAAACTACCAGGCAATCACTGACACGTACTGATGGATCAATCTATTCCATGCCCCTGTCTTTGCCCCAATGAAGCATCGTCCTTCCACACCTGCATACGGATCATCTGCTTACCCAACACTTTGCCATCATCAACTTTTACCCTCGACTAGGGCTGGGCACAAAATCGAACTTTTACAGTATATCAATATATTTTCAAAAAGAGATATAGGATGACACAATACACTTTACACCCCATATACTTTAATTGTATATTAAAATTAGTAATCTATTAAAGATTTTTAACAGAAACCAATAGTATTCCATCATGACATTACACAGAGTCCCAGAATCCACAACTAAAATCAAATTAATTCTGTTAGCGTCTCGTGGGGAAGTTGACAGAGGGGAAAGGCAAAGAATTGTTATCACTTGGTTCATTTCCAATATTGGAAAAACATAATTTTACAATATCGATAAACAATTTACAGGTTAAATATATCATAATCTGTACCTTTTTATTTTGTTGAACCATAATAACTTGAAATGACGGTCTGATGGCGGTGAAGTGAGCACAACATTTTGATCAGAGCTCTTTGCTACTTGGTTTTAATTATTTGATTAGTCAAAATACTGACCACAGTATTTTGACACAATGGTGCGAAGACAAAAAAGATTCCCTGTGTGCACCCAGTGAGTGGAGAACAGACCACATGTGACATCTCTAACAAACTTGACCATACTTTTGCTAAAGCATTTAACCTGATGATTGCGAATACAGTAGAAGCTTGGAACCGGTTTACTGAATTTTTTTCGACTTGTACCTCGACTGAAATCTTGAAACTTGACCTTTCCTCCGAAAACTTGTATGGGTCGAGATGTGTTCAGCTCTACCAAGTTATACCTCAAATGGGTCAGTCGAGAAAAATCTAGCTGCAACTCAACTGAAAACGCCGAACACAACAAAACAAAACAGACCTACTAAGACTTGTACAGATCAAGATGCTTCAATGATGGACTGAAATAAGGGTAAACAGACCTACTGGAATGCTGATGCAAATGAATCGCTCCCTGTCTCATGGCACCTCATGTCCAAGTTTGCAAAAGCTATGTTAGGTGTAATTTTTTTTTTGTGAGGTACATTTAGTGATACAGTAATCATGGCACCTAAGAAAGTGAGCAATGTTAGCAGCAAACCAAAGAGTAAAAGTGAGAGTATCTGTAAAATTTAAAAAAAAAATGATATCCCATCATGTTTGCATAGGTGGATACAGTACAGTCATGTAAGTTGTCAGCAAAATTATGTGAGCACAGATGTGTTTGGTAAAGTTTTATTTTATTTTTATTTCAATGTAGTGAAGACATGTCAATTACAACATGTACTTAGCCAAAAAGAGCAACGTCATTGGTGTCCATGATCTAACGTGTTTTTGTTTTATTACAATAATGAAAAACAAATACAAACCTTAATACAAAATTGTAGGATCACACACACACACATACAACAGGGCAGAGATTCCAGAGTGCCTGAGACAAGGCCTAGCCTAGTATGAGAGGTACCAGTTGGCCTAGGCACAAAAGCGGGGTTAGTGACCCCATACACACACATATAACAAAGGAGGCCAGCATACATGTACCAGCTTTTATGGCCAGAGATTTAGGGACCTACAGACAGCAGAATGGACCTCAAGGACAGGGGTCCCTCACTTGGCACGCAACCCCCTCCCTAGCTATCCTGCCTTACATACCACAGACTCACCCAACACCCTAAAGAAAGTTTGTTTGTTTATTTATGATTGCTAGTCTGAACATCTAGATAGGTTATGTTTGTGTGCGTCCTTAGACAATCTTAGTGTTTTGTGTGCCACCCTTATAACCGTGTTTCACACACGGAGTATCACCTATTTTACCTTTCTCACTTGATCCCTTATATAAATATAGATACATAAATATGTATACTGTAGCTACTGCCTGGCTCATGTGCACACGGGATGGAATGTTGTGACGAGGCTCAAGCACTTTTAATAAATACTTAAAGCTGGGGTCATCTGCCACTGCATAAGGCTGCATAGTTGGTGAAATATAAATGCCAATTGCTTCTGTAATTTTTTTGGTTCTGTCTGCACTGGCATCAAGAGGCGGTTTAAAAACTGCCAGGAGCAGCAGTTGGACTTATTTTCACATCTGGGTGATGCCATCAAAGATGCGTTATCATATTTCATGTATTTCCACACACATACCCTACAGGTACCGAGCAACGTCGACACACGTCTTTGTCCGATCTATGATTCACTCTCCATTGCCGTCGTAATTCAATAGGAACCGAAAATAATCCCCTACGCTTGATTTAAAAGACGCCGGCGGGTCTTCCAGCTCATCTATGCCGTTTTCAGTAGCCATGTTATAAGCACTTTCATGAGATGCGAATCAGCTTGAAGCTAAACATTTTACAGGTTCCTGTTTAATGTTTCCGTATGAAACTCACACTTCTAAATTTTTATCACTAAACTTTAAGACTAAACTTTAATCGCGTCTTCTCCGTCGTACCGCATATTTTCCGTACGACATCATGTACCAAACTGTGACCCATGTACCGTGACGGTTCAGAATGAATACATGTACCATTGCAGCCCTAATAGCTACCCCTGCATACCTGGTCTCATGGTTATCCCAGAGGAATTGTGAAAGTTAAATAATGTAACCAGGTATCTTAGTGTGTCTCCGAACTATCAGAGGTTCTTTCTTTCTTTGTTTAATGACCCCCCCCCTTTCACATTCCTCTTTTGGCCCTTATCTGATCTTTGTGGTACGTTAGCACTTCTTCATCCTCTATTATTCTGCATCAAAAGACTGAATTAATGTGTATATTATCAATCCTGGAGAGCAGATCATTGGAATAAGCCACACCAACCAAAATATGTCATTTTCAGATGCGCAATTGAAATTGGTATTGCAACAAACTAACGACCAAGCCTACCTTGGGTTAAGTTGTGCTGTTTCGATGTGAATATGTGATGTAGTATCTGTACAACTTACCCAAAGTGACAACATTTGTTGATGTGCCACACAAAACACATATACCGTATACTGATGTGAGCCGTGCCTTATTGTCACCATTCCGTCAGCTCATCACTCTGCAACCTACTGCCAAGACCCTCTCCACTCTGCAACCAAGTAAACCAACTTCCTTCCATTCTAACAACCTAAGCTGTTCCCTTAATCTGCTTTAGGAGTTTAGGGTCACGTTTCCACAAGCTGTGCCTACTTTGTAGAACAGTATTTCCCTTTTAAGATTACTCATTTAAATCTGGTCACTGCATTTTCATATTACATTCTGTTTGGTTCTATTCCGGTATTTTGTGCTTGTTGTTTATGTCAAGTGTAATGGCTGTCTTGTGTTAGTATAGTGTTAATTACAAATAAATGCATGCCTTTTATACAACTTCAGCCTCCGTACATTAAGAGTCACTGCCTCTGTGCGGACTAGCTACTAAGGTCTGAAACCTCAAACTCACCTGAAATATCGTGACACTCTCTCACCAGCTGTGAGGGGAGCTTTGCTACCAATTATTTACATTACCTGGTGATGCAGCTTGCTGGATGAGCCTTCTAACCCAGGTTACTAAGCGATACTGGTAATTAGTAAATCTCATTTAAGTCTCACATTAACAGACTTACTGGGATTCCACAATTTTGGTTTGGAGGAACCAGCCATTCAGCATAACAATTAGCTAATAATCATCATTAAATAATAATCAATTATTTTTTAATTAATTAATTTTCCCTACATATTGGGGGAGATATAAAATTTCCTTGAGCTAATTTTTCCTACAAAATATACAATAAAAAAAGTACTTTTTTCAAAATTATAGTGTAATGCTAGAGGGATGTTTTAATGTTTGTTTATGCTGCAAAGATAATAGTAAACTATGTACCTCCTTCTTTGTCTTACAGATGTTAGCATTGTAAATATCAAAACACAAGAGGCTATTTAGTCCACTGACTTTTGTCATAAAAAAGAAAGTTTTGGGCTGACGTCACTTTCAACAAAGAGGTCCTGGCACAATCTTGTAATGGATAATATTCCCATGAATACATTAATTGTTTGCGTCATTACCCTGCAATCACTTTCTATCTGGGATTCAATTTGCTGTACACTGTTGTCTCCCACATTGCAAAGGTTTCACAATCTAGTTTAACTTGTCTACACTCATGGTCGAAATTATTGGCATCCCTGGAATTTTTCTAGAAAATGTTCCATTTCTTCCAGAAAATTGTTACAATTAAAATGTTCAATTCAATTCAATTTTATTTATATAGCGGTTTTAACAACAGTCATTGTCACAAAGCACTTTACATTTAAGAGGCCAGAACCCCACCAAGAAAGCCTGTGGCAACAGTGGCAAGGAAAAACCTTGAGAGGAAACTAGACTCGGAAGGGGACCCCATCCTCCTCTGGGCGACCGGGGAGCATGAACCTGCATTTACAATGACATTAATTCGAGTCCATACAGTTATAAAAACTATGCTTGAGTATACACATGTTTATTTACTTTATGTGCTTTGGAACAACACAAAAAACTGAGGAAAAAAAGTCAAATTTGACATAATTTCACACAAAACACTAAAACTGGGCTTGACAAAATTATTGTCACCCTCAACAATACTTGGTTGCACATCCTTTGGAAAAAATAACTGAAACTAATTGCTTCCTATAACCATCAACAAGCTTGTTACACCTCTCAACTGGATTTTTTGACCACTGTTCTTTTGCAAACTGCACAAGGTTTGTCAGATTTAAAACGTGCCTTCTCCCAACAACAAGTTTGATTTCCATAAGTGTTCAATCGGATTTAGATCCGGACTCTTTGCTGGCCACTTCAGAACTCTCCATCACTTTGTTTTCAACCATTTCTGTGCACTTTTAGAGGTATGTTTGGGGTCATTGTCCTGCTGGAACACCCATGACCTCTGACGCAGACCCACTGGGCCCTACATTGAGCCCCAAAATCTTTTGGTAGTCTTCAGATTTCATGATGCCTTGCACACAGTCTTAGAACCTCCACCATGTTTGATTGTAGGTACTGTGTTCTTTTCTTTGTAGGCCTCATTCCATTTTCTGTAAACAGTAGAATGATCTACTTTACCAAAAAGCTCTATCTTGGTTTCATCTGTTCACAAGCTGTTCTCCCAGAAGGATTTTGGCTTCCTCAAGTATATTTTGGCAAACTCCAGTCTGGCTTTTTTATAAGAACATAAGAAATTTACAAACGAGAAGAGGCCATTCGACCCATCAAGCTCATTTGGGGAGAACTTAACTAATGACTCAGAGTTGTTAAAATCTTATCTATCTCTCATTTAAAGGAACCCAGGGTTTTAGTCTCTGCTATATTAGCAGGAAGACTATTCCATATTGTAACTACATGCTGTGTAAAGAAGTGCTTCCTCAAATTTGTTTTAAAATGTTCTGCCATAATTTCCACTTATGGCCACAAGTTCTAGTATTTGAATTAATATTTAAATAGCCATTTGGCTGAACTACATCCAAACCTGTTAGAAGCTTATAGACCTGGATCATGTCCCCCCTCAGTCTCCTTTGCTTGAGGCTGAACAGATTT
>JAODKE010000101.1:33416351-33431246 GCA_026779605.1 Mormyrus hasselquistii | reverse complement strand
ATCCTAAGCAGATGCCCGAGCCACCTCATCTGGCTCCTCTCAATGCGGAGGAGCAGTGGCTCTACTCTGAGTCCCTCCCGAATGACCAAGCTCCTTACCCTCTCTCTAAGAGAGAGCCCAGCCACCCGGCAGAGGATACCCATGCTGCTTGTATTCGCGACCTCGTTCTTTCGGTCACTACCCACAGCTTATGACCATAGGTGAGAGTAGAAACGTAGATCGACTGGTAAATTGAAAGCTACTGTATGTCTTTTGGCTCACCTCCTTCTTCACCATGACAGACTGATACAGCGTCTGCATCACTGCTGAGCATTGAAGTCCCCCAACAGAACACGAAGAGTCCCCAGGAGGAGCGCTCTCCAACACCCCTTCAAAGAACTCCAAAAAGGGTGGGTATTCTGAACTGCTGATTGGCGCATAAGAGCAAACAACAGTCAAGACCCATCCCCCCCACCCGAAGGCGAAGGAAGGCTACCCTCTCGTCCACCACAGTAAACCTCAACGCACAGGCACCCAGCCAGAGGGCAGTAAGTATGCCCACCCCTGCTAGGTGCCTCTCTCTGGAAGCAACTCCAGAGTGGAAGAGTGTCCAACCCCCCTCAAGGTTCCAGAGCTCAAGCCGGGCGTCGAGGTGAGCCCAACCAGATCTAGTCGGAACCTCACAGCCTCCTGCACCAGCTCAGGCTCCTTCCCTGCCGAAGAGGTGACATTCCATGTCCCTAGAGCTAGCTTCTGCAGCCGCGGGTCGGACCGCCAAGGTCCTCGCCTACAGCTACTGCCCAACTCACACTGCACCCAACCTTTTTGGTCTCTCCTACAAGTGGTGAGCTCATTGGAGGGGGGACTTACATGAATTCTTTGGGCTGTGCCCAACCAGGCCCCATGGGCACAAGGCAGGCCACCAGGCGCTCGCCATCGAGCCCCACCCCCAGGCCAGGCTCCAGGGGAGCCCCCAGTGACCTGCATCCGGGTGAGGGAAATCGTGGATCTATGTTCTTTCTCCTCATAAGGGGTCTAATGAGCCGCACTTCTTCTGGTTCCTCACCCAGGACCTGTTTTGGTAGGGTGATCCTACCAGGGGAAGCCCCGGGCAACTTAGTTCCTGGGATCACTGAAACACGCAAACCCCTCCACCACGATAAGGTCTCGGCTCCAAGAGAGGCATTCTCATATCTAAAATCAATATAATCAAACAACAATCTGCAACCATTTCCACTTGCAGAATAAATAAAAAAAAAAAAAACTGGCACAAAGAAAGTCCTCTCAAAATGATATTAATTAATATTCACGGCAAATGCAACAATTTCAGTTCCAATAAGAGCCTGGCAAAAAGACTTATTATCTACAACATTCTGGACCAAAATATGCAAGAACACATTATGACTCAAATCACTAACCTGCAACTAATACAGTAAAAATACAATTCACAGAGCATATATTACACAGCACAAGATGTGCTGGGATTTTTAGAATCGGGTGCACGTTCACATTGCACATTAAGCACCCCAGATACCTACTTCCACTCCTTCTGGCTATGCCTACCAATTCAACATTTCTAGAACTAACAAAATATCTACTATAATAAACTGCTACTGCACTGTTTAAGTGAAGATCCCACCGATTGAAAATGCTGAAAATCCTGCTAAACTGGAAAATGAGACACACAACAAATATCAGGCAGTGGTGTGGTCAAACCTACTCAAAGAATTCATCCATGGAATATACAGCCGTGGAAAAAATTTAGACCACAGCACAATTTTTGTTTCACATCTCTCAATTTCAATATCATTTCAATTGAAATTTCAATATCAATGTTCTCTGAATAATGCATGTAATTATTTGCAAATTTCAGCCTGGTTCTTGTCCGTTTCTCATTAATGAAAGGCTTCTTCGTTGCTTTATGGTACTTCATGGTCCTGCTTTTAGGAGCCTGATATGAACTGTCCTAGCAGTACGTTTCCCATTCTTTTTTTAAGGTCACTTGATGTCATCCTACGATTCATGAGAAACTGTCAAAAGAGTATGCGGTCATCTCTGGCACTAGAATGTCGCTTCTGACCTGCATTTTGGTCATTCTCAGTGTCTCCTGCTTCACCTTTTTCTTATGTATTGGTGTCTAAGAGATTTTGAACCTGGAAGCTGCTGCTCAGCGTGGCCTTCTGCCAGCTGAACCATGATTAAACCAGCATCTAAAAATGCTGATTTGTTTAAAAATATAGAGTGGTCTCTTAATTTTTTTCTATGGCTGTATGACCCTCCAGCGGCAAACTGCATACAAAAAAGTTTGGTACCACTTATCATCGTACTGGAATTGCCTGTTATTAACTCCACACATAAATACACTCAGACACACATACACATACACTAACTCCACAAATCCTCACTGCAATCATACCTCCATTCTCGCATTTCATAACTGACAACTTTACATAAAATCCTCAACTATCCTAATAGGTGTATTGTTTTGTTTTGTCTTTTCCTGTCTTGCCTGTCTGCATCAATCTGTATAGTCTTGCCATGCTGTGTCTTGTCTGTCCTGTCATATTTGTCTATTTGGGCACCATAATGTTATAATGGTGGGTGGGTAGGGGAGGGCAGAGTTGGAGTGGCTTCTCTTAATGCATTGAATTCTTACTGTAAATTATACAGTATATTTTGAATAAAGCTGTTCTGTTGTTTACGATCAACCCAAGGTACAGTTACATCATTCTACCTGAATATTCTCCCTTTCTTAACCCCATAGAGGAGGTTTTTCTCAGCATGGCATTGGAAGGTCTATGACCAAGACTCCTACATACATGAGGAGTAAGCACTTCTTCCAGACCATGGAGGAAGCTTGTTTGGACATTAAAGTTGAGGCTTGCCAGGGATGCATAAAGGAAACAAGGGGTTCTTTCCCCTCACTGCCTGGCCAGAGCTGCGATGCCGATGAGTATCTGGCCTGACCCAGACACAGGATGCTGATTTATTTTTCTTCCTAAGTCTTTACGTAGGAATAGATTTTTTTGATTGGTTTACAATTCATTGGTTGGAAAATTATACAGTTTTGTGGAGTATACTAAAGAATTTATAACAAATGTGAACATGTACATATTTCTTGTGATATAGTGTTTATTATCTAAAAAGGTTTTTGTGGGAGGGGGGTTGAGGAGTTGAATGTGCAGTTATGCATTTCTGCTTAGAGTTTTGGAAAATGTAACATAATTTCAAGAAATGTGTCTTGGAAATCAGAGGTCATGTATCATATGTATCATAACAAATGAAGGGAGTCTTTCATGCAACTTGAGAATCAAAAAAAGTCTTTGTTCTCACCCTGTAATATGCAAGCTGCAAAGCCAGCTGAATGAAGGCATCGGGACTTATTCGACACTTCTTAATTCTTCCTTTGCCAAAGTCCCTGAAGGGAAAAACGTGGAAGTCCACATCATCTGCAAGTACCTGTGCCACTGCAAGAGACCTGGAGATGTGCTCCTTACACTGCAAGTGGGAGAGGAGGGTGACAGCCCATCACACATCAGCACAACGACATTTCCACCCTTAAGCACTTTCAACTAGATGCTGCAAGCATAACAACAATGCATTCCCCAGATCGCTTCATCACCACCCCAACCTCGATCTCTATCCTCTCTACAGCAGGCTTGAATGGTATCTAATTTTTCTTACTATTATACCATCCATACTATGATATTTATACGCATCCAAATTAGGTGTGATGGTCTCAAAATCTGATCACTTCCAGCTCTTCAGTCATATAATGTGTCTGAAAAGTTTGAAAAAGATCTCTCAAATACTTTTAGACTTAGAGTGTGCAAAGGACAATGGCTTATACACCTTTCCTTTCCTTACTTTGCTACCACGTACTGCTGCTGCTTCATTTTGGGGGTAATTTGTCTCAAAATAAAAAAGGTCAAACGTCATCTGCATTCACCCTTCCCTTTGCTGACACTAAGCAACACTGCTTCAATTTTGAGGTGACCCATCTCAAAATATAAGCTTCAGTTTGTCATAAAAGCCTCTGCAAAGTTGCAAAATGATCTGTCAAATACTTTTTGAGTTATCTTTATGAGTGGTGGAACGATCAGAAAACTGCTCGTAGCAGGTTTTAGCTAGTCTAAGATGCTCTATGATGTTTTAGATGAGGGGTGTGAAACCTGGAGGACTGGACTCCTGCATATTTTTGGGTTTATCCTCATTTAACACACCAGATTCATCTCCTTGCAACTCCTTGTGCTAATTACCACACAGCTCTTGAGCTGAATCATTTGCGATGGAACAGGGAATGAGTTAAGCTACTCAAGGTTCTGGCCCTCCAGGAATAGAGTTTGACACCCGTCTTAAATGGTCATGTGCCTGCTCTTGATGCTCTTTGATAGTTTAGCTGTGCAGGACACCAGCTGACCATGCTGGTATGCCTAGCCTATCAAAGAAATATCATCCAGGAAATACACCTGAATTCTTCATATGGAAACATCCGGTTTGCCCCACTGGCTAATGCGAATAGTGACACTAAAGAAATCCCCAAAACACAAATGTGGAAATGGCTGGCATCTCTTTTCTTATTATGAACATTTGGGGTTGGTGTGTGTTTTTTCTTACCAGAATCCCACCGGATGTGAGTAATTTCAAATTAGAAACCTTGCATGCTTTGTAAGCCCAAACGTCACTTGCAGAGGGTTAGGGTACCACAGAATTCATGCGAAAATCGTCCAAACTTTACCTCTGGCGAGATGTCCCAGCTAAGTCTCTGCGGATGTGGAAGGGTAGGATCAATGTCCCCTTTGCAATGGCCTTCTTCATTATAGCCCAGGTGAAAGCTGTCTGTGGCTAAAACATTCTATGAAAACAAAGGAGAAAATATGAATTGGCAAGAGTCAAGTTCAAATCAAACTATATACTTTTGGAAAGACAATCATGTATTTGCCAGATGGCTCCATCAGCCGTCCCCCAATTAATCCCAGTTCCATCCAAACCGTCCAATCTCCACAACTATTAGCCTTCAATACACTCTCCCTACCTCTAAAAACAACTTTATTAAAAGCCCAGCTTTGTGTGACTTGCCTGACTGTAACCGGGTTCAAAATATCTGAATTTGTGGCTGTCTTTTCTTGTGCTACCACTAAGTGACACTGCTTAAATTTTGGAGCAATTTTTCTCAAAATGAAATATGCCATAGCTCATCAACTATACAGTGTTCCTGGAAATGATCCCACTAAGAAGATCAAGTATTTGAGGCTGCCCTTGTATTTCCTACTAATTGTTTTGATTAGATTAGATTAGATTAGATTAGATTAGACTGACTTTATTATCACTGCATATATGACAAGTACTTAGACAATAAAATATAGTTTGGCATCTCATTCAAAAGTCAAATTAGTGCCAAAGTCTGAGAAATAACTGCACAATATGTATGGGTGACAGATAAGTAGAAATTATATCTCACGTTTGATACAGTGTCACATTCTCTTAGACTTTGTAGAAATGATTTTATAGGTATTACAGTAATATTTAATAATGTGATAGTTAACTGCTGTATTGTCTTGTGGGTGGGGGGGAGCAGAAGGGCCTACAAAAAGTTTATCCATAAGACCCCTGAACTTGTTAATCTACCACTGAGCATGGGGGAATTAAGTAAGGACTCCTAAGATGTTAACCTACCCATCTTCCTTCACCATCGACTCACCTCCCACAAGTGGGCCACAACTGGGACATCGGCCCATGAGTGCTCCGCATTCAGACCAATCTTCCCATTTTTATACACCACCACAGAAAAGGATTTGTCAAACCACCTGGGACAGAGGGAAAGATAAAATGTAGAAACCTTTCATATTATGCAGTGTAAGTTCCTTGTATCACATACAATACAACCAAGCATTTACAGATTAAAGTGGACAAGTCTGTATGTCTATCAGGCAGGGAGCCTCTAAATCCAAATTTAAAAATGTGCCAGAAAATATATACAAACCGAGTCATACAGGTGAAGAAGCCACACAGCTATTACAAACAGACTAGCTTGCCTGGTACTTCCATTGGTGATTGCCAGAAAGAGGCTTCTCGGAATACAAATGAACAGAATGGAAATTGTATTTTCACATGTCCAATTTTGCTCTTCATGACACTCACAAACACACATACAGGTGAGAGCAAACTTGGGGTCACATGATCCCATGATGTAGCACTCCTGACATTCAGTTATGATATTCAGTGCCTGTCAGCCTAAAGCCTAAGTCATGCTTCACTTTTCTGCATGTATTTTCATGCATTTGCGAGCTGTGGGTTTTCATGAGCAGGCAAGTTTGTGGTCATGCACCGGCCACAGCCATCTGCAGGAATGTTCCACAGGAAAGTGAAGTATGAACGTTAAACCTCAATTTTCAGATGTGAGACTCATGGACGACCTGGACGTGTTTAACAATTTCACCCCGTGGTTTGGTAAAAAGTCAAGCAGTTAACCTTTTAAACCCTAACCATTTTTTTTTTTATTTTTCTATCCCTATGGTTTTAGGCTTATTACGTTGTATGTATATGAGTTAGCCACATCTGGTTTATGATTTTGGTTTCAGGACATTCCGGGCTACTCAGATATGTCATAAAATGATGTGTAAATGCTGATACAGTCTTGATATTCTTCCTATGAAGGAAAAACTACTTGCGCCTATTGAAATTTCAAATTTTTTGTTGCATCTAACATATAAATATTTGCAGGCGGTACAAATATAATCTTAAAAATGTAGAGATTAGAGTCTCTCTGATGTAGGAATCCAGGGGTTTCATCTGGAACCTTTCTATGGTTTAGTATTGTGAAGGAATACATAGTTAGTTCCAGGCAGAAACAAATATCATTTATTTTTCATCGATTTGGTAATGTATTGAAGTTATGTTATAGACAGCAATGAATGGTGTGTGTGTGTATAATGTATTACTCATAACATCTGAAATAAACTGAAACAGAATAGCATTGTTTAGTTTATGATCCACTGGATAAAAACAGAGATAACAGACGGTTTTAGAATCTAATGCTGAATGTTTATTGCCATCATTTTTCTGCATTTTTTCCCCATACTGTGATTGGTAAACTGAAATTTCAGAAGGAATGCTGGCACTTTAGCCCCCAACAACAAACCAATGCTGCAGCACTTCATTGACTTTCATTCATTACATGTATGAAGTGTTCCAATTATGCAATGCGCACATTCCATTTCAACTGATTTGACAGGTGTGTGTGTTATATATATATATGTGCGTCAGTGACCCTGGGGGCTATGTTGTCAGGGGTAATAGACCCTGGTAGGGTTTTTGTCTTGGGAAGACCCTATGTTGCAACATTTCCAAGGCAGCAATGTCATTTTTAAGGTATGGTGACCAAACCTGCACACAATATTCTAGGTGGGGTCTTATCAAGGAATTGTATAATCGTAGCATCACCTCCCTTGACTTAAACTCCACACCCAACATCCTACTGGCCTTTTTAATTGCTTACCAACACTGGCGAGAGTGCATCAACATACACAACGAGGTCTTTCTCATAATCAGCTACCTTTATTCCAGTGGAACCCATAAAATATCTGTACTTTAAACTTTTGCACCCTGCATGGATTACTTTACATTTATCTATGTTAAATTTCATCTGCCAGGTATCAGCCCAGAACACTAATTAAATAAAGATCCCGTTGAAGCCTCTGTGCTGCTAGTTTAGTATCTGCTACACCACCCACCTTGGTGTCGTCTGCAAATTGAACCAGTTTACTGTATGTATTGGTGTCAATATCATTAATATTAGTTAATTAGGAACAATAATGGTTCTAAAATTGAACCCTGCGGTACCCCACTATGAACACAGACCCAATGTGACACTGTGCCTCTAGTAACTACCGGCTGCCTCCTGTCTGTTAACCAGTTTTCAATCCAACCTGCTACAGTTCCTAAAATCCCTGCAGCTTTGAGCTTAAGCAAGAGCCGTTTGTGGGGGACAACATCAAAGGTCTTCTGGAAATCTAAGTAGATCATGTTGTAGGCCATTTTGTGATCAATTTCTCTTGTAACTTCCTCAAAAAACTCAAGTAGATTAGTTAAATAGGATCTACCTCTCCTAAATCCATGTTGACTATCCCTTAGAATGTTATTTGAATCCAGGTAATCTACCATTTTCACAATTATAGCTTCCATTACCTTTCCAGATATGAAAGTTAAACTGACTGGCTTATAATTTGCTAAATTACTTCTGTGCCCTTTTTTGAATATAATGAATAAATGGTAGTGTATGGATCACTGCAGAAGCAAATATGCGCTTTATTTCCGTCTCATATGAATAATGTTGATGTTTTATGGATAATTAGGGGTGCTTTTTCATGGAAAATGTTAAAAAACATACGTCTTATTGCGCACAGGATTACTCTGGAATATTTTAGTGCACAACATTGCAACTTGGACAAGCAGATCGAGCAGCCTCTCTCGATTGAAAAGATATCTGATTCATGTCAGTGCATTATACCTATCCAAAGTTATGAGCCTAATATTAATTGGTGCGAATATTAACACATTTTGTGTTTGTCAGGTTCTAAGGGATAACAAACACATTAATATTAAGCCGTTGTGATAAATATCGAGACGTTTTGATGAGTGATCTTGACTGGTCTTGAAATAAAACCTTGAGTCCTTTATCAAAGACAAGACCGAGGCAAAATAAAGTCGATTCCGAGACAAGACCAAGACCGGTCTCAAGTACTACAACACTAGAAGATCAGAACTTAAAATATAAAATATCCATTCACTCAACCTATCATAGCATTTTCCATGGAGCAGGGATTTTGCATAGCGATCCAGGCTGCCAGTTGGATCATGTCCCATCATGCCGTGTTCGTCATCGTCCAAGGTAACAAAGAAAGCAGCTTTTTCAATGCAGTCCAGTGAACGCTTGTTGACCCCAGAGCTGAAAAACTGCTTCCGAGCCTTAGCCCATGGGATCCTGACAAAACAGGGGAGACGGTGGGTGAGTGATAACAACCTGAAAGATACATTCAGTCCATAAAACCTAAACTACAGCTATTCAAAAATTGTGTTCCTTTTAATCCTTTCGTATGCCAAAATGCCAAAAAGCAAAGAAGCTTTTATAAAATAACCTACCAAATCATTCCAAATAAAACATAAAACGTAAAATAATATGAACATATAGTAAAAGCAAGAATTATTTGAAATACAGAATATACTGAATAGAAGTAACATATGTACAGTGTAGTTTCACTTACCAGAATTAATACAGTCATATGTTGCTTCACATCAGGGATATGTTCTGAGAAATGCATCATTAGGCGATTTCACTTTTATGAGAAGATCATAGAGTGCACTGATACAAACCTAGCTGGCATAGCCTACTACTTACCTAGGGTATATAATATAGCCTAAGTGAGTGTTTCTCTACCAAGTCCTTGAGGACCCCCAGACAGTCTATTTTTTTGCTTCTGTAGGAGGAAATATGTGGGTTATCTGGCGGGGAACTGGGGCGGAGCCAAAACATTAATTGTCTGGGGGTTCCCAAGGACTGGGTTGGGAAACACTGCGCTAAATATATAGTATTGATAGTATAGTTTAGCAAACACATAAACCAGTAACAGATGTTCATTATCATTACCAGGTATTACTGTATGTACTGTATGTAACTGAATGTGTGTGGTCTATGTGCTGTTTATGACTCGAACAAAAAAAAAAAACAGTACCACTTTACAATAAAGCCCCGTTTTGCTATTTGTAAATAGTAGTAACTCATTAATAAAAAGAAAGCAATGTTATAACCTGTTTAAAATTGTCTATTAATAATTTACAAAGTGTTACAACCAAATTAATAACCGGATTATAAACCATTCATAAACCCTTCATATGGGTAGCCTTATTGTAAAGTGGCACCAAATAAACTATAATACACACAAACCATCACAAACAAAATCACATTCAAAGTGAAACATGGTGTGCCTCATAAATATAAAAGAAATTATGATGTGCACAACTGCATCGTTAGCCAGTGCCGAGCAGCGCTGCTCTCAGATGGGATCCGGCTCCCATCATTCACATAAAGGACCCAACTTGTTTGCAACCAAACACACTTCACTAGAGGACGAAGAGGAACGTCGACATGTAGCTAGGTTAAAGCAAACCATGGTTTATCTCTATTATGAAAGCAATGATATTCATTGATTCTTGTTGCCCGCTTGCCTGGTCCCTCTATTAACATAAAAACAGATGCTATTTTTATGTTGATGGGGGAACAGGCTAGTAGGCAATGGGAATCATTGTTTGCATGCTCATAAAAAATAGTTAAAACTCGGATATCAAATCAGTATTATACAAAAGATAAACCATAACTTCTTTTTAACCTGGCTGCCTATCCATGTTCCTCTTCGTGGACAATCTTCTAGAGAACCTTTTCGTGTTGTACAGTCAACCACAAAACCAGACAATAGTATTCATAAACAGAAATGGCACATAAGCCCTCCCCTAAACTGTCAAAACTACCCCATGCCAAAACTCAAGCGCAAAAATTTCACTTGAGCGCAGAGAGCAGCTGGAGGTAGACTATGTAGTCGAGAAGGAAAAAAAAAAAAACATTTGAGAGGGAAAAAATCTGAGCTCGATGTTATGATAGACAAGGACACAGTTCTTCTTTCTGTGCTCACAAGCTTTACATTTGCGCTTGCAAGTGGGATATGTAACAGGTTTATATTTTCATGTTATGTTTTAGCACTCTTGACACTGATGTGACGCCATAGCTGATAAACGCTAAATTCTATTTTAGCCAGATTTCTATCCGTTAGCGAAAACAAGTGTTAATGTAGGTCTTACACAAAAGCAAAGTGGCATAAAGGAAACATTCATAACTTTTACCTTTAGTTTGTGTAGAAAGCCAGCATGTTTGCTCTCCATGTACATTTTTGGTGACTGTCTGTGGCAGTCTGTATAATGTCACCGTTTAGAGTTACCACCTCACGTTTTACCCACCTGTCTCCTGCTGTCAGTGCCCCAAGCTTGTCTTCTCCGGTTGAGGGTGGGGAGGAGTCATCCAGGATTTTTTGGATCTGGAGCTCAATTTCCCTGGGAGACAGCAGTCTGCCGACATTGTACATCCCCAGACGGAAATAACGGCCCCGGTGGTAAACAGCCAGATAGTCGCTGTCTTTCCAGTGCTGTACTATATCTGACAGAGTGGGGCAGAGTAAGGGATGGGATGATCACGACCACATTTAACACTGACTCAGAACCAAGGGAGAGGGGTAGTGTCGCTGGGTAGAGAAATGATGGCTTCAGTTGCATGGCTGTCTTTAGCAGAAGGGCACATCACAACTTAAAGAGGGGGAAAAGCAGGTCAAGGTTATGGTCAGGGGGCGACATAAAGACAAGCTAAAGGCAGTGTAGTAGCAACATACTACAGAGGGCACTTTTCCACCGCACCAAGTACCATAATTTTGGTAAGGTACTTTCACTACTTTCCCTTTTCCATTGACTTCTGGTTGAGTACCAGTACTAAAGGTTCCATTAACATACAGTACATGTCAGACCTGATGGGGTGGTACTTTAGTTTTTTGACTGCTTATGTAAAAAAGCCTGCCTTTGAAACACAATACAAACACTACCATGAAAACAGTTACAAACTCAGAAAACAAAGAAACGATGCAAATTTTTTTTTTTTTTATCTGGACAGAAGCACAGACAAATAAAGATTAGGATGGCAAGACAAGAAATTTAAAAAATATTTTGTTTAATATGGCAGGACAGCACGCATATAGTGTGTCCTAGCGATGCAATTTTGTTGTGAAAAATATTGGGGTATTTATAAAGCAAAAAGGAGTTGGAAAAACTTCTTACAAACCCATCTACTGTAGGAGTGATTTAAACAGCAAGGATGAAAATGATTCTGATTGTCTTCGAGAATGCATGCAGCACTAATGCAAAAGCAGCATGAGGTAAACTTTAAACTGATTTTTAAACATATATTAGATAATCTAGAAAAGGAATAATAATTACGTAACTCTGTCATAAAGCAAAATGTTTAAAGAAATTTAAACTCCCTAAGCGCTAATGTCTGTACAGAGTTGAAAGTAAGAAAACGCCTGCATTCTAGTTGACTGGTGATGTAAAAATTGCATGTGAATAACATAGGATGCTGATATTAATATTTCACACTGTCCAGCCCTATTGGAGCTGTGCTCAAAAAATCGATACGGCAAAATATTGTGCCATACTCTTAGACAATACACACATCGATACAGACGTTTAGCCATCGATAGCCATTTTACTATTATTCAATTTTACTAACATGGTAGTTTAAGTGCGTTAAGACCCACATTATGAACGCTGGATTTGCGGGAATTATTAGATGCCCCTGTGACTCTCCTGTACCTTGTATCTGTCACAAATAAATCAAATAAACAAATAACACACATAAAATAGCGACTTGAAGATATCTCCTTTCTGCCAGCACTATTTATGAACTAAATGATTCAGAGTAACTCAGTAACTCACTTCTACTCTTTCTTATGCCCTAACAGCAAACACAGTGGGATGAGAATCGTGAATGACAGAAACACTATGTACCACTGCATTATAAGCCTTGCTATTTGTGTTATGCTGTTAACTAACCAAGCTCGTTGCAGTTTGCACAATTAAATAAGATAATCTTTATAAAACTTAATCAACATGAGACTATTAAATTCTACCATTTCACACAGCCTTTTATTAATTATTTAGGGTTTCAATAAATTAACATACAAATTGAAGCTGTACCACACTTTTCCGCTCACCACTCTCTGTATGTCGTTGCTTAGGGGTTCGCCAAATAAAAACTGTAAGAGAAAAACTTTAAGTTATGTAATGAGATATATATTAATCCTGAGCGTTATTTTGTAAATCAGGCATTATATGTGATATTATTGAAGGGCATGATCCCCCCCCCTCCATCTCAACACTATTCCCCCAACCACCTTTAAATCTACATCTATGGTGCCAGCAAACAACATAGTTTCAATATTAAACCAACATGGAGGACAGCGAAGAGCTGTTTCCACCGCCACCTATATTTAAGGCTAAAATATGGCAGAATTTTGGATTTTTTAAACCCCCGATTGTCGACAGTTGGACGTGACGCATGCAGAATATAGGAGGTGCAGAAGCAAAAGTTAAATACCGCGGCAACACAACTAACCTCTGTCTTCATCTGATGACACACCATCCAGACGATGGTACTACAGGCCAACATGACATCTCAACCAACTCTGACATCTTCGAACGAATGACATGTTCAAAACAAAATTTCCTTCTACATCCCAAAGGGCAGTAGCTCAAAATAATAAATAATTAAGAAATAATAAATGATCCATTCACCTGTTTAGAATACTTGTGTTATTTAGGCATTATTCAGAATGCATCATGATACGTATTGTATCGTTGCCCCGTATCGTGATACGTATCGTATCTCACCTTGAATTACCTGGTGAGGTGGAAAAGTGCCCAGGAGGTGTTCGAGCAAGCATGCAACTGGGAAACAGCCAAAGTGTTAATACCTGTTATCTCGCCAGGAATTCGACAAGAGTCGAACATCCTCTCAAACTGATAGGAACAGCAAGGTACCGAGGACCTCAGCAAGCACTGGGGGTCAATCAAGAACAGAGACAGGAAGAGGGTTTGGGTTTGGTGGGGAGGAAGATAAAGTGAAGGTGGGATAAGTGTAAAAGTAAGAAAAGGAGAAAGAGAGGACAAATGAATAAGAACAGGCGAGGAAACAAATATCCAAAATTCACAAATAAGGGGATAGAAAATTGTAACATTATAGCATAGGCCTGTAATCAAACATGAAGGGGCACATGCAGACAGATGGAATGTATATTTGTACACAGAGATCTAACCCTGAAATGGATGAAGGCCATGTAAAGGTATTCAGACCCTTGACTATTCCACTGAAATCCCAGTCCTATCTCGAAATTTAGTTTTCTGTGATGTCAATATGGATATCCTTTGGGAAAAACCCTAATCCCAATTATGACATCCTTACCCCCTACCCAGCCCTATTTACCATAACCATTATTAACCAAACAAAATATAAGTTTTCTGGCATTTTTAGTTTTTTGAAGGCAGTCACATATTTTTTAAAAACCAAGTTACCCCTTGTAGGGACTAAATAAATGGTTCCTACAATGTCAAAACAACAGGTTTTATTGCTCCCCACAATGTAATACATATACACAACCCATACACACATGCACACACACTATATGGAGAAAAGTATTGGTAAACTTGGCCATTACACCCACAAGAACTTTTATAACATTCCATTCTAAATCGATAAGCATCTTAGCATTTGCTAGGCATTTGTGAGGTCAGGCACTAATATTGGATCCAAAGGCCTGGCTCACAATCTCCATTACATAGCAAAACATTTTGGACGATTCCATGCTCCAAGCTTTGTATGAACAGATTAGGGAAGGCCCTTTTCTGTTACTGCATGACTGTGCCCCAGTGCGAGACCCAGACGTGGTTGTGTGAGTCTGGTGTGGAAGAACACACAGAGCCCTGACCTTAACATCACCAAACACCATTAGGATAAACTAGAATGGAAATTGCAAGCCAGGTCTTCTAGTCCTACATCACAGCTTGATCTTGTAAATTCTTTTCTGAATGAATGGGCAAAAATCCCCACAGACTCTGGAAAATCTTGTGGAAAGCCTTCCCAGAACAGCGGCAGCTGATATAACTGCAAAGTGGGGACCAACTCCATACTGATGGATGCCCCGATACGTTTGTCCATTTAGTGTGTGTGTGTGTTTATACATACACATACACACACACACACACACACACACACAAACAAACAAACCCGATATATATGGAACGAATGTCGATATATATACACTAGTC
>JAODKE010000101.1:33308058-33383801 GCA_026779605.1 Mormyrus hasselquistii | reverse complement strand
GAAAAAAAAAAATAAAAATAAAAAAAAAAAAAAAATACATTATATATATATATATATATATATATATATATATATATATAGAGAGAGAGAGAGAGAGAGAGAGATTTTTTAAAAATATATCCATCCATCCGTTCGTCTAACCACTGGGTGCGCAGGACACGAGATATAGGTGTATGTATATTTTTAACTCAGCCAAACTTTATCAGAATAGTTGTACGTAAAATGACTTATTGCCAAATGTATATGACTAGTATGAATGATACAAAAAAATACGTAATTTTAACTAGAATTTAGTACTCAGTCAGATCTGTTTTCAGTTCCATATTGTCATAGATCATGTGTTTCAGCATTTTATAACTGTCATTAATATGGTGCTGATGTGTGTAACTCATAATCTTGCAGCAGTGGCTTCAGGCCATTGAGATAGATGTGTAAATTTCATATTCTATGTAGACAATCAGGTTGGCATGATTATCAACAATGACATGATTGAGCTATACTGTGCGTTCAATATACATATATTTTTGCTATAGCAAATTCAAACCCAATCATTTTAGGCAACAGCTTTAATTAATCTAAACTCAAGTCCTTTTTAATGTAGAATTTTGGATGCTCTCAGATTTTTGCTATATGCTGACCTGTTCTCTTAATGTTTAAAAAAGAGCAGAACTCTTATGCTGTCAGAGAGACCGACATTCAAAGGAACACCACACTGAAAGCACACTTTTTAAAAGTTTATTATAATAATCATAATAAGGTGATATTTGTTTTATTTATGACTATAATCAATGTCATTATTGTTCATTTTTAATCACAGGCAATAATAGTAATAATAGTGCACTTTCATCTTTATAGTACAATACAGACATTTCTTTTTAGTATTGTTTTGCTTTTTGTTTTTCAGATTTTAATAGGAAAAACATCCTGTACTGTGCATGGGGAAAGAGAATATGCTTTACAATTTTAACTGGAATAATCAATTATAATGATAAGTATAATCATGAAGTGAAGCAGGAGACAGATGAGTTTACATTTACTGTTTATAACAAAAGGAGGATGCAGGGGTATGAGTGGGCTGTGCATCATGTCTACAACGCCAGGGGAACAGGGCTGTGGGTGTGTATTTATATATACGCAGCACAGCAGGACAGGGGATCAAGCAGGACAGAGACCTACTGGTAGGGAAGCAGGAGAATTAAGGAAGGGGAAGGCATTGTCTGAAGAGCCATGTCTTAATTGAAATACACCAGGTGGTGTATGTAAATGGTGAAGTAGTTTTCCATCCATCAGGCTTTCTATCCTATCTTGGTTAGTGCTGAGTGTGGGGTAGGAGATAGTGGTGGGCTGGAGCCTATCCCAGACAGCATAGCTGGGGTACACCGGTTTTTCTTTAACTGTATTCTATATAAAAGTAAATGTATTGAAGTTTATCACTCTAGTTCATCTATCTGTCTTTTAACGTGGTCATCGTTCCTCCAGCATCTTTAAACTCTTGAGCGGACATGTATACTTATGTACACAGAAAGATGGCCAGTGAAACCAGCAGCCGGCGCCTGTAGCTAAAGCAAATACAGGAGTCGCACAAGAGCTCACATACAAGCATAGGCCTTGACATTCAGCTGGGTTTGCAGAAAGAAAAATTCTAAATGAGTTCACGTGAAGGATCAGGTATGAAGCACGTACATATCTCTTGACAATGTTATTTTTAGAAAATACTTCTTACTTGTTTTAACAACCAATTATTCCCAAGACAAGTACAGAACACATAGATGGGGCAATTGTAACCAAAGGTAGCTGTGTCTACGTGTCATTTCGTTTACATTAATAAACTCAGACGCATGCAATAAACCATTGCCTGTGATTGACTATAAAAATATTCTGTGGTATAGCCTGCCGCATAGCACGGTGATTACAGAAACTGAGTTTTCTGGCGAACAGGGTAGCAGGATGACCTCGTAATCACCAGTGAAGTTCAAACAAAGTACATCTGTTGTTGTATAGCTTGTAACTGCTGGATACAGAATAATTCATTCAGCATGGAAGCCCTGTGCTAATCAGTAAAATAGTGTAAAGAGACAGAAGAGTAACTAGAATGATGCCTCGTCTTTCACTTAGTCTTCTGTGCACAAGAACGTCATTGTCTTTTAAGTTCTTGCAGTTGGGGTGATGGAAAAGCATGAGCATTAACATATTTGTCAGGGTTCAGGATTAAGGGAGGGCAATTACTTAATTTGTCTTCCTGCCCAGTATTACATCTGGAAAATGCATGTCCAGTTTTCAGTCCATTTTCTGGGAAGAGTATTATTGTTGACTTGGTATCTATTACATTAATTCAGACTGTGAATACTGCATTTTACGTGGGAGATGTTCACAGAGAATCATTCAGTTAATCAAATCCTTAGTCCTGGAGTCTTTGAGATAATCAGCGTCACATCTATGGTTCGAAATAAACAGGAACAGCACAGTCATTCTGTTTCTTCTTGGTATTTGTACGTTTGTTTTTCCTCGAGGTTTTTGTATTAATTTGTTTTTCTTTTTCTAAAATGTACAAGCGGACATCTAGATCACTTTTTTAACCATTTCTTGTAAATGTCATTTTTAAATTAAGAAAAAAAAAACATACAAAAATTAACTTATGCTTTAAAAAAAGATTCTTATCTAATAATAGACCTACTGTAACTGCCATTTCAACAATCATTTTTATTGAGCATTTGTTTTGCTAGGATTTCATTGTTATTTCTTCAGTTTCATTCATTGGTCTGTCGTTTCTTCACTGTTCTGCTGATTTCTTAATCCTCTTCTTTAAAATAAATAAATAAGCTTAAATAAGCATAAATAAATACAATAAATAGTTCTTTGACATTCACCAGGTTCATTTTTCGGTCCTTCATTCAGCAAAAACAAAGTATTAAAGTTGCAAAACAAGCTTTGAAAAGATGTTCATTTTTCATTTTTGCATGTTTATCATACAGTTCTTTTATTTTTTCCCCAAGCATGTTTTCCTCAGTTACAGAGTCACTGTCTCTGGTTTTATTTATTTTCTGATATTGAACATATAAGCTCCAGAGGTCTGTCTTTACTGGCTGAGAGTCTCTTCAATTTTTAAGTTTTTTATTTTATTTTATTCTCTTGCCCAACATTTTACCACAGAGGTCTGAGGGTTTATTAAAAACAAGCTTGTCTTGGCAATTGCTTTCTTCCTCTTCTGCAAAGCCAGGTCAGAATTTTTTTCCCCCCCAGTGACTTCATCGATTATAGAAACAAGAGACATTTTAGTTGGTGCACTGAATTTGAGCATTTTGGGAAACCACATTCAAATAACACTCCTTAATTCACTTAATTGCATAATAGGCTGACAACGTTTTATTTGCCAGATTTCGTCAGAATGCTCTTGGCCGAAGGTATTTTCCATATCCCTGAATTCATACAGTGTAAGTGAGACCAGCTCCACCATCCATTTACTTTGGATAGACGCCTCAGCTGGAAAAAAGGAAACGCCTCTTATCCGACTGTTTATAGCAAAAAGGAAACTGCAAGATGAGGATTCATATGCTCCAATTATGTGAAGGTTTTTCTCATTCACTTATGCTGTACTGCTCTATGATGGCTTGTGCCTGGTTTGTTTACTATTTATAAACAAAACTTAAAACTAAAATCATCAGATGAGATGATGCAACTGCTTAAATATATACTTATGCCTTTAAATGAGATGCATATTTGCTACATTGGTTAAATCTCTGAGAAAAAAAAAATCCCCGGATGATGACGGCTTCTGAAGCAAGGAAATGATCCAGGTGAGGTGTGACCCAGTTTTCCATCTTCATTTTGTCAGTTTTACTTAACGTTTCTTCAGCTGGGGATTTCCAGCTTGCTTAAAATTTGGCCCATGTCTTTATCATTTGCTCCAGAATATAGTTTGTGGAGACAGGGGAAAGGACATATTTATACCTTAAAAATGTGCAGGGTCAGTTTAGTAGAATAGCCCCCCACTGCTGATTGCTACCTGCAGCACTGCAGCATTCATCGAGCTCTTAAGGAAGGGTCTCCCTTTCTCATATTTTCAGCTTTGAAATCTTCCCGCATTGTTGTTGCTGCACCAAAAACCTGCACAACTTTACATAAGCAATAATTCTTTGTGTAGGAATGTAGAATAGTCAGCATTTTCACTTGATTCTTATCTTGTTTCCATTTTTGGTTTCCTTTATAATTTATACAAACTCTTGTTTACTATAACAAGAACACCTTCATATTGCATTATATTAAAAGCTTTTTTCTTTGGGAAAGTTTCACATTCTCTGAGATTTACTAAGAGATTTACTATTTTGAGGAGTAATTTTTGTGGAGACTTTCTTCTCTCTAGGGGCGAACACCAGGCCATCTACTGTCTGAAGTTGGTATTGCGGATTCCTCTCAGGGCTGCGACTGTGTTCCATTGGAGGACAGCAGCCGGGTCTTCTCCTTCCCAGACCCCCTCCGCTGTAAGGCGCCACCACTCCCTCCCACGCCTCCTCCTTCTCCTCGGTCAACCCATTCGCTCCTATCTCCGCCGCCCTCTGAGCGGCGAGAGTTCTGGCGTGTCGGGGTGCCTGGGGGCCGTGAGGACATCTGCCCATTCTTCTCATCTGACAAAAGGAAAGAGAGAAAGAGTGAGTGAAATGTCAGCTGAGAAGGACAGCCCGCCGGGGGGCATGTTTTTGGCGCAGGGGCCTCACCAGCCAGGGCCTGCACTGATGGCTGGTCGTGGGTGCTCAGCAGCTGGGCCTGGATGGACTCCACCACCCGCTTGAACCTGCGGCTGGGACCTGAGAGGAGAGTAACATGTGTAAACACAAGCATGCCGATCAGCGCGTGGACTGGCCAAAGTGCCTCCTCTTTACACAGTAGAACCTTGGAGCTCAAATGCCTCTTAACTTGACCAACTTGGACATCAAACGGGTTTATTGAATTTTTTTCAACTTGTATCTCGACTGAAATCTTGGAACTCAACCGTTCCCGCTAAAACATAATTGTATGGGTTGAGAAGCACACATTTTCAAGTCTACCAATTCATACCTCCAAGAGAAAAATTTGCCCGAAAACGTGGAACACGACAAAACAAAACAGACCTGCTAAAACCTGTACGGATCAAGATGCAGCTCTTATGGGCTGAAACAAAGGCAAACAGACCCTAAGATGCTTATGCCTATGAATCACTCTTAGTGTCCACTGAGTCTGACGTGTGAAAGCTGTCTTTGGTGTGAATTTTTTGTGCTTTATCTACGGTACATTTAATGATACAGTAATCATGCCCCCTAAGAAAGTGAGCAGCGATCAGCAAACCAAAGAGTAAAAGTGTAAAGAGTAACTGTAGAACTTATAACTGTAGAAATGATAAGACTTGAAGGTGGTGCACGTGGGTCTGCTCTCGCTTCGGAGTATTGGACTGTAATTTATTTCATGTTTATTGCTTTTGTATGTGTGCTTTTTCATCTGTGCATAAGTTTTATATTGATTGATAATGCTTTTTATAATTACTTAGGTAGGTAGATAGATTTAAATAGGCAATCATTTGGGGGTCTGCAATGGATTAAATTCATTTATATTATTTCTTATTGGGAAATTTGACTTGGACAGCCTTCTGGAACGAATTAAGTTCGTGTTCCAAGATACCATTGTAAATAAATAGGACATTTTAAAAATGGATATTAAGATATAGAGAAAGTGACAGAGTTAACCACCCAGAAATATTTGGTGCAGACTAATACAGGAATCTGCACTGCTAAGAGTGGTAATATGTCATTCCACCATCTTGTTTATCACAGACTAAATGACTCAAAATGTCTACTTAAGGTAACCTGCAAGGTGTAGCTTGTCTGGACCACACCGCTACCCCCAGCTGTCCTGTCACCATACCCGATATGAGGGTGAAGGTCACGCTGTAGATGCCGGTCTCCCTACGGCCATCCCGTTCTGTTCGCTCCCGCTCCCTCTCTGCCTCAGAGAATGCGATGTCCACCTGGAACTTGACGGGCTTTTGGAAGACGGACGGCCCGCCTGAGGATTTGTACTCTGCCCTGAAGCTTGTCTGGGAGACGACGCTGTGACTGAGGGAGGGAATCTGAAACCAGAACACAGTGGGTATGATGGAACTGCTCTACGGGCACGACTGCATCACAGGATGATGCGACTAAGAAAGTATGATGCTGTAACAATGGTGCAGAGAAACCAGGGAAACTAAATGAACCAGAAGCAGTGTGACTTCAACACATCAGAATACAAAACCTACACAACACTGAAAGATTAAAACACAGAACTCTGAAAGAGATAAAACACAGGCCATGAAGAGCGTTACTCCAACCATTTACCATCCAACCACTTATCCAGATCAGGGGGACCTTGAAGCGTATCCCAGGCAGCACAAGGCACAAGACTAGGGCACACCTTGCATGGGATGCTAGTCAATCACAGGGCACACAAACACATACACTCAGGCACATAGACTAGAATACAGGCAATTTAAAGATATCAAGATATCAGAGTGATGGGGGGGAACCAGAGTAACAGAAGAGAACTAGAGTAGTGAGAGGGAAGCAGAGTAATGAGGGAGAAAAGAGCAACAGAAGGAAACCAGAGCAATGCAGGGAAACCAAATTCCACAAAAATAGAGCAGAGGAGGAGTTCAACCCGGTAATTGTAAAGCAACAGCACCACCTATTGAGCCATTAAGCCAGCCTGCCGATAAATTAACTTTACTTGATTTAAATGAATTAACACATAAATACCTAATCATTTTACATTATTGAAAAGGGATAGTCAAATAACAAACACACCGATAGAAAGGCATGAACAATGTCGGCTTTGATGGAGCTGAGGGGTTTGTCCCTGATCACCACGAAGATTTGTTCTTCCTTCTCTAGGCTGATGAAGTTTCCAAACCAGGACTTCTTTGCAAGTCTGTTAAGGTTCGAGAAACAAGTTAAAGCGTTACACACCCAATGAGCAAAAGGGGATGAACATCACCATGACAACACTGGGGATGTAAGGCTGCATCACTCACTCAGGGCTGGACTCAGGAGTTAGGCTGGACATGTCTTCTGACGTGGGAACTAAAGATGAGAGGAAGCACATGACATCACAGGGTCTGCTCACTTCACATTTCACAAGTGTTTATTTTGAAACAAATAGATGTTAAACCCAAGAAAATAATAAATATAAAACAATTAAATACAATAGAACTCACTTATAGTGATCACATTTGTAGTGATCAACCACTTATATGGATCAAAATGCTTGGGGCAGAATCATTCCTATATTAATACTGTTTAAATAATTTGCTTATAGTAATCAAGTAGTCCACTTACAGTGTTCATTTTGGGTCTTTTTATACATGACAACATGCAGAAAAAAAAATTAAAGCTTGCTAATTGTTTTTTTTTTTAAAAAACTTTATTTAGTTTGATAAGCCTACTTTGCCTTGCAGTAACCCGTCTGCTTCTGCTAGCTACCTGAGGCTAATGTCGCACACATTGAAAACATGATGGGAAAAAGAAAGTCATATTCTCTCAATGACAAACATACACTCATCAAAACTTAAGATAAACCACGAAAAACTAGTCACTGAGATGGAATGGGAAAACTACAATAGGCTAAATTCTATGTACAATGCTGTACAGCATTGAAGACCAGAGCAGACCGAGGAATCACGGCAGCGGTGAATGAAAATGACGAGAGGTGGACTGACACGAAGTTGTTCTTTATGTTACTCCTTAAATGGAGCCCACAACAAGCAACAAAAGCCATGAATGACAGTACAACACGGGAAGTTACACTAAGGGCGGTAAGGCACACACACAGCAGGCAATTTCACAATGGCTAAGACACGTGAGGATCAGGAAAGAACCGAGTACAACCACAATTAAAGGCACACGTGACAACCGGATACACAGCACAAAAGTACCTACGCTAAAAAATTTTAAAATAATATAAATTATACAGTTCATATGAATTATAGTTCAGTAATTTAAATTGTACCATAATGTCATTTGAAAAGTATATGAAACAGCTGTACTGTATTTTGAAAGAGTCAAAATTCTGTAAATAGCAACACAGTCTGTTCTATTGCCTTATATTCATGTAATAAATATACAAATGTCAATTAGATGGTAATCTGCCTGAGACATAAAGAAAAAGGAAAAAAAATCGATTATAATGGTCATCCACTTATATTGATCAGTTTCACCCAGACAGATGTGATCACTATAAGCAGATTCCAAAGTATATATTTAAAAGAGGACTTCATCTTGTAGCCATTTCCCAATCAGTTCAGGATCCCTTTATTCAGTGAGAGGCTTTTATTCAGTTCCCCTCATCACAGGAAACACCCCTGATTGACTAGTTTCCATTCATCTGCAGCATTGCCCCTGTGCTCCTACTATGCCAGTTTTAGACTACAGTAAAATCCTGTTATAGTGGACTCGCTTATAACAGAATATCATCTACAACAGACAAGGTCTGCTGGTCTTGGCCGTGTGCCTTTACAAACATACAGAAAAAGCACTGGATATAGCAGACTTGCATATAACAGAATTTCACTTATAACGGACAAACAATTTGGTCCCCAGGGCCGCTTTTAGCTGTAGTTTTGTTCGACTATAACGGACATGCGCATCAATAGTTATTTTAAAAATGGCTGAGAAGTGTGCTTCAAAGTGTCATTCTATAACAGATTTAAAACTGAAAATCGTTCTTTTAAATCAAAACAAAAAACAAAACACAAGTGGAAATTGCACCTGACTATGGTGTAAAGTAAATCTACGGTCAATGACATCTGGAGTAACCGTGAGAAGTACAAGACTTCTTTGCAGTTTGAGAAATGACAGATTATTTTTCTTCCCAGTAATTTGCGTACAGTACGACATAATGCTTTAGAACATACTTTAGCACAGGGTATTAGAATGCCTCGTCATTTGCTATGCATTCGTTCACTACAGTAGTAAGAAAAGAAGATATAGGTGTTTGTGGCAAAAAATGATTTTTGTTGAGTAGCGATAGGTAAATAAAGTTGGATTACAACATGTACAAAATAATAATCTATACCACAAGTGTGTCTGCTGGGGTGTGGCATGAGTAAATGATGTCCTGTAGTTGTGTTCTGGGCATACAGCAACTCTGGATATAATGGACTTTTTTGCCAGGTCCCCTGAAGTCCGTTATTACGGGATTTTACTGTAATTATTTAGCTTCAGTCCTTCAATCTCTGGACCTTGGAGGTTTTTGTAAGAATACTGCTGCTCGGCTAATCTCTGAACTTCCAAACCCGTCCATGTCTCAGCCCCCCCACCCAATCACTTGGCCCTTCTCCTCCTTCACAATCTCAGTCTAGGCATTGCTTAGGGCAGCAGGTGGCACTCCAGTACATTGAACACAGGCATTCTCTGGAATCCCTGACTCATCATTTACCTCATTCTCTTCTGCTTCATATTGCTCTTCCCTAAGGCCAATGAGTGTACCATGCAGAGGTGGGAGCTTACTCAACCCAGTAGGATATATACTAATTTGTCTGGGTGTACTACTGTGATCCATCTTGCCAACAGTCAAGTGACCTTAACAGTTCACACTGATTCTATCCTTCCTATTCCACTTGATCTATATTTTGGTAAGATCTGCTTTTGATTTGACTCCAACCCAGACCAGAGCCCATCTGTGTATCCTCTGAATACCGAAGTGTAAATTATGCATGCACCTTGTTTATTTTCATGCGCAAAAAAAACTACAAATAACAACTAAGTCTATATTATCACACCAACCCTGTTCTGCACCAGAAGCACCTGGAACTTTCAAATTGGTCACAGCTGGGCTGTAGTAGAGCTGGCTGATGTCTGAAAGCACGATGTCAACAACAGGTGGGGAAACAAATACAAGGGATGTCAGGTGATTCAATTACTTACTCGCAATTCATCACTTACTTAATCACGGCATACTTTTTGAAAAAGTAGCACAAGAGTAACAATCTCAAACGTAGAGATAAAACTAAGAAACTCAGACCAGCATTACATATTGACAGAGTAAGGAGACACAGGTGTGACTAAGATCAATTGGATTAACTGAACAAGGTTGGCAAATCCATAAACCGAACTGCATGTGAAAAAGGAAAAGAAAACACTGAAGGCTTGCCACTGAGGACCCCAAACATTCATTTAAAGTTCTGATGAAGAGATTATTTATTTTCCAACAAAAATACAACTCGAAAGCAAGTACAAAATGAATTTCAATGCTTTCAAAAAGGTAAAATGAACAGATAACAATAAGAAAAGTCAGGGCATTGTATTTATAAGTAGGGATGTCAAATGCTCTTGTTTTTTTAAATTGCACACCTTTGCATGTATTCAAAATGCTATATAATCCCGACTGTGTGATCAACCCCCCTGCATGGAATATGTTATCAGGAGTATTGGACTTTACCTCTGTGTGATGAACTTTCAGAAAACCAATCATATATAATCATGTAAATCTCAAACCTATTTGGCAAATTAGTTTTAAAAAGAAAAGCCTGACAGCAATTGAAAGTGTACTTAATGACTGCAAAGATCCTCTTTTTAAGGTATTGGCTTTCAAGAAAATAAATTACAATATTTTTATTATATTTATGCTTCGGTCTGGCAGTTTTTAAAAAGAAGCAAGTAACAATGCCAAGTTACAATGTTTTTTCATTGCTCTCCTCTATCAACTTCCCTGATAGGCTGAATGTTTTGATTGTAGTGGAGAATTCTGGGTTTCTGTGCAACATCACAACTGAAGCTCGTGCCCTGTTTACAACCAGCAAGGACTACTATAGGTCTCTATGTAAAATCTTTGCTCATACTATCCCCACACTATTTGGGTATCAAAATACCACATATATACACATACTGTACACACACACACACACAGACTCTGGCTGGCTTCTGGCTACGCGGCCCCGTACACAGCAAAGCTCGATGCGCTTTGTATCAGGATCAAAATTATCCGCCACTTGTGACACAGTAGCCCTTCTGTTACTTTGTACCAGAAGGGATAGCCTTTGTTCATATATTGAATTGAGAAGTCTCACTCGCCCAACACCCTGTCTATGGATCATGGCTTTTCCCTCCTCAAACCACCCTCAGTAAGTACTCATCACAGCTGACCATGAGCACCTCACAATCCCTGCCTTTTCGGAGATGCTCTGACCCAATCATCTGGCCATAATGATTTGGCCCTTGTCCTTCAGTCACTCAGACCTTTATCCCAGTCTATTTCTACTGCATTCAACATGTTGACAAGTACCGAATATAATATATCTCAGACTTTGACACGCACCATTCGTGTCAACATTATTCACGAGACAGTTGTCAGAGTGTCGGCTCATCGGTGTCTCTCTCTCAATATAAAAAAAGTCTGACGACAATCAGGGAAAAGATCGATTTTGTTATTATCACCTTTAGTTTTTAAAGTAACCTAGTCTGACATTTCTAGATATTTCAAGTGAGCAGTTAATCTGTTATAGAATAGTGTTAAAAAACAGCTGTTGACTCAGGAACTCTTTGCTAATTTCCAGTGTGTTGCCAAACCAGCCTATAATGTTAAGATCTGCTTCATTACAGCCTCCCGTGTGCCAAGACCTGGTTCCAATCCTGCCATGATAAGGAATCACATAAGCAGAGGCACAGCTTGACACTCAATTCTGTGGAGAGGCATATACAACAATGTTAATGGTTTTTGCTGGAAAACCAGCTTTCTGAAAATTCTAAATGATAAAATCTGATCGGTTTATACACTGTACTGGTGATACAATGATAGAAAAGCATTTTTGGCATAGAAAATTGTCTACTGGGCCCTGCAGTGATGCAATATAAGTGTTTCGTAGAGTAGAATTTATAATAGAGGAAAACAAAGTGCCAATGCTATCTGTCTGAAATAAGACTGATACTTCTAATTAGACTAGCTCTCATTGCGTCTTTGTTATTTTTAATTTGACGGCTTTTGGATGCTATACCTTTCAGGTTATATGACATTATAGAAACTGATTCAGCACTATAACTGGGGTTATGATTGCAAATTTAAAAAAGATTTTTAAGTTTATTTTGATATCATTATTTTAAAGATATATGTACCTAATTAACTCTTATTAAACAAAATTATGCCCAAAATTTGAATGTTAGCGTGGAATGCACACACAGATTGATATAAACTCTTAAGCCCATCATGCTGTACTGCTGCTTTTGCCCTTTTACTAACATTGCTGTTTTCTGTGGTACCTTATTACCTTACATTTAATAACTAGGCCTAGGCTCCTAACTGTAGTGAAGAATAGCCAGTACAGAGTGACTGCACCCTGGCCCCAGGCATAAGAGGGCCCATAATTCATACAGAATGAAAGTCTTATCAGCCAATGATATGTTTTGAATTGGCAAGTGACAGAGGTGGGAGCAGTCCAGAGGCCAATCAACTCTCAGCTGGGGCCAGTGCCCCTCTGGCCCCACCCACATATATCTGGCTTTCCGTTCCTCACCTTGCAGCTTGCGCCGATGGAAGCGAGGCGACCCCAGCAGGTTGTTTTTAAAGGAGTTGAGACGGGTCCTCCAGTGGGCGGAGCTACTGGCCGCCATGCCGCCACCACCTCCGGGACTGGATGGCGGGGTTAGGGAGAGGGAGCCGACTCCTACCCCTCCACCCTCCGCCCGTGAAGAAGAAGAGGAAGAAGAAGAAGAAGGAGGGGTAGGAGAGGGGTGCTGGGGGTGGTGGACGGGGGTACCAAGTGGGGTGGGGAGTGGAGAGCCCTGGGGGGTGACCTGCGGCAGAGTGTTAGGATGGGGAGAGTTAGGATTGATGCTCTTGGTGACAGACTTAAGAACAGAAGGAGTGGGGAAAAAGAAAAAGCGTGGGGAAAGGAGAGGAGAAGGAGATGGAGAGGGGGATGGAGGCGTGTGGAGCTGGAGGGATTTCATGGACTGGAGATGGGGGCGATCCGAGGAGGCTTTGGATGGCAGAGTTTGGGTTTTTTGATCTGGAGTTCGCTGCGACGAGCGAGCTGCTGGGGAGCTGCCGGCTTTTGGCTCCTTTGACTGGGTGGTGGTGGCGGAAGTGACTTCTGATTGGTTGAAAGTGAGGACTGGGCTCTGACACAGTGGAGAAGGAGGGGAAACAGGGATGGGGGAAGATATGGAGAAATGGAAAGACGAATGGAGATGAAATATGTCATGGGCTGTGAATTGTGACTCTTAAGGCTAAATTAATTGGCAATTATAAAAAGCATGCATAACATATTTTGGTAATACCCAGCAAAGTCCTCCGTACAAATAAACTGCTTATGTATTCCTTGCAAACCAATGACACAAAGCCTGAAGGGCTTTCTGTTCTTAGGGATGTTCATATCGCAGTACAGTGCTAAGATAATTACAAAAGTTTATTAGTCTTTCATAAAAGGATCACTTTGCCTAAAGAAAATCCAGATAATAATAAAATAATTTCATTATTGACACAATGATGCACCCAGCAATTCCACATTCCTATATTCTAGTCTAGAAAACGCAGAAATGCTTTGAAGCATTTTATACCAAACTTGGTTAGAATTGTCTAGTATCCTAAAAATATCACACAGGAGGCAGCAGAAACCAGAAAATGGAAGGATATGAAACCGGAAAGAAAGATTTGCAGTATGGTATGTAAAATGGCTCGGAATGGAATATCATGTGTGCGATGCACATTTACAATAAGTTTTACATTTGCAAAGTAAAGCTATTAATAAAAAAGCTACTAATGAAATTACATGCATGCATTATATTCAACAGTTGGGATAAACGGGATAAAAAGGACAACATTCTGCTAATTCCACAACACGCCGGTGTGCATGTGCAACACAGCCCAGATGATTTACTAATGCAACATGGCATTAAAGGTCTTTGAAGGTGGGGAATGACTTACCCTGGGACTGCTCAGGGGACTTGAGGACAGTCCCGTAGAGGCTCCGCTGACCGACCGGGACCTGAATCGGAAAGGGGGGGGAGGGCGCTGTCTGAGGCACAGTCTGTTTGATGTCATTTCCTGCACTGTCACAGCAGTAAGGGTGTTAGCATCTGCTTTATATTCCCCTAAACATGCCACAGTGTGCAGACAGCATTAATCCCCTCTCTGAAGGGTACATGAGCTCCTCACTGCAAGAATCATACTGCTTTTGTGATCAGACATAAGGGAAGATAAAGACACAACAGCAGAGATCTAGTTGTCAGGAGATGCCCCACCCGACTTTCACTGCTCCTGGGCAAGTATGTCGGAAAAAAATATCATAACTGAAAATAAGTCATTCAATTCAGTTCAATTCATATAGCGCCTTTCACAACCCAGTAGCCCCAAGTCACTTGAAAAGAGTGAGTCGAGTAACTACCTTTCTGCTGTCACATTTTCCTGAAGCTCTATTAAGATAAAAGATCACTTCTTCACATTATGCAGCACACGCCACCAAATCACAAATCGTTCATCCTTCCTTAAGTCTGCAGGTCACTGAAAGCATGTGGCCCATTCCAGTCTACCCTTTCCTCCCTTGCCCCTGCAGGGGGAGATGACCTCTGCCTGCGCCCTACCCCTTCCTGCCCTGCCCCTTCCTCTCACACCCCACTCTGCCACGCCCCTTCCTCCTGTGCTGCTGCAGGGAGAGATGACCTCTGCCTGCGCCCTACCCCTTCCTGCCCCGCCCCTTCCTCTCACATTCCACTCTGCCACGCCCCTTCCTCCTGTGCTGCTGCAGGGGGAGTTGACCGCTGGCTGTGCCCTGCCCCTTCCTGCCCTTTTGTTCCACACCCCACCCTGCCCTGCCCATTCCTCCCATGCTCCTGAAGAGGAGCTGACCTCTGGCTGTGCGCTGCCGTGTCCAGCGCTCGGCGTGGTGGGGTCGGGGAGCCCTGCTCCGTTACGCTCAGCACCTCCAGACTCTTCCTCTCAGGCCGGGAGCGGCCGTGCCTGGTCAGCATCGGGGAGTCCACTCGCTTCCTGGGCGGGTCTGACAGAAATGGCAAAATGGCCGGAATTATGCTCTTCACCCACATGACGCTAACAGCTAACAAGCTACCAGCTTTTGTGCTGGATCTTCCAAGCTACAGCCCTTCCATTGATTAAAAAATAATTAAATTAATTCTAAACTTATACATAAACTACAGATTCAATATAAACATACCACAGGAAAAAGATACTTAGTGAATCCGTGTGAAACATTTATTATTGTTTGTTAATTACCTGGCATGCTATCAGTTAGGTACAACCAGGTTCTCTCACTAGGTAGCCATCGTGTCCAATACTGACCGACTGATGATTTACTGCAGCTTAACAATCGGGCTGCAGCTAATGCAAAGGGTGGCATGCAACCTCATTCTTGTCATGATACAGAGGTGAAGCATACAATGGTACGCACCAATGTCATTCCTGGGTGGCAGGTCTTCGTCCTCACAACTAGGGTACCGCTCTTTTCGGTCAAGGAGGAGGTAATAGATCATTTTCTCCTGATTTTCTCTGGGAAAGAGAGAGGGAATGTCTTGGTATTGCCTACTTTCTTTCAGCACCCATGATTCAAGTAGAAAACACAAGGTTGCTACTCTCTCACCCACTTCATTCCTGCCCCCACTAGTAAGGGTAATAAATTTAGAGAAAGAGCAGGATGGGAAACTGGTAGCATGTGAGGCCCAAACACAGCCCTGCCGTAACACAAGGCAGCCATTTTTAAAAAATGAATTGAACACACTGATCAGCACACGGGAAACTGGCAGGGGGGGCTGACTCACTCCTCACACTGCAGGTCTCGTGCGAGCTTCACTCGGTCCCTGAAGCATCCCAGCGAGTGCATGCTGTCCAGCACATCAGGGTCCAGCTCGGTGAGGGACAGGATGCGGCGCACACAGACCCGCCTGGGGGGAGGCTGCTCCGGGCAGGGTTCGTTCCGACCCCCCCTGGCAGAAAGAGAGGGCCAGACTGTTGGGCGAGAACTGACCCTGACTCTTGCTTACCCACACCTGCCTATTTTTTTATGCTCTTGTTTTTGGAAAACCACATAAACTAAATAAAATAAGGTCTTTACTTACAGATACCAGGCGTGTTTTTGTATTGCTTCTAGCTGTAAGGAAAGAGGACAGATGGAGAGATTTATATAGCCTGTACTCGCACGTGGGAAGTTAATGACGCGAGTACGTGCGGCAGTACGCCATGCATCTTATCACGGCCACAAGCCACATACATTCTAATTATACATACATTTGTCCATTTGTATTTGTCTGTATCAGGTTGGTCAGTGCACAAGAGAGGGTGAGAATGAATGTATGTATCTGTGACCGAGTCAGTGGGGGAGGGGTAAAGTCCCAGTTTAAAAATAAACTAAGTGTAAGCACTGGAGATGGTGAGTGTCATTGCGTGTGCCAATGTCCTGCCTTGACTCTCTGCCAGCTTTCCCCACAGCGCCCCCCACAGACCCGTGCCGGCGGCTTGCGCTCGCACCGTCAGCCTCTTCTCTGGGTTGACCTCGATCATCCCCCTGAGCAGGGACTGGCAGTCAGGAGGGATGAAGTGGGGCATGTGGAAGACCCCGCTCTTCACTTTCTCCAGCAGCTGCCGCAGGTTGTCGTGGTCGAAGGGCAAGGCGCCCTGCGGGTGGTGCCAGGGAATGGTGAAAAGAGGCAGATGGGGTTGGGCGGGAGCGGTGAGTAAGGAATAGTGCCGTGGAAGGGGCAGGGGGTCACAACAGTAGGAAATGGGGGAGGGAATGGCATAGGTGTCAGGGATTAACACGAAAGCAAGAGTGGCAGATCGCTGGCATACAGAAAGTAAGAGAAGACCAAAGAAGAGAGAAGAGACAGAGACACTCTCCCCTGATAGATGGATAAAAGAGAAAAACCACATTGGTGAGTCCTCTAATCCACCCCCACACCGCTGTCAACATTTTATTTTTCTTTTCTCAAACATACAGATTATCCGTGGTACCCTGCCGTCAGGTTACTATGTGTACTTAAAAACAAACGCATCATTTATGAGAAGAAAAAAGAGACAGAGGCAGACAAACAAGGGATTAATATTTCTTAAAAAAAGCATCAGAAGAAGAGATACAGGTAGATGGAGACGGGAGGCAGGAGGATGCTGCAGGTTACTCACCACGAGGAGCGCGAACAGGATGACGCCACAGCTCCAGACGTCCGCCCGCCTGCCGTCGTACTTCTCGCCCTGAGGGGAGGAGAGCGCTGCAAACTCTGCACCACATACCGCCAAAAATATTGCAGCTTGCAGCGCCGCGCCACGAAATGACTAACTCTCCGAGTCCATTCGATTTGCATGGATTCACTAGCTAAAAACAATATTCTAAAGGAAGAATATACTTAAGTTACTAATTCCGAGATAAATCTCTGCTAATAGCTTTGGATAACGTCATTCTCACACTACATCAGCTGCAGACAATTTAGCGTCACGCTTCTGCCTCGAATGTGCCACACACGGCACGGTGCCTCCACCATGAAGCAGTTTGTACGCAAATTAGCAGACGAATGAGCACAGCGGCATTACATCATGCTCACGCATATTCTCCTATTCTCCCAAATTACCTGAGAAATTTCAGACAGCATAAATGCACTAAAGTCTTATTTCATTCACTTAAAACACAATAATAGCCTTGTACTTACTCGGATAACTTCTGGACAGGCATAATGTGGGGATCTGAAATTATTGAAAATACAAGATGGAAGTATGAAATTTTTTTATTAAACTTAAATATATGAATGCATATCTTGTATAAATTTGCATTCAAGCCAAACTACACCCTTCATCCTGAGGCATATTCAAGGTGACATAATTACAAGAACCATCAACTGTAACAAATTATTTTTCTAAACGAACAAATAACAGTGGAAAATAATGTTCAGCACAATGCATGTAATTTTACTAGATATTCTATGGGGCTGCTCCGATAACAGAGAGCAGAGGAACAGGCCAGTGCACGTACACACACAGCACTCACCCACAGCTTGTCTCCAGCAGGCTGTCTCCCACCTGCAGGGAGGCCATACCGAAGTCAGCAATCCGGATGTTGTTCTTCTCATCCAGCAGCAGGTTCTCGGGCTTCAGGTCTCTGTGGCTGCGGAAGGTGAAGCAGGGAGCATGTCACAAGGGAGATCAGAGCACAGCACGTCACACGGGAGATCAGAGCAGAGGACGTCACGGGGGATATAAGTGCAGGGAGTGTCATTGAGGGAGATCAGAGCAGAGCACATCACTGGGGAGATCAGTGCAGAGCACGTCACTGGGGAGATCAGAACAGAGCACGTCACTGAGGAGATCAGAACAGAGCACATCACTGGGGAGATCAGAGTAGAACACGTCACTGGAGAGATCAGTGCAGAGCGCATAACCAGGGGAGATCAGTGTAGGGCGCATTATGGGGGAGATCAGAGCAAAGCGCATCATGGAACATGTGAGAACACATGACAGAGATCATATCAGAGGGTGTCACAAATAATGTCATGTAACAGCTGAGTAGAGAGTGTTTACTACCTTTACTATTTTGGTAAAATCCAAAACTGGCACCCTGGAACTCCAAATACTGAAATAATACACTAATTTAGATTTTATTAATTTAGTACACATTAGTATCTTTAGCATACTGTGGCCACTTGGACGTATTGAAACCCTATTGGCTATCCTTCATAACTGTAAGCAGGAAAAACACAGAATATCTTTTCAGTCTTACATGGAGTCAGGAAAACAGTGTACCTCTACATAGCAAAGTGGAAAGTGGAGGAAGTGTTATTAAACCAGTCCAGTGGGCATCTGTATTTATCTTCCACCATGCTGTGCCTGGAGACCCATCTTACCAGATGGAGTGACTGTGACAAAAGTCCAGAGCTGAAATGATCTGCCTGAAGAACTTGCGGGCCTCCTTAGGCGTCAGTCTGCCCTTCTTCACCAGATAGTCAAACAGCTCACCGCCCGACACATGCTCCAGCACCAAGTACCTGGGGAGGAAACCGATCCAAGATGCGCAGGGGAAAACAGGGGAAGCTGTCCGATCTGAAGGCGATCATAAAGAGCAGCAGTAGGCCTAACCGACTTCAAATATACAGGTAATTCTCAACTGACTCAAGTAATCCATTCCACAAACTCTTACGCAAGTCAAATTTTACATCGGATTTACCTTCCCATACCATTCAAGATGCATTATAGAAAAAAAAACATAAGAGCTAAAAATATGTATACAGCTAATACAATGCTCAGCATAAATGAGTATACCCCCTTTGAAAACTTTTTTTATCCATTACTCAGTGAAGACCAGAAAAATTGTCTCATTAACAATCATTATCATTCGGATAAGAAAATAATACTTTTCTTCAAATGAGGTGTTACAAAAATGAATATACTCAAGTACAAATTCCACAAAATCTAATATCCCTCCAACTCCACTGGACATTGAATGATCAAGTTGGCAACATACTGCCATGTCTATCTTTTTAGGTGGAGAACGAGCCTGGATGTTGGATGGAGAATGTGGAGGTGTTCTATTGGGTTCAGGTCAACTGACATGCTTGGCAACTGAATCACTTTCAGAAATGTATCGGTGGCCTTGGATGTATGTTTTGGGTCAATATCATGTTGCCCATGATCCAGGGTGCGGAGAGGTGGTAGCATCTTTTCTTTCAGTATTTCACAGTATATCTGTGAATTCTGCATGCCATCAATGAGTTGCAATTCCCTGACACCTGTAGCACTCATATGACCCCATGGAAGAACACGACCCCCACCATGCTTTACTGTGAGTACCATGCATTTTTCATTGTATTCTTTGCCCTTGCAACATCATACAGTTTGGATGCCAGCAGTTCCTAAAAAATCTTTTCTTTGTCTCATCACTCCAAAGTATAGAGTCCCAACAGTCATCATTGTCAGCATAGGCTCTGGCAAATGCTACACGGGCTTTTTTGTGTATGGGCTGGAGCAGTAGCTTCCTTTGTAGATGACATGCTTGCATGCCACTCCTCTGCAGCGTACATCATACTGTATTATGGGAAACAGTCATCCCAGTTTGGCTTTCTACTTCTTTAGCTCACTGTGATGAACTTCCATGAGGATTTTCCTCAACTTGTCTTACAAAGAAACACTCATGTCGAGGTGTTAGCTTCTGTGGACGGCCTGAACAAACTAGCCACAAGTCCATCCTTTTTGAATTTTAGAATCACTTTCTCCGCCATATTCCTAATAACTGATTATTGATGATTTTACTAATTTGTGTGTAAAGAAATTACTTTCTTTCTCAAATCATATGACATTGCTCTTCCCTGTGGTGCCATTATTGTCAACAGTGAATGGGAGGGCATTTTATTTGATAAATACCATCTTAATTGTTAGTTACCTGCTAGCCACCTGTATCATGACTGAATAGACTTGTCTGTTGTTGAATTCCTCTTAATTAGCATTTTATCAAGTTTTAGTCCTAAAACATTCATTGGAGTGTACTTAGTTTTGCACCAGTCTTAAATCATGTTGTTAAATAAAATTCAGTTTTGTTGTTCTACTGACAAATCTCATTTGCATTCAATAAACCAGATTTTCTGGAATATTTTATGGTACAGGATCCCAAAGAAAGTATCAATTCTAAAGAGAGATAGATCATTATCTGAGAAATATTTTGGGGTGTACTTATGTGTCCTGAACACTATGTATTAAAGCAGGGTTGCAAAACCAAAAGTCAGTGGTCCCCTGGCTGACAATATATTGAGGGGGAGCCCCGACATGATAAACGATAAAAAGCTGCCCTTTGTGGTTGGAACTATTGAATAACCATGAACTAAAAACATGTATTAAAATCATTGAAAAAATAGACTATCAATTTACTCATAGGTGCTTGACACTTTTTTACGTTCATGCTTTATAGACTTTGTGTAGTGCAGATGTTTTTTTTTACATAAGTTTGGATTTACCCAAGTCGATTTTAGTCAAGTCAAGAGCTGCCAGTACAGAAAATTGTACTGCCGCCAAATAATTATTTAACCTTTTACTACATGGTAAACATATCTTGATTCTGAAATCACTGCTAATATTAAACCTGGTAGCATCTATGCCAGCGACCGCAAGAATGAACAGCAAAATTACTAACAGCAATTTTACCAATAACCTATGAGAATGATCTCTATGAATGCATTATAAAATTAGCAGTACATAGAGAGACATTAAAAGAAAAGAAATTATGAGTAGTAAAAGGGTAGAAATGCAAAATGTTCAGAAGGCAAACTAAAAAATATTTAAAATTCTGAAATTCTCACTGACTGGTGTAATCACAGATTGCTGCTGTGCTAATCACAGCTAATTAGCTGTTCAGTGCTCACACACTGCAACAGCTGAACATACTTACAGATATTTGTTATTCTCGTATACGTCATGCAGCTTCAGCACATGCGGATGTTCTATCAGTTTCAGAATAGCGATCTCTCTCTCCACCTTAATGGGAAAAAAACCATAAGGCCAAGGACACACTGATTTCTCTTGTATTCCCATTAATGCACTTTAAGTCAATACCACTACTATCATGGGTTTCTTACCTACCAATATTAGCAGACTAGTATATCCTGTTACTCAGTGTTAAGTATTGCAATCCTTAATATTGTACTTACAAGCCTAGATTTCAACTGAAGCAATAAAATGTGATATTGGGCTTCACCTAGTCTACTAATGTTTGCAATAAGATTCATACTGAAATCCCCATTTGTGAGTAATAATGATTAACCAAGGTTTTATACCAGCAACTCTCATCTTCCTTTAAGATAATATCAGTCCCCTAAAACTAGATTTCATCTGATGTAATAACAATGATCATTCACCTTGGATGGAAAGTATGCACCCTAGATTTCACCCGAGGTAACAGTGTTTGACCAAAGATCGAGACCGCTAACCCTTGCTTTAGCATGAGGTTTCATGTGATATGCGTTCCATTAGGCAAATGGTCAGCCTGCTGTCCTGCGGGCCATCTGTTCGTTATAAAGAAAGCCTGCCAATGGAGGGATACATCCCGAAAAGGTAGCCTGCAGAGAAGACTGCTATTACCAGGCTGCGCTAATGCTGGGCCAACCGTGCACCCTTTCCATCCAATTCGGGAATGCGGGATTTTCCACTCCGGTTGCGGATGAAAATAAAATGACACTCAGTATCACAGGTCAAAAGCGCTCGGCGGCTACACGAATGGAAGTGACGCTGTTTGTTCTTCCTGTTTTGGTAACCCATCTGGCCCTGCGGCCATGTTTTCCTGCTTCTATCGTTGTCCGAGCAGAGGCTCTACCTGCCATGCACGATCTATTTAATTCCCTACTTATATCAGCAAAAGCAAGGAACTGTGTTCACTGAAAATTATCCTGAATTTGTGAGAAGATAAACAGTTGTTTCCTCTGTTACAACAGTACTATAGAGTAGCAACATTTCTTCCAATCTTTAACTGCACAAAACTGTATCCTCATGTGTATGAAGAAATATATTTTCACAGCTTAATTTAGCATATTTTAAAATTAACCAAATGTCCATCTTAATTAAATGTGCTGCAGGGAATTAGTTTGCTTATTTTTGTTGTTTATTTGCACTCTGATCAATACTGACAAATATTTGTCTTGGCATTCAGTGCAACAACCTAATGATTGCAGTATTAATATTACTGTTTAAGTATATAATCTAGGGGTCAGGGTCACAGTCATGTATGATAAACATGATGAGCACATTTCATGAGACCTATGATAAAACTGTTTTACCGTAGAACTGTTTAAAGGTATTATTAGCAGTGCAACAGAAACTTATACTTCAACAACCTACTGCAAATGGAAGAGACGAGCGTATTGCAGACATCAGCTGTTAGTAATATTAAGTCAGAGGGACAAAAAAAATGCAAATAGTAGAAGCAATACTGGTGAAATCTAAACACAAAATTATTTAGATTACAAATATTTTTGTACAATAAGCCAAAAACTCTGACCGATATACAGACCAAAAGCCATGAGCCATGCTGCACAGAGCTTGTGTTTCATTCTGCTTCAGGAAAGTTTCAGCTTATGATTTCAAAATCCAAAATAGCAGAACTTGAGTGTGACCAAAAATTCAAATTATTCTCAGAACAATACATTTTCAGATGCAATACAGGGTCACGTTGATAGTTCATTTCAGTTCATATAATGTTAATTCCTTCTGATTTTACCAAAAAAGAAAAGAAAAACATACACAAGAAAAAAGCACAATACTGAATACACAGCTCAGGCTATTGGGCTTACTAGGAAACATATTCCCAAAAACCACTTTCGATCACAAAGCAACTCAGCAGCTATACCCACCTGAAAAAGTTGTGCCCACAAGTTATTTTACATCATCGCTATGTTAATGTCCACGCAGACTGCCAATAAACCTGCGTCTGAGTAGCTGCCATTACATAAGTCTCTCACCTTCATCAGCACTGACTCCGATAACTTCTCTCTGTTCACTATTTTTATTGCAACCTTTTGTCCGGTAATACAGTGAACTCCAAGCTTCACCAAACCTGTAAAACAAAAAAGTAATAAGCCAAAGTTGTGAAACGGTGTGTTACACTGTCCCTGACTCATCACCGTGTACCCCAAACACATGGAAAAGTAGCAAACAACCGAGGAAGCAGCTTTCGATATTACTTTCCTTATTGGAAAAAAAATGTAACGGTGTAGCTGTATAAAACTTAAAGATCACCTTATTTGCATTATGCGTGTGGACAGATGCATAGAGTAAATGAGCATCAGGACGCCCATCACGCATTAAAAAAAAAAAACAGCGTGAATGCAACTGGAGCACACTGACATACACATGCACACCCTGACACAACAATAACGTCAATAAATTGCGAGCAGGCCAGCCGGAACCCCTCAATAAGCTGTTAAAATGCAGGAAACGCTGTCAACCCTTAAATGGCTGCAAACTGTCAATACAGCAAATGTATGGAGTATGATATCAGCTGACAAACACACTGCCGACCACGTTATTTCTCTGACCGTTAATAGATTTTATACAAAAAAACATTAATCTATATTCCGTTTAACTGTCCAAAAAAAACTGGCATATAAAAGACACTGCCTTAAATCTACCCTGTTACTTTCAGATCTTTGTCATATTTAGTATAATTCAATAGTATAAATACAGTAATATGAAGTGAATGCTTCTTACCTGTCTGTCCTTTCCCCAGCGTTTTCTCCAGTCGGTAAGGCCCGACATACTGAGCCGAGTGACTCCCAGACAGGTCTTTACTGGACATGCTGTTCGTCTACGTTTCACAGTAAATAATGACAATTTTTTAAAAATCGTGATTATAAGGTTTTTAAGAATGATGTGTAAAAGGCCCTCGCCTGCTTGTGCAAAGGCATTACAAATGAAAATGTACAGTGAGGGACGGGGGAGCTTGTAACAGTGTCCCGTGGCCTACTCCTCACTTTCTCTTATTTAATATTGCAGTCATCCCGAAAAAAACGTTACCGCCTATACTGTGCCGTTAGGAGAGAGGGAATGCTTCGGTTGTATCAAAATATGAGTACATTGTTGTTTTGGTAATTATGGAGTAACGAGGGGTTATGGGAACAGGAATGATATAAGCAAGCGACGTGAAGGGTAGAGGTTTCAACGTAAACTTAAGAGAATTAAAATACCTATATATGAGACAGTGATGGCGTTAGTAACAATTGTGCCTAAATTTATGTATATAGCAATTGCGGATTATTAATTTTCTGCTCGCAATTATTAATCTTATGCCTGCGTGCCCGTCCGCACTTGCACATCGCATTTATCAGCCTTCCAGCCCTCTCCCTTCTCGCCACCTATTTTCTCTGCCCTGCTCTTTATCTCACTGAATATCGCTTTCCATAGCTTAATTAACGTCTAATCCAACATATTTACAGGTAAATATTTGATACCATGCAGTCGAAGCACACCCGGGTTATATAACAGTCAGAGATCTGGAATTTTCTTCATTTTAATCAACAAAACAACTACACTGTCCGCATCCCCTCTAGTCTGGCATGTTAAAGCACGGCTATCAATATATGTCAATATTTTACTGCTGGGAGGTTGCTATCCGATGCAAAGCAATGCAGTTCTTTAACTAGGCCCAGCTTTGTTGGATTTGAAGCGGAAAAACGCATTTCTAGTAAAACAAGCATCTTCGGCGTAGTACTCTCCCCCTCCCTCTCTTGCTTGCTCACTATCCCCCTCCCTTCTCTACCAGGGCGCATATCACAGCATCTTCCCTCTCTCTGTTCCTCCTCGTTTGCCGGTCCCAGTTTCATTCATTCAGCGATGTTCTTTAAAAAAACATAGTTTCTTGGCGATCTTCAAAAAATATCAAGGTCCTTGGGAGCGAAGACCTCCTCCCTTAATATTTCTTTCTTCCCGTAAATCGCTCTTTTCTGTCTCCTCTTCCTTCCCCTCATCCGACACGAGCAGCATCAGCATCCGGGTCCCACTCCCTCACCATCCTCCCAGTCCCCTCCCTCTCCCATTTCTCAAAATACGCTTGTCTCTGCGAGAGCCTCGGTCATCCTAATGATTAAAACAATCAAATCTCGCCAATTGCTGCTCTCCCTGCTGATTTTCTAACGAATCAGAATCAAACTGATTCAGACCGAGTGACCGAAGATATTAACATTTAGTTGTTAATTTAGCATTATTCCCGGTCGCTGCTCGTGTATGTCAGTTTATTAAACAATAAAATAATAAAAGCAATACACGCGAAAAACTAAAGTAAGATTTGTAAGATTTGGACTCACCCTGTATGGCATGCCAATCCATCATATTTACAGGGCACCCTTCAATAGTAATGCACTCCAAAAATAGAATTGACAGCTATTGAATAGTTTGTAAGCAATAATCTGCTTGTCTTTCTGTACAACATTTCATGACGTAGTGGTTAATGGCAAAAATTAATAAGCTAAAGTTTGGATCTCCAGAGACGTCATGATTTTGGCACCCAGGCTGAATTTCCTCTGTGGGAAAATGAGTGGGGATGCTGTGCCTATGATTGAATGGTCATCCTGGGTTCAAATCACAGGGCCCATGCGGTGATTTCACGCTTGGGTCCATGAACAACGGCTTTAACTCCAGGGACTGCCTGGCCTTGCTTTCTCAAAATGAAGATTGTTTTAGAGAAAAGCATCTGATAAATACATTAAAAATGTAAAATGACTTAATGGTTATTAGGAGCAGTAGCAGAATATCCGTTTTCCACCTGCTTATCCAGTATGGGATTTTGTGTGTGTGTGTGGGTCAGATATACATTACATTGTGGGGACCAAATGTCCTTAAGATGATAGAAACCTGTTATTTTGCTGTTGTCAGACCAATTTTCCAATTTTATAAATAGAAATTCATTCAGTTTTATAAAAATATGCGAGTACAATTTCACAATTAATAAGACCTGTATTTTGTTTGATTACTTATGGTTAGATTACGGTTGGGTAGGGGTTAAGGGTTAAGGTTATTGTTGAGATTAGGGTTTTGCCCATAGAAATGAATGGACGATCCCCATAAATATATGAGAACAAGTTTGTGTGTGTATGTTGTCTAGGGCTGCTGGTAAGCAAAGCAACTAAATGCAATTTAATTTTATAATGGGTATGTTATTTCAAATTATGGATATTTAACTTGCTGTCCTCTTATGGTGAATATTAATTAATGTACTGAGAAATACAATTATTACCATTTTAGATGTCGCAAGTTTGCTGATTTTGCAATAAATATGCAAATTTGACAGTCTAAGAGTTGTAAATATTGATCAATTTTACCTTTCCTTTTTGCAGATGCACTCCTGTGTGCTGGATGGCCCTCTCGAGTGAACCTTACAAATACAAGCTGAGTCTGCTCCTTTAGTGATCTCCCACACATCCCCTACGGTTAGGGCCGACACGCAGAGCCTGACTGGGATCCAGCAGGGGGGAGGTATCAGTAACACGTGTTTTGTTGAAATCCAGACGCAGCACATGAAGGTGTTTTCAGTAGTGGATTAAATCAGAGTACCTGGGCTAACGTTTTAGAGGTTTCCCAATTTGCAGACTGTGGAGTCCCAAATATTCATTTGAGGTGTGGATCATCTTAGTCGTTAGTGCGAGAATGTAAACAGGATTACACTGGTTTCTACAAGAAATAGTGTGAAAATGGAACTAAATTAATATAACTATCCTTAAATTTACCCTAATTCAGTCACTTCACTTCTGCTTTGGATATGGTTTTCTGTAACACCCACATAGTCTCCCTGAAGGCACGATTTCTCTTCCAATACCCTTTCTACCAAGCCAAATTTGAAAATATCCACTTATTAAATATCACAAAGCACATGGTGCTGGACTAGCCCCTGTTGCCACAAATCAGCAGGAATGAGTATTTACATCATATTATTAAACAATTTCCCATGTTTCCCACAAAGGTCAGTTAAAAAGATTAAGGAACACAGCTATGAATAATTTCACTCAAGCACTTGAGCCCTTTTCAAACTCACATTAGATGGAGATTTAGAATTAATCTGAGCTTTAGCCGTTAAATGATGTCATTCACGATGGATTACACACATTTAACAAGCTTCCTTTTTGTAGGAACGTCAGTAACCTTAGTCGTAGTGTAATGTGATGCCTAATCAGTCACCAAATTAACCACACATACCATAACCTCTATTGGCACTTAAAAAAAACTATCCTCATGATAAAATGAAATACTAGGTATTTGATTATAAAGATTAAAATGTTGCATACTGTTACTAAAAACTACTTCTAATAGTTCACATAGTTTACAAGTTGCAAGCACCTCCACGTTGTTTAATAGATGTAATCTTAATTTTTGGATACTGCAGGCATCCCGTGTGAAGCATCCACTTCTCACAAATGCAAAAAAGTCTTCTTGTAAGCAAATTCTAGTTCTGAAAAAGCCATTGTCAGTCACCATATAGGTTTTATTGTAATCCTTTATGTATTTCACAATTAAAGCCTAAGGTGTTTCCTAGCATGGTATAAAACCAATGCAACAAATTATATTAAAATAAGGAGATTGAATAAAACATTTATACAGGACAATTCATCTTATGTAATTTCCACTACCACAGAAACCAAGGGTGAATTATTCCAGTGCAGGAGCGATTGCAGAGGAAGCTGAGGACCTTTGAGAAAGAGAGACGTGTTACATTTTGATCATGATCATGGTCAACAATTACCTTACATTATCAGATCTGATTCCTATAAAGCAAAAGGATACTCAGAAAAGTCACACTCAGCCCAATTGCATTTAATCCAAATATAGTCATACATGTAGTATAGTTAAAGTCCCATGGTGTCTTTATGAAGTTTATGACACATGAACATTTAAAAGTGATAAGATTTCCATTCTGCGCCATGTCTGAGGCCTGTCAGGGTGAGCGTGCCTTAAAGCAGTGTTTCCTAATCCAGTCCTTGGGACCCACAGTCAACCCATGTTTTTTTCTCCCTCCGAGCTGCCTGCCAGAGTATCTACATTTTTGCTCCCTCCCTGCTCTCTACCGGGAGGAAACAAAAACTTGGACTATCTGTGGGTCCCCAAGGACCGGATTGGAAAACACTGTCTCAAAAACATACGAGCTTACGCCTCTTAGGGTTCTGCTCTCCTCTTCATGTACCCTCTGCTGTGATCTTCAGGCAGGCCTGGAAGGCCTCCAGCAGCTCCTTGCACCCTTCCTCACCCTTCTCCTTCACACTGTGGAAGCAGAGGGTTAATATCACATTCAGTGTAAGGGGACCCTGCACCACACACAGTGAGGGTGCTTCATTAGCACTGACCAAGCACACCACGTGCACTGACAGATCGCAGAGAGGGAGATTATTCAAAGCACTGTGCATTCAAAACACAGAGGCAGGCCCTGACAGTATAAATCAGAGTGACGGAATATACAGGGGTGGGGGGGGGAGTGAGCTGTAGCTGCTTCTCTTCTGCACATTGGTTGAAGATAAAGTGACTCATCGACAGTTCACCCAATCAGAGCGCTCGTCCTCCACTGAATAAAAGAACGGTCTGTCCGACCATCTTGGGTGCTTACATCCCCTTTGGGTCCCCTCATCACCCTCGAGGCAACGGTACAGCTGCTCATGTAAGACTAACGTGATGGTAAATCTGCACAGCATAAAGGGGGGTGTCCTAGAGGCCATATTGTGGAGGGGAAAGTCAGGCTTACGATACAAAGAAACTGGGCAGGGTACCTTAACGGGGATATTGAGCAAAAGACTATACAAGAAGGAAGTATGGAATTTTCCCTTGCCCCAACGAGCCGACTAAGCAAATTCTTCAAAAGGAACAGTTTGGACAGTGGTAATCAGCCATAGTCGTTTAAATATTAACCATTTACTTATGTGCACTGAACTAGGTGAAAGGGATCTATATAATATATATGACAATCACATTGCATCTTCTGTTAATGTAATGTAATATAACGATGCTCAAGTCAGATTTAACACACGTCTAACACAACTGTATGGCTTTAGGGAAAACTATGAATAACCAGAGGCACATTAACATGATCAGATACCCCTGGGTTATAAGACTTGTTAAAGGCCTCCCTAATATTTTCTAAGATGATGTAGTTGTCGATTGGGTGGGTCAGGGGATGGGGGGGCAGCGACTATAGAAGGTGTCAGCCTGGGTCAGTGGTGACAACAGAAGTTGTCGACTGGGGGGATTTGACTTACACAAGGTTAGTTGAGGCCCTTTTTTAGCAGAGGCCTTTGGGCTTAAGCCTGAGTAATCCTGTGCATTAAAGAGCCCCAGCCAGTAAAGAAAGGGCTGTGATTTAAAGTTTTGTCGAATCATTGATGCATCAATCAGGAATGGCCTTTGCCCTGCTGAACATCTACATGATGAGCTTTTCATGCAGCACTGGCACAAACAAGCAGCCGGGTAGACAGGACTTAGCAGTCAACTGGCGTTTAAGTGCTAACTCATGTTGGAGGGAGCAAATGTGACGAAAGTAAGGGCACAAAGCAGAGATGACTGCAGCTAAATCAGTACAGAATTAAGCTGGTTTGCTAAGTTGGCTCTCACTCAGATGATGCCACCCTCTGTCTCCTATATTGACTATATTGACTGTGCTAATTAATAAATTTCTTGAAAATTAGAATATTGGCATTTTAAAGTGCGATAAATATAAGATCATATCATAAGTGGTACAGTGGATAATACTGTTCTCTCAGTGGTTGAGGGTTTGCATGTTCGCCATGTGTATATGCAGGTCTTCCCACTGTCCATAGAAATAATGATGTAGCCTTGTGCCCTGTGACGGACTGACGTCCTGCCCAGGGTGTACCCCAGCCTTGTGCCCTGTAATGGACTGGCGTCCCGTCCAGGGTGTACCCCAGCCTTGTGCCCTATACTGGACTGACGTCCCGTCCAGGGTGTACCGCCGCCTTGTGCCCTATAATAGACTGACATCTTGCCCAGGGTGTACCCCAGCCTTGTGCCCTATAATGGACTGACGTCCCGCCCAGGGTGTACTCCAGCCTTGTGCCCAGTGATGGACTGACTGTATCGGATCAGCAGTAGAAAGTTAGATCAGCAGAAGACAGCTTAAGAGACGCAGATACAGGTAGTTTTTAAATTGGCTCATAGGCTATTAGTAAATAAGACAAACACATCTGTATAACATGAATCCCTCTTTGGCTTATACACAATTATTTCCCTGCCGGTATAATGGAAAATCATGCATGAGCATACAGGACACTTGGTACCCATTTAGCCCAGATAGGCCATGTGCTTTGTTGTGAAAGTACCAAATTTTAGACATGGAACAAAACTGTCTTTCAGAACTAGAATTTGGTTACAACAAGAAGAATTTTTAGCAATTCTGAAGTGTGAATACTTTACATGGGATACCTGTAGTGTTTGGACTGCAGAAGGAAATCAGAGTACCACAGGAATTTTACAGGGAGGACATACAAACCGCGCACACACAGCGGAGGTGGGACTTGATCCCACCATCTCTATAGGTGTGAAGCAACAGTGCAAAGCACTGAACCATTTGCATTTATTTTTATTTAGCTGGTGCTTTTGTCCAAAACGACAAGAAAAGTGACACAAATAGCTCGTTAACCACCGTGTCACCTGACCTGAATATCCCAAATTTTAAAACAGTGTATGTGTTTATGTGATATCTGTGGCAAATAATCAGGATTTCCTTACTGACCCTTATGACAACATCCCTTAACAATCATGTGGGTAATGGCTGAAGCCAATATGTAAGCTGACAAAAATAGAGAGCAGGTCAGAGCCTGTTGAAAGTATAATTATCTACATCTATTTTAATACAACTAAAAACTACAAGCATGAAAGGCGTGCATCATTTAACCCCCTTCTGTTGGTCTAAATCCCCTACATTAATATGAAATTGATTAATATATAAAGACCTTTGTGCAGTAAATGAATGGGGTCTGTCACCCTAGATCAAGCACATTAATTTACTGCGAAACAAATGAGTACTCTATAAATTCACCAAACTCCAGCTTAATAACAAAAGTCATTCAACATTAGTCTGCAAGCATCTGGTAATACATTATGAGCAAAAAAACTTAAATTTTCTTGTGCTTATTTCAATGTGTGATATAATTAATATCCTCATAATTTAGCATGGTTGTGCAAGATATGCATTGTTCATCTTCGACAACACATTGTCTTTGACAATTGGTTCTGTAGCTCTGTTACAACAAACCCATAGTGATCGGGAGAACAACTCGGGTGCCCTGCACATTGTCTGTTCACCCCCCACAGATTATCCATGGACAGACAGAGAAATAACCATCCTCCATGATTGCGCATCACAGTACATGAAAACAAAATGGGGGATGTTCATTGGAGAAGCAATGTAACAAGAAGGGTCACACACCATATCTAGGACAAACAAATTCCGCTGATCAAATCAGGCGTAAGTCGGTGCATTGTGTTTGATTACAACCCTGGAAACCACACCATCATGGCAGTCAATCTCATTACCTGCATAAACCACTCAAGCACTACCTCTTTTTGTATTAAGACAGCGCCCATTTGTTTATCTGTACTTTACCAACATAATATTGAAGATGGCCGTACAGCCGTAGTTCACATATTCTGCTATTGAATCTTGCTTATCCATGCTATATTACATAACAGCAACCTGCCCCTCTTTATACAATACCCATATCTGCAGTCAGGTGCACCGGAGACTAGAATGACTAGCCAACATGGGTAGGTTGACCAGCAGGTTAGCACGCCATGACTGCCTTAACGATGAACGTTCTACTTACCATTTATCCAGGTCCTCCTTGATGACCTGGCAGGCAGCAGGGACAAGAGCCTCCATTCGGACAGTCACCGAGGTCTCCGAATCTGACATATTTCTGTCGTGGTGTGCGTCTCCGTGATCCCGTGTGCGTGTGTGCAAAAGAGGGGGGAAAGAGGTTAGAGTGTGAGAGGGAGAGGCGGGTTGGTGGGAGGGAGGCGAAATGATGGGGGGGGAGAAAGAATGCAAGCTGTCTGTCCTGGGGTGTCTGTCAAGGCATGTGCAAACAAGTCCACATGTTTGCAGCAAGGGGGATTAAAACATTTCTAAGTTTTAATTATATGTAACAGACTTCTCAAAGATGAAAAATGTAAAGAAACATTTTCAAACGGTTTTAAGCATTTATACATTTCAAACAGCACAGCCAGAGGAAACTGTTCTTTTCCATTATAATTCAACACAAGGGAAATTAACAAGGATGTTATCAGGCTATTTCATCCTCTTCATTTGTTGTGCGCATTTATAAAGTTTGCCATTGCATCCACCAAGCTGATTTTGGAAAAGACATCTAGTGGCTACCTCTCTAAATTACAATACATCTATTGACCCCGAACAAACGCCCTCTTGTGGCTAGTCTAAGATATACAATAATTGCAGTCCATCTAATGTACTTCGGTATAATTCGAAGAAACGAAGGAAACTGCAACAGCTTTCTTTAATGCATTAATTTACTTATTTATATCGGATTGGATAACAACTCAAGTCATTTCAGCAACAGCATTTTCAGAATTATTTTGTACGTCTACAATGAATGTTGCAAACCTGAAAACTGCCATCTTGACAAGCAAGTTACAGCAAACTTTGAGGATATGTTGTGTCAATATGCATATTCTGTCACCCGTCGTTGTTAAAATGAATAATTGTAATGTCCGCTTTTGTTTTCTATCTGCAATTTTATAAAGGATGTAAGAAAAATAAAAGTAACAAACAACTTCTACGCAAAGCAGCATTAACGGTTTGGTACAATATTGTTTATGTATGCAGCAAACACCTAAGAATAACTAGGACTAATGCCTGCATAGAGACGATAAGCAGAGGCGCAAATACACTGTAAAACACATTTCCATTCATATTCTATTAATTACACAAAGAAACTACAGGTTACCTGCTCGACTTGCTTTTCCCCAGAGCGCATGCGCCAAACGTTCATTAAAAGTAAAGCCGACCTAAATACATATGATTCGGACCACTTTAATTAGTTTTGTCAAGTAAACCAAATGTCAGTGTAATGCCGAAATTCTTTCTATTTTTTTTTATCCTGGACATAACTAATACATTTATATACACACCAATAAGCACAGCATGTGACTCAGCCTGTGTACGTACTAATGGACAAAAATTAACAATGGATAACCGAATAAGTGCGTGTTCTTGATTCAGTGATATGTGTTTTTTTATTATAAAGCAAGTCTCAAATAACTAAATTGTAATTTAATTTAATGTTGTGAAAAGTATCTAACACGATATTCATGATAGGCTGCGGAATCCTTGCAGGATACAAAATTACAGAAAATGGATGGACGTTATTCATAAGGTCTGTCTTATGTTCTGTCACAATGTAATGCGCAGGCATACAGTATATTCACTAGCAGGATTTGAATCGCCGTGACCCTAAAATGGATAAGTAGGTTTTTGAGCAATGGATGGGTAGTTGTTTTTCAGTATTTCCCTTTTAATTTACTTCTGTTGTTCCAGGTAACTTCCACAGGTTTATCCATTGTGTTTATCCACAATTTTATTTTTAAACATCACAGAACAACACCTTATCTAACCAATCAGTTTCGACTTTAGCTATTAACGTTACTGCTACAACCAGTGTTGATAGAATCCATCCATCCATCGATAACCACTTTCACAGTACAATTAGTTCCAACCAAGAAATCTGATTGGACAATGAGTGCGGTTATTAGAGAATAACTGCATTCAGGTATATCATATCAGATGTATCACTCCCCTTTACTGTTGTATCTAAAAACCATTAAATTTAAATAATGCAAAGTAGTTGGGAATGAATGAGCTGTGTTGCTTTGGAATGTTTATGTTGATTGGCAAGAGTCAACAGTTCGGCAGGAACTATTTTTTTGCAGAAGCCCATAAATATTTAAATAAATAATCAAGCAAAGTGTTATCTGTTGTGACTTATTACTGTTTTGTATAAACGCTACCTGATGAACTGTTCTATAAAAGCAATCACATATGAGAGGGAGTGTGGTTGTCCTCCAATATATCACGGATGTGATTAGGGCTGCCACCTGTCCCTTATAATGCGGGAGTATAATATGAGATGCAGCAGTTCATCCAATACAGGACGATCCTGTTTTAAAAGGGACAGGTGTAGCTGTAATTATCTTCAGCACTCAGCCTATGGCCTTGTGCCTACAACCAAATCACAGCCATGTTATGTTGGAGTTACAACCGCACTCCTACTTTTATGCTATTGCTTAATTGTAATTTGGCCCAACAGTGTCTAAAGGATACTCCCTCTACAAATGAAATTTGAAACAGCATATTTTCATAAATTTAATCAAAGGCCCAAGAATCATTTAATTTCCTAGTGCTCATTCTATTTCATATGCAAAGTGAAAACTATGACGTCAGAAAGGATTTGTAGGTGTAGCTTCCTGGCTTGAGCTGTTGAGCTTGTTAGGGTACACATTTGCCACATCAGTTACTGCAAGGGCTGGTGCTGGGAGGGCATGGGCTTGCAAATTTATGTTAATGGGCAATAACATCCAGTCCCAGTAAGGGGATGTGATGCGGTCCCTGTAGTTGCAGTCAAATGTCTTGCGAGGTGCCATCAATTTCCTGTACTTTTCTGGGAATTTGGCTGCATGTCATGTTAACAAGTACGCAGTGGATGGGCACATAAATTCAAGTTAAAATGACTATATTTCTAAAAAGTCTTACTTATGGAGAATCTTAAAGTCTTACTTACTTATTTTTTCGCATTATAGTTTTACATAAGAAATTTCTGTTCCATACTCATTGGTATTTGATGATTTTGCACCTTCTTAATCATACAAGATAAAACATCAGAATAAGCCACAGTGTGAATAAAATGAATTATTATATAAGTTCTTGTAGGTTCTCATGTAAAAGCTATGAATCTATGACTTCTCATGGACCAGTGCATTCTGCTTCAAGGGGTTTGCCAACTTGCTTTACACAGAAGCTGAAGATATTCTGCATTCTTGGATTACTTTCTTTCCTGGCACTTTACTGCACTCCCTTGATCATCCTATTAAAGGAGAAAAATAACTGCAGTTGTATAAGGTGGAAGTTTCATGTTATAATATGTGATGAAAGCAAATACAGAATGTAACAATTTGTCTAAAATGCATAGTACAGCACTGCCTGTAATACAGGCACTGGGGTGTGTGATAGCAAAAGAATGACAATCCAAAAGGTTCTTAACATTAATTCCATCCATACATACATACATACATACATCTTTGGAACATCCATCCAGTATATGGTTTCGGGGTCTTAACTTTGATTGCTCCAGTAAAATATACAGCTATATTTTCATAAAAATGTGAACAGAAGCATCAGCCAAACACAAAACTGCCTGGAACGGACGTCTGTTTGTTTGATCACTCAAAGGACTGATCATGACAGCATGAATATTATTAAATTATAATGACACCGGACAATTACATTTTATTTCAACTCTGTTCCATGCAAAACTATAACATATTAAAAATGCAGAAGTAATGTGGAGTGTTTTTGGTGTTCTAACAGGAAAACCTTTTTGATGAGTCTGTTCACACCCTTCGATAACAATGACAGATGTCACATCAATGTTTCTCATTAGTTACATTCAAGAGTGAACTTCTTTGTAAATGCATTGCTTCTATTTTTAGGCATTGTAGCTTCATTATAGGCGAGATGGACTCTATAAAATGGGAACAAAGTGATGGATATCTAAAGAACAGCAGAAACAAGGAGCTGTAAAGTGAACAAGATGGTTCGGCGGTCACCAGGGAGCAAGCTTTTGTGGACAGGTAAGATTGACTTGTATGATGTCTTGTGTATCTCTCTGTCATCTTCACCTGGTCTGTTGGTACTGCTCATAGACACTAAGCCTACCCTCCTTAATATAGAACATACAATATAAATCAGGGCAACTTTTTGTGTTCTCACCTCACTTTTTTAGCAGGAGAAAGAAGTCCTGGTAAGCGTATAGCTCAAATATTTCCTCCTGTGATTGTATGCTAAATTCTTTATTCCTCTATTTCTGCTGCAGTGCTGCTATGTTTCTTGGCTCAGGGTCGATCCCTTGACCAGAAGGACCTGATGGATAGAGCAGTTCAGCTATCGGACAAACTGCACTTCCTTAGCACGTCTCTAAAAAATGATCTGGTCAGTATTTACACTATATATTATATGTTTATATAAATGATAGAGAAATACGGCTCCAAAACGCAGCAGGTGGAATACTTGTCAATTACCACTAGAATTATCGCAATTACTTGATGGTTCTGTTGAGTTAATCACAGTAATCCGACTACTATGGGTTGCAAAGCCCTTCTTCTCCCACCCTAAGTTTGTAGTATGATCCACCTGTTAATTACATCATCATTGCAAATGCACTGCAGTGGGTAAAGCGTACTTTGATAACTTGTCCCGGTCAGGATTCACATCTTCCAGTGACGATAGGAAAGATTCCCAGGCTGTCCCTGTGCCACACGTCATCTCTGAACACCCCTACTGAGAAAAGCCAGGCTCTCAGCCTTCCGGTGAGATCAACACTGTTCCTAGCACTTGTGGCTGCCACTTCCCTCCACTATCTATCCTGTTGTCCCAGGCAACTCTCCCACCTTCATATATCCATTTTGAATTTCCTGCTTCTCTTCCCCATCTTTCCAGACTACAAGGACTCCATGGCAAAAATATGTTAGTGGAATTAACATTAGAGCACAGTACAGATCCTGGAGTAGTGGTATCTAGCAGGTTTTCAGTTCCACCTGATGAGTTACTATCTGCTTGAGATTAGGTGTGGTTCATCAGAGACCAAGACCATAGAAAATCTGCTGTTCCCCAGTCATGCCAATTAGCTACTGCTGCCACTAACATGCATCCGGGGGGATGGGGCATGATTTTTATGTTAAACTACATGTGGGGACTGAGGAGCTGAAATATTTGTATAATATCCATCATGAGGATCTGTTCTACCCCGGCAGGAGGCGGAGCTCCTGTCTCTTATCCGCACCCTCCTACTTTCATGGAAAGATCCGCTGCTTGCCCTCTCATCAGACTCTCGGACTTTGGCACATCCCTACAAAAACAGGTTCTCCACTAAAGCCAGGCAGCTGCATGAACATTCTGATAGCCTTACCACCGGACTGAAGACACTGGCTGACAGGGTGAGTTTGAATTGTGGTTCTAGATAGCTTTTTTTCTTTAGAAGTTTTCTTTTTCCTTTGCCACTATCTTAGCTGGGGAAAATACACATCGATAATTAATTCTGGTAATTCTACATTATAGGCTGAAAACGTGTGCTTTCTTCCCTCACAGATGGGAACATCGTTGTCCTCTCATCCCCCCATTTCTTACAACAGAAATCTTGGAGAAGACATTGAATCTCAAACGGTCAACTTCCACTTCCTGTTGTCCTGTTTTAGGAGGGATTCACACAAAATCGACAATTTCCTCAAGATCCTTCGCTGCAAGGCTGACATACTCCAACAGGCATGCCAATAGTCCAAATGTAATAGTTACTGTATTTACCACTTCATGTGGATTTCACCCAAAAATGAATGGTGAAACAAGAAATATACCAGTTCAATTAGATTTTGCCTTTGGTTTTAAACATTTTCACGTGACAGTCCAGCATTAACATAACCTGTAATCCAAGACTGCGGAGAACATCTTGAATTCCAAGATCTTGGCCTAATTGGTATTTTGCATATTCAAACTTAAGCCCAGTAATAAAGTTGAGTCTGCTATAGTGTCAAAAATGTATTTTTGATAAAAACAAATTGGAAGAAGAATCTTTGTGTGTATGCATGTGTAATATGTAATAAAAAATTATATATATATATCAGCATAATTGTGGATTGTCAAGTTATCCTGCGCCCATGACCCTGACCACGGTGAGTGAGTCTTTGAGGAAGGACGCTTTTAAAATTAATAGCTGAGCAAGTACAAAATTTATGCATTACTTGCTCTTTCTCCACCAGGAGGGGTGTAAATGGTGTCCAATTTACCTTTTTACAGCATTCCAGCTTACACAAAAAAACTCAGGGGAAAAAAAGCTCCATTTCCAGCACCAGCAGGTCAAGTCACTGCATTTTGGCACCACCATTAACAGAAGCACGGCCAAAATCGTTCACTATCCACAGTGCGTAACAAATCAGTGAAGCAGGACCTCCCAACTAAAATGCAACATGAAACCGTTCTTCAGGACCACCTTTTATCCTGCATTTAACTGGGAAATACAATTAGATGACCTTTATTACAGAAAATCTGAATATGAAGCAGCTACATGCAAAACTAGAGAGTAGTTTCATGTGACATTTATTTTATTTAAAATGATACAAAAATGGCTATTCCAAATGACTTGCTCCCTTGCATTTCTTCCTAACAGGAAGATTATGCAGTCGTTTTTTTCCATCCAACAGATTACTTAACTTGTTTACATTTTTGCTATTGAAGTTAAGTGGTACAGTTTACTGGGCTCAGAACATCCTTTGCCAAGGCAATGAGGGTGACATACTGGGCAAAATAGTCTTAAATCGAAAAATTTAGAGATAGTGAATAGTATGTAACATTTCCAACAAGGGCGCTTAGTTTACACATTAGTACAGTATTACGGGGATACATTTTAAAAAGGCACAAACTTGTGCAGTTAATGACATTTGACATAAGGATCAAGAATATTCAGATCCTTATATCTCAAATGCATTTTATCATACTATAGCTTCACTAAACAAATTTCTATTCCTATACAATACATTCCATGTAACTATTGCACAATATCTCCATGCCGTTGTTTTTGGCCTCTTCATTTACAAATAAAATTTAAAATCAGAAACCAGTGAACAACAAAAATATTTCACAAAAGCAAAATAGAATGTACAGTACTAAAAATGTACACACTGCATATTTTAGCTTGCTACTCATTAAGGTTACCGACAATGCCTAACGCATCCTGTACTCGGAGGTCTTGGTCACCTCACACAGCTGACCCTTGAAGTCCACATTAAGTGTGAAGTCCAGATCCCGCTGCAAGAAGAGAATAACAGATTTTAAAAAATGTGACAAGATGAATCATGTATACTTAACAGGCCTAACGGTGCATAACAATGGCGCGATGACATTATCCAAAAAAAAAAAAAAAACAAATTCTTACATTGTTCTTAGCATTGGGCTTCAGATGTATTGTCCCAAAAATCTCCTCACCAGTCTTCACAGTCAGATAATCATCAAGGTAAAATACTGTCTGTTTCCAGTGGGTATATGGAGACTCTGGGCCTGTGAAATACAAGTGTTACAGTAACTACATATAGGAAATAACAGGTGAGTAGTACATGTAGTTTGTTCTTGCCTCTACCTAAAGGAGGACTAAAGGAGGTGTCTACCACTTGTTCAAAGAGCTCCACACAAATCTAGATAGACTTTAAAAAAAAATCAAAACACCATTGAAGGAGAGTATGCCAAGATCAAGACACTTGCCAGTTGAGAATCCAGTCCTCTTGTGACAACATGTGAACTCAATGTTGAAATAGGTCACTAATGCGTGGATGTAGTCATTCCTCTTCACTTGCAGGCAGAAGGGAGAGGAGAAGGACAAGTCTTCCAGCTTGACAGTGTACATGTCCACCTCCTGGCAAGAGATTTAAATGGTGGTCTTGCACACTACTGATTTGTTGGGGACTGCTTCAGATTGTCTAGGAATGCATTTCAAATCTTCTAGAGGCAAGCACACAGTCAACTGTGTGCTACCAATATTCATTACTATGCTGCATCAACTTAAACACCAGAGAGCTTTCAGCCACATGGTAACACTGGCATAGGACTGGGCATTGTTCAAAATTTTACAATACCACCTTAACCGATACCAGTTCCTGAACAGTATATCCCCCCCCCCCCAATACCAATGTTTTTAAATCAATTTAAACAAAAATACATTAAACATTACAGCACTAATCTTATTTGAACAAGTCATTTTGTTAGTTAATTGGCTAGTTACTGGGGGAAATCGATCGCAATCATAATGGGACACCAACTTATATTTTATCGGGGTTCTCAAGTTTCATCAAAAGTTCGGAGAAAGACTACATCTGTTACAGGCGCCGCATTCTGACGATCACACATCAGTTCTCACTCTCTCCGGGTGTTTTGCGTGATATATAATCATGCGGTCAGCCAGTATATGGGAGGCATATTTGCGAGTCATACTGGTGCGCCAATAAAATTTAGTCAAACCACCTCCAAAATGGTTGCAAAAAATACAACTATATGGTTGCAGCCTGGAACTCTGGAGCGACGCTTTTGACTTCTTAGGCATTTTACACTATGCAAAAAAAACCAAAAACACTTGCGCCAGTTCACAACGTTGTCTCTGGGCATACGTTTCTCCTCTACAAAATGTTTGAGTAATGTTACACAGCCAATCACCAGTGATTTTACATCTTTACACTTGCACATACATGCTGTATGCTTATTAGCTCATAGATGCTGACATTTACTGTTTGGGTATCAGAATTTGACACCAAAAAATACATTTTTCAATCCTCAATAAGACTGGAGCATTTCAGTCGGTAGCACAAAAGTACCAAAGTTCAGTGCCCAGCCTTGCACTGGCATTTTTGGACTATTATACTGACGTAGTGTGGGTGAGGAACAACCGTCGTATGCAAACAGAATCAAGATCTAATGCTAGTCTGAACTTAGATCATGGTTTACTAGCATCATATACTCTTGAAACTGGAATATCTGGTTTCTCATTAAAAAAATAAGCACAAACAGTTTACGCAGGAATTTTGTTTGTTGCAGTCAAATTACTTTTGAAGGTAAGACAGCTACAACAACCTTCATATCCATAAACGGCACAATGTTCTGCAACGCTTTACCCCCTGTGCTCAAAGCTGAAGCAGCTGCATTCGGACAGACCACTATAACATGACTGACCTTGACGAGGCAGGAATTGCTGACCAGCTGTTTGGGATCCACCACATCCACCAAAGGCTCCTTGATGGCCACCTCTTTGATGCAGGACATGTCGAATCCGTGTACATTCTCCCACCCTACCAAAAACAAACTCAAAACGTATGATTCCTGCAAGAATTCAGGGACCAACTGTTGCTGAGACAGAGTTGGGGCTCAAACTTCATGGCAAAATTTAATGCATTTTTTATAACAAAGTGTCAACAACCTAGCTCATACTCACAATGAATTTTGTAGTCTTTGTATTGCCGGTCTTCAATAGCTGTGATGTACAGTGTAGCTCTGTCTGGAAATATCAGACCATCTGGTTTCTAAGAGGAGAGATTTACTTTAGTCAGCATACCACAGACACATTATACCTATACACTCTCCATGGCCGCCCTTCAAATGCACCCTTACCAGCCACTTGTCCCGTGCATAGATAACAGTATTGAGCATGGACTCGTAGAACAGGCAGTAGCCCATCCACTCTGAGATTATTATGTCCACTTTCTCTACTGGAAGCTCCACCTCCTCCACCTTCCCCTTAACGATTGTTACAACTGAGAACAGAAAAGGGTAAAATGAGTGAAACAGCTGACATCTCCCTTTGTAGCAAGTAAATATACAATTAATAAATAAAGAGTGCAAGACATTTCAAGACCTACTGTGATCGAGCTTGTTTGCCTTCACAATCTTCACAGCATAATCTGATATACTACTGCATTCAATCTGGGAGAAAAAAAAAGGATACAAGATAAAACCAAATAGATTACTAGTACTTGATACTATTAGGCAACATTAACACTTAACCCCGTTCCCAATCCAGCTGCATGCTTACCCCTATAACTTTCTTAGCGCCTGCTTTTGCTGCGAACATGCAGAGAATCCCGGTTCCACTGCCGACATCAAGAACCACCTTGTCTTTGAACAGGTGTTTGTTGTGAAACATCGAGTTACGATATGTCAGGGTACGGACTTCATCTTTAAGCATCTCCTGCAAAGAATGGAAAAAGGCTTAGATGCTCATTTAAACATGGTGAAGTAATCAGCAATCTAATAAAGCAGAATAGATGACTCATCTCACCTCATGAATGCCAAAATGGGCATAAGAATCAAAGTAGTAGTCCTTTGAGGTCATGTCCTCCGCTGAAGGCTTTGTGGTATCCCCAGGGGTCACCTAAGAGAAGGATGGGGGGGCGGGGGGGTACAACTTGATCACCATTTGGAGTTTCTACCTATACTGACTGGGGGTCACGTGGACTTGCGGGAGGAACCACAAATGTAGGATTGCGTTTTAATCTCCACTCATGGTTGAAATCACTTACGCGTCCGGCATGCTTTAAACCATGTACCTAATAAAAATGTTAACCAAAGAATTTCCTCAAGAATTATTCCTCAGGAAGATCGCGGCCCAGTTTCAATGAGACCTCCATACAAGATATTTGGGTTTCTATACGAATGCACCAAACCATGCCCACTTAAAAAAGAAACATAATGCACATATTACAGGTAAAAACGTTTGGAATATACTCGAAAACTATACTAAGAGTACATGATATGCGATGTGTTTTTTTTAAATGAAACAGTGAGGGATCTATCCAACACGCGGTCGGGCGGGAGGAAAAGAAAGGCCGGAAAATGCGCACATGGTTAGCTAGCTTCACTCAGAGCCAGCGCCGTGCCAACAAAACGCGACCTCGTTGGCTATCTAAAGGCTTCATCAGAGAATCGTCACGTTGTGTCGCTAATTATAAGTAAAAAAATCGGGCAACGTAAATGGTCGTTTAACTAATGATTTCAATTAAATTAGAATACTTACATTCAAGAAATAACCGGACAATCGTAACTAGCATAAAATCGGACAATAGTTGTAGCGGAAGCTAGCCACACTATATTTACAAGATTATTACAATTGTGCTAAATAGAAAAGCCTAAATGAAAACACCGAACAAAGAGGCTGCTAACATTTAAGGCAAATGTGTAATCCACATCCACGATTTGCCTGAATCGACAGATACTACAATTTCTTATACGTAACACAGCAGTTCTCAGACTGGAAACGACGTTCACAACTGCAAAAAAAATAAAGGTTCGCACAAAGCACCCAGAGACTTACTTCCATTACTTCAGCGGTCGCCGCCATCTCGACAATGAACCGTAAAGAAGGACCACGATAAGCACAAAGGCTTTACCTCCCGCTTAAAGCAACGCAAATCAACCTAGCGTGTTCAGCTACGTCGACAAAGGGCCGGACGGTAAATGTACAGGCGAGTCCATTGGTTTAAACGTCAGCTTGATTAGCATGTATCCGCCCCCAGTTTTCCCTATCGAGAATGACGCATCGATTACTCGCCATTGAGATGGAATTTCTTTTTGATACTTCGGAGTTCAGCTGAAAGATTCGTTCTGACTCATTCACTTGCGACAAGTTCACGTTAAACATATTCGCTTCTAGGATCCCCTTGGACATTTTCCCGGCATTCTATATAGATGGTTTGCATTAAACGCATACGGACTCTTTCAGATATCCTCACACATTCGGAAGGAACTGAGGGAATTAATTCAATGACCGTTCACTTAAAAGTTTACTTGGTAACACTTTATTTGAGGGGACACGGATAATGTAGTATTATGCTATCACTTATGTATTAATTAAGCACAAATTAAGATGTTCTTTCATCATTAATGAATCATGATGGATCTTTTACAGTATCTCAAGCAAGTACTATATTTGTTAATACTAATATATGTATTAATTATGTAAACCTACTGTACGACCAAATTATGAATAATATAGATCTTGTGTTTGTTCATGAATTGTTATGTGGATTTTTTCCCAAGCACTTACTGTATTTGTTACTTGATTTGTTAGTAGTATTTGTCAGTAGTGAACTACTGAATGAACTATTGAAGTAACAAGTAATGAATAACACAAATGAAATACTGATGTCATAGTTGTTTATTTATGCCTTGGGAAGAAGACGCTTCCTCTCACAGAGGAAGAATACCTCGAGCTGATTGATGAAACAATTTATTAGCTTGCGCAGCCCGAGGTAAAAAAGGACCCCACAGCTCGAGTCCTTGATCGCTACCAGGACAAGAGAGATCCTGGAAAAGATCTCTCAGCCCGACAACTTGCCCCTTGCAGCTGAGGTACGAGCAAACCTGCAGCAGTTGAGGGAAGGAGTGGCAGAGGCGCTGATCAACTAATTATATCTGGATAATGGGCTGCCTCTTCCCCCGCTGTCTGGGCAGCCCAAACTCCCCGTTGCCCCTGCTGCGTCTGCTTAGTGGAATAATTGGAAAAGTCACAAACGTCTGCTCCCGACGCTTGTCAGTCCGTGGTGTCGTCAGCATCTGAAACCCTGGGCAGATGCTTTTTCACCATCCAAGGGCTTTACCGGCGGATAATGGGGGAGCCAGCGTTGCAGGCTTACCCAGGGGCTGCCCTACTCATAGAGCAGCTGAGGAGAGAATTGGTGGCAATCACTCCAGCTTCTCCACCTGAGGAACTGGACAAAGCAGAGGCATCCCCTGCTTCGCCCCCCCCCAGGGTACCTGTGGCATCTCCAGCTTTGTAGCCCCTTGTGGTTCCTGTGCCAGCGACACCCGAGATGCCGCCCGAGGCCCCTGCTGCTGCGCCAGTTTGCAACATACCAAGGTTGTGCTATTCCCATGGTTTCCGTGTCTCCTGATCCACTCCCTGTGGTTCCTGATCTGCTGCCCATGGTTCCAGTCCCTGGTCGGGATCCCATGGTTCCCATGCCAGGGGTGGCTGCTCCCCTGGAAGTTCCTGTGCTGCCCCCCAAGGATCTGGCTGGGCCTGTGGTTCTTGGCCCGACAACCCCTGCATTGCTTCCTGAAGCTCTCGCCCCTGAGGTTCCTGTGCCGGGAATCCTAGACCCGGCCTTTCTGGCTGCAACCCGGAGGTCCCCACGGCTCCTGCTCTGGTGCCCGAGGTCCCTGTGCCCATGGCTTCTGCTCTGCCGCCGCCTAAGGCCCTGGCTACAGCAGCTGTGGCACGTCATCGGCTCCTGCTATGGCACCGCCTGCTGCGGTTGCTCAGGCGGGGCTCCTGGCTCTGCACGCAACTGGTTCTGCCCTGTCTCCTGAGGCTCATGTCCTGCTGCCTTAGCCGCTGCACCAGAGGATTCGCCTTTGCCTGTGGCTCCGCCCACGTCTGAGGTCCCGGCCCAGGCTCCACTTGTTCCAGTCATGGTGTCCCACGAGTGTCCAGCCCAGGCAGCTGCTACACCGCCCCCCCAGGATCTAGCCTTGGTGGCTAACGTGTCACTCTACAAGCCCCCAGCTCCCATGGTCCCTGATACCCCGGCTGTAGCCCCCTGGGTCCCTGACCCAATGGCCCCTGTGTACCCTGTTCCTGCTCCCTTGGCCTCAGTCTCAGTCCTGAGGAGGTCCCTGATGACCTGACCCCCGTTCCTTCCTCCATAATGGAGCCAGAGGAGAAGCTTGAGTGGGACCCCTTGGATCACCCCGACTACCCCCTTGGACCCCTCCAAGAGGTCACCCCGGCCGACGCTACCTTTTTGCGGCAGCCCTCAACCAGGTTCCTGCCGAAAAGGGTTGACTACCAGGTTCAACCTCACTCCCTTAGGCCCCAGCACGGCAGGTGCCCCCAGCTTCACCCATGGCACCCTGTTGGCTCGCTATAACCTGGCCTGCGGGACCTCCCCTCCCACACCGGCGCCTCCCCAACAGCCTGCAGGTCCCCCGCAAGCAGCTCGTCAGCCCACTGCGGCCCAGTCACGGACTCATTGTCTGTCATCCCCTTTCAAGTCCCTCCTCGGCATCCCCATCAGCCCCTGTTCCGGCCCTGCGGAGACCTGCTGCTCCAGCGTACCCTACCTCACGGCCACCGAGGGTCTCCTCTGCTCCCTGTTGCCCCTTGCCCTTAGCTCCCGTGTTCACTCCCCGTCCTGTTTCACCGTCGTTCCCCTATAGTTCCTTTGTGCCCTACATGTTTGCTCCTTGTCCCTCCGTACCTGTGTTCCCTTTTGGTCCCTCTGTGCCCCCTGTGTTTCCCCCTCATCCCTCAGTGCCCTCTAGTCCTTTTGTACCCCCCACGTTTTCACCCTGTTCCTTCGTCTCTGGTCCTTTTGTGCCCCCCGTATCTCTGTGTTCCTCTGTACCTTCGTCCTCTTTTGGTTCCTTTGTGCCTCCCGTGTGTCATTTCCGTTCTTCTGTGCCCACATCCACTGCTGGTTCCTATGTGCCTCCTGTGGGTGTGCCCCCAGTGTTTCCTTCTCTTCCCTCCATGCCTTTATTCCCTGGTGTGGTCCTTCCATCATCCCCTTTATTGTTCCGCGTGTGTGTGTGTGTGTGTGTGTGTGTGTGTGTGTGTTGTTCCCTAAGGTTGTTTCCCCAGGTGCCATTATGTCCCCGGTCCTTGTCTCTTTGCTCCCCGTAGGCGTGCCTTTGGGGGGGTCCTGTCCTGCCCCAGACGTCCGCTCCATCCATGTGCCATGTCCCCTCATTAACCATGTGTGTATTCCCTGTATTTACCAGCTGTTCCTGATTGTCATTAGTCCATTGTGTTTAGTCTGCATTTCCGTTTGTTTCCCCAGTCCGGTCATCATAATGTCAGCCTGCGTTTTTGCCTGTTCCCATTGTTGCCCGTTTTGATTAAACTCTGTGTTTACCTCAACTTTTGGTGTCCTGCACTTTTATCTCCCAGTGCTCTTGGTTGCAACAGTCACTATGACAAGTAAACATTTAAACTATGCAAATGACACTAACTATAAAAGTATGAACATAATTTATTTCCTGTTTTAAGCTATCACAAGTCCCATAGGTTTGTGTTTACATGCACAAGTGTATGTTTTGTCCATGCACTTGTTGACTAATTTAACAAATACTACCATAGCTATGGCTGTCTCCACTTCAGCAGTGGAAGGTCACCAGTGCAAAACACATGGTCACCAGGGTGATTTCACAGTTTGGCCTTTGAGCAAGGCACATAAGCCCAGTTTCATTGTTACAATGTCGAAGTAAATCATTACTTTTAAAGAAGTAGCTCAGACAAAAATCAAGTTTATCATATTTTCCAACTCCATGGAGTTAAGATATTTTGATCTTTGAATTTTATGGTTCTGTAGGTTTTTAGCTGAAGTTATTTGGATAACGAGACCGACAATGTAATCTTCAGTCTACCAATTTAGCATAATGGAATGCTGTATCTAACTACTATATTTGACACCATCTTTTCAATCCAACATAGTGTGTGGTTTTGTAGGTTAGGATACTGTGCTTGGAATCAGAGGGATGCCAGTTCTAATGCTGTGGCCAGCAGAGTGATGTCACCATTGGACCCTTGAACAAGGCCCTTAACACCAAGTGCTCCAGGGACCTACAGGGTCAGACCCTGCTTTTTTCAATTTTATGTTGATTGTTTTAAAAGTATTTGCTAAATATCCATCCATCCATCAATCCATCCATCCATTTTCTGTGCCCTCTTGTCCGATCCAGCATCATAGGGATTTGCTCATTAAATAAATGTACATCAAGACATATAACTGTTTAACCAAGTAGGTTGAAAACCCAATCATAGCTGGTCAAAGAAAATATGGATAGCAAAATTTGGCATACTGTTCCAAAGTTTTTGACACCAAAATCTACATATGTCCATGTATGATGATGTATAATTTAGTTTAGCTGTGTAATGGAAGCATACACCAACATTCAGCTGCTCTATGACAATAAGGTTGACATGGTAATAAGGAGATGATGTTAATATGACATGTTAATATGAAATTTATTGAAATTGAAAGTTGATATTATACTACTATTATCTATCTTTTGAAAATATTTAAATTGTAAATATACTTAAAAAGCCAACTTCAGTTAAATTCTTAATAAATGGCAAAATTACAGAATAAGAGATTCATTTTATGATTTTATATGTCAATACATAAGAAAATGTTTAATGCTTTTTATATATTGCTCAGTAGCAAGTATACATTTGCTCAGAAAAAAACACAATTTAAGATGTATGCAAATGAAACGTTTCTGTAACTCAAAACATCCTAATAGCTAAACTTGCTGTACTGATAAAACAGTGATAACAGTAAATAAATCATCATATTTATAGTATGGAAAAATAATTAGACATATACTTATTTTGTGGAGTTGGAGAACAATGCTGTTAAATCACTTGTCAGGTGGCACAGTGGGTAGTACTGTCCTCACACCTCCATGGTCTTTAATCCAACACTCTGTGGAGTTTCTACGTTCTCTCATTGTTGTCTGGTCTCCTTCCACAGTCCAAAAGCTAGATGAACTGGAGTTTCAAAATTACCTAAGAGTGTGTGTGTGTGCAAATACTCATCAAACATATCTAGAGCAGTAAAAAGTGTTAAAACAACAAGTAAACTTCTGCCTAACTGGCAGATGAAGGTTATGCTTATGAACAGTTGTTGTGGAAACAGAGAAACAGCCTTAATTTAAAAAATAAAAATAAACAAAGACAGTGAGAAGCAACATAGTGTGGGATATTCAATTCTGCAAAATGCAGAAGGATGTTAAAATTATTATTTTTTTAATGCAGTGCACATTTTAGAAGCTAACAATAGTTAATTTTGTAGCAGTACAGATAATGTACATAATAACCATATTCTTCCAAATACATACATTAATTTACTGTGTTTTTTAAAATGAAAATCTATAACATCCACATTAAATCAGTCTGTGTGGAAAAGCGAGATGAAATAAGACCCAACAAAGCTCAACAATAAAAGGGAGCAAGAGGAACAAGGGTACTCTGCCTGTAACAGGATTACTGAGACCCATCCCTGGAGCCCTGATTGGCAGTTGTGATTGCTGGAAAGTGCCTAGTGGCCGAGCCACCCTGGTAATCTGCTACATGGAACCATCTTGTAAGCTTACCATTTGCATGTGGGTCAAGTGTAAGACATTGCAAAGGTCAGCTGTATACAGTATAGTGAGCTTTATCTCCATGAACAGTGTGGGCTCTGGAAACAGACCTTGGTGCTTGGAAAAATACCACCTGCAGGCTCTTTGATCATACTGGGGGAATCATGATGCTCACAGGGAACAGTGAAAATACCTGGAGGTACGTGACTGGCAAGAATGGCTTTCTCAGTCTAAAACAGAGTAATGAATTGCTATTGGACTTCTGTTCAATCCATATTCAAACATAAGTGTGTATGGTACTAGAGTACCCTAGGCCAAATGTCAATAATTGGCTGCCATCTCACTTGAGGCTGTGTGATTTGGACATTCAGCTGAAGAGGTTGCAGAACTATGAACCACCCACTACTTGGAGGTGAGTTTGATTCAGCACATGGGGAGAAGGCCATACGGACTTGGACAAACTACACAAGCAGTTGGAGATTGCTGGGAAGTCCTAGCTGAAGCTTCTGTGTGAACTGAATTAGATTCATACCTTTGTTATAACTCCTCCTGCATGCTGATTGAGGTTACGCACAGAGTCTGAATGGAGCATATCCATATGGATATGATAAGATGAGATGAGACAGACTATCTGTCTGTCTGTCTGTCTGTCTGTCTGTATGATAGATAGATAGATAGATAGATAGATAGATAGATAGATAGATAGATAGATAGATAGATAGATAGATAGATAGATAATCTCCAATTGGCCTGGCCATAACAAGGTTGTCAGGGTTAACAACAAGGTTGTTAAATCTGTTGTTTGCAATGTGTAATGCAAATATTGATAAACTGATAAACTCTCAAAACAGAATACTGACAAACTTGTTTCACTGCAGAAGTCAGTCATATTTTTTATTTGACGTTATTGCACTTTATTGTACTTGTTATTGTTGTATCCTTGTGTAGGGCGAGTGAGCAAGGAACGAGGAGTATGGGTCTCAGGCAGATGGAAATCCAACAAACGGGGGTGGGGGTTATTGCAAGCACAGCACATAACACGAGGAAAACTTCAATGACAGATTTGCGCGACAGGCTCTGACGTGGACTTACATACACAGGACTAGACAAAACAATAAGAGACAGCTGTGAACGATCGGGATTGCACGCGAAGTTAATGAGGGGTGTAGCACACGAGAGGGTCATACGAGTTGGTCATGACAGTTTTGGACATACTTTTGGTTACACTTTTGTATTTGTCTGGAGAAGACTTGATTCAAAATAAAAATTAGTCACCATGCAAAAATCCATCCATCCAAAGTTTTATTTTTACCTTATTGCACTTTATTTTGCTTGATTTATGGGACATAATTGACTACACTAGATTTTGTTCACAGTTCCCAATAAAATATGATAAAATGCTAATTATATTTGCCTTTTTAATTCATTGAAATGTAAAGGATTGTGTGAAATTTCATCATTTCGACTACTATCCCCAGTATCGAAATGAATCAAATCGTATCGTATTGTGAGAATTTCAAAGGTATCAAAAACAATCGAACCGTCGGCTTAAGGAATTGATATTGTATCGTATCACAAGGAAAGCTGTTTTACACCCAGTTGTTTTACACAGATTTACACCCCTAGTTGCCAGTCTGTCCCAGGAAATGGCCCTGGAGAGAGTGTGATTTTGTGGGAGACCCAACTTAATAAGTTGAATACAGCAGTCTGTTTGTTGAGGGAGGAGGGGGTGAATGAAGCCAAATTAAATACTGGGGGTAACATGCACCACAGTTTCTACTCCTCTGATCAGAGGGGATCACACTCACTTATAGATGCCACTTAACCTACAGTACCAGTAAAAATGTTTGGAAACGTCTACACATACTGTAGAAAGGTTTATTTGTACTATTCTATACATTTTAGAATGAAAAAGTCAAAACTATAAAATAACATATATAGAATTATGCACTGAGCAAAGAAGTATTAAATAAAAAAACAAGTTTTTGTAAGGGGGGACACCTCTGTGGGTTGGGACTCAGAAGGTTGCTGGTTCAAATTCCATGGTTGGCAGAATGATCCCACCATTGGGTCCTTGAGCAAGTCGCTTAACCCCTATCGCTCCAGGGACAGGCTGACCCAAATATCTCCTCTACGTCACTTTTTTGGCCTCCTTGGATGCTTTTCCTGCTGTCCTGAAGGAGTTCCCACATATGCTGAGCACTCATTGGCTGCCTTTCCATCACTCTCTGGTCAAACTCATCCAAACCGTATCTACTGGGTTTAGGTCAGATGGCCAAATCATGTGACACTATCATGTGACACTATCCTTTGTAGATGGCTTGGTGTGTCCAAACATTTGACTGGTATTGTTTATGCATGTCTTTGGAATGTTGGAGGCAACTTGCATAACAGAGGGAGAATACCAAAACTGGGCACACACAGGGCTTAGGTGTGACTTGACCGCCCAACCCTGCAGATTTGCTGCCCACCAAGCCACTGCCCTACTAAAGACCTGTTAAATGTATTTTAATGGTAATGTACAATTTCTTAAAAATACTGTGCACACAATTAATATTCCATGCAAACAATACCTTTTTAGACAATAATTATTAATCATTTAAAAACATATGCAAAATGAGGTTTATTTATAAGAATTAAGATTATAATAAGCAAACATTCCTTTTTATTTGACTCAGGCTACCGACTCCTGTCCTACATTTGGCTGGCTGCTTTTGCCTACCAAAGTCTTGCTGCTGGGATGCCTTTTGTATAGTGCTGTCACAAAACTCTCTGTCTTCCCCCTTATATCTCCTCACTACTGTCCACAACGTCATATAAATGCTATTAACTATTGCAGGAATAATCTAAACTTTGAGCAAAACACCAAAATTATCAACGGAATCGTACAAATGTGTACTGAATGCTGGATAGATGGATGAATGTACAGTAATAACCATATTTCTTTGGGTTATGGATGTATATATAAAGGTTTTAGTAGTGGAAAAAATATAAATATATAAATACACAAATACTTATGTAAATACATATGCCCTGGAATATAACATACCAAAATATTGATGTATCACAGCCAACCAGTTAATATAACATGTTGTATAAAACTACCCAAGATCACTCAATTAACTAGCCCTTTGTATAGAGTTTATTCTGTTATGCATCATTAACCTCTTCAAGTTCTCTGGCTAACTTAAAGCTAAAACCAACACCGCATCATCAAAACGTATGTCGATAAGATGGCATGTAATTATAAAACTAGAAAAAGTGCACCTCTCTGATGTTTATTTTAAAACCTATATACAGTTAGTTGCACCATAATGCATCAGTGCTATGTTGATATTGATAACTTATATTTGCATCATTATTCCACAAATAAATCAAAGCAGTAAGCATTATTTCAGGTGTAGCCATGGGTCCTGCTATAGCATGAAACCTCGTTGGTGGCGAGGGCTAACGCATGCGCAGTTTGAATACGGTACTCACGCTATTCTACCATATGCGATATAGGGCACAGGACAGAGGAACCTTCGTCCATGACAGTGATTCGCTGAAGATTGCAGACCATCCTATACACATTTCCACCCTCCCGCCAATAGGGGGCCACGTTGGTTCCGGCGCATGCGCAGCCGAAGGTCATTCCCAAGGATCCCACTTACAGTCTACCTTTCCCGGCCATACAGGCTGTCAGGATGCTGTTGAGTTGAAAACAGCGAAGCGTATGATGTTATGTTAAATACGTAAAAGCCGCTTCATTGCTGCTCTGGTTATACTGGACTATGTTAATGAATAACCTATATTTTTTTGCCGACAGAGTCTGGATGGCGTGTTCTGATGTTTGATCTCTAGATTTTGCGGAAAGAAGCGATATAAATAGCTAGCTAGCTATCCTGCCCGCCTGCTTGTCGACTCAGTTGGGAGAATAACGCGGCTTCGTTGGCATCAAACGGCAGCCTTACCAGCCGGCGACAGTTAACGATGGCCGCTTCCCTCACTTCGGCATCCTTCAGCTAGACGACGCGCCAGCTTTAACGTTTAAGGGGCTGTAGGCTACAATTGAACCGCCTTTCTTAGCCGGTCGGTGACGGCGGCATTGAATGAACCAACGGCGGCCGAGCGGCTACATCGGCTAGCTGTCCTGCCCTTCCTACCTCAGCGACCTCACAGGCTGCGGCCAGTCGGCTGCTCCGACATCGCCGTATACATACGTTAATATTAGCCGGTTAAGGCTCCGTTTGTGCATCGAGAAGCTTATTTTGCGAGACAGCTCCATCAAAGCGCTGGGAAAATGCCGGCTGTGTCGAAAGGAGATGGGATGCGGGGATTGGCCGTGTTCATATCGGACATAAGGAATTGTAAGTATGGATTTTAGGTTTAATATTTTGTGAATGAAGCGTGCGACGGCGTGCGGGCCATTTGCTGGCTTGTGTGAGTGAACGTAAAAGCCGTAAACCTGGTGCTGGCAGCACTCGTATTACTCCCTAGTCCAGCGGTGTCATTCCGGATTAACGGTGAAAAAATAAAGGGAGGGCGTAGTGCCGTCGACATGTCCGCAAACATTTGTCGGCTATCTGTGCTATTTAGGGGCGTAAGAACTAGGTGGACGTGTACGCCGAATGTTTAATTTTTATTAATTCATCTCCCCACCACATTGACCTTTGTATTAAATTATTAAGTTCTGTTCTCCCAGTATCCAACTGTTTTCTTCGCCATTGGTGCTACATAACGGTACTCCTCCACATTTACCACCGGTGATGTTTTTTCCCCTCTGCTTTGTATGCCTTTGGTGTTGTGTATGGGGCCACCACGTTCACATGTGTCATCCCGTTTTATAAATTATAGATCGGCCGTCGTCCGGACTACTCTTCTAATTCTGGACGAATTTAAGTGTTTTTTTGTCCTAGTATAGACCGTACAGCTGTGCCCCGGGAGGGGGCGGGGGTGGGCGTTGCGATCGCCTTTTTTGTAAACGATGACCTGGCTCGGTGCGATTTTGAGGCGTAACAGGATACACGGATGGACATGAGTATGAAAGACTTGTACTTCAGGCGAGGCATATTACTACATGGGTGAATTTGATGTGATTGTTCCGTACATCCCTATGGTGTTCATATACTCACGAACTCATAATGAATTTATCATTTGTAGGCCTGTGGTATAGCAGACTTGTTTTTATCATTCTGTTGTGCCATTATAGATCGGTGTTGTCCCATTATAGATCGCCATGGTACCTCTTATGTCTGTGTGTTAGAGGAGGGTGTCTTCCAGGCCTGTGATTTTTTTGGCACAGCGGCTCTGCCCATTTCTATGAAGCAGTATGCGGGCTGGTTAAGCGGTGACGCTGCCATTTTTTGTAGCAGCAGTTGGTTGCATAGGAGGGACGTTTATTTGGTAGTCCACCCCATACAGAGATTAACCCCCATTACGTGTTTTGTGTTTTTGCTCTGGGAGGCTGTTACTCTTCCACACATATTGCTGCAGCTCCGTGTTTATTTACAAGAATGTGCGAAACATTAGTCGCATATGCCCAACTCTGTTTAGTGCGTGTAAATTTAACGCATGTTTTGCAGAAGCAGGCTATATACATTAATTAAGTAAATAGGCAGAAGCCTCTTACATAATGTGAACGCTCACTCGTTTGATATACCTTTGACGGTCCCGATTTTAGAAATGTTTTCTTCTTCCTTTCATTGTCATGACCGTTGTACCATCTGTCGATCTATGATTCCTTCCTCTTTTTCGTCCAGTTTTACTTCTCATTTTTCTAATCGAATTTTAATTTGCTCATCTTTTTTGTTTTGTAATTTCCTTAACTGATAACTTTTACAACCTACTGCTTCAGTGGTACTGTGCTCCTATTTCTGACGTAATTTAAAATTTTAATTCCTCTTATTTTGCTTATTACATTCATGGTCATTTTTGCCCAATTTGTGACTAAAAATGTTGTTTTGCATAAATGCCTGTATCATTCTTATTGTCTTCTTTATTCACCACCCCTCACCCAGGTAAGAGCAAGGAGGCAGAGATCAAGCGAATTAACAAGGAACTGGCCAACATTCGCTCCAAATTTAAGGGAGACAAGGCTTTGGACGGTTATAGCAAGAAGAAATATGTCTGCAAGCTGCTGTTTATTTTTCTCCTGGGCCATGACATCGACTTTGGCCACATGGAAGCTGTCAATCTTCTCAGCTCTAACAAGTACACAGAAAAACAGATTGTGAGTGAAGCAGTTCTTTCTTTCTATACATTGTTGCTCAGCTGGTGTCAAGCGACATTCACAAATGCTGTATGACAGACTAATGCTAGTAAAATAGTAGAAATGCTTATGTTATGCTTGTTTTGCATGATGCATTAATCTTACACATCTTGTTTCCTATTCTGCAGTTTTGTGAATTTTTGTAGAATTTTCTTTTTGGTTCCTCTAACTTTCCATATAGTTTTATTATATACACATGCATGTATGAAGTGTTATATTTCCTGTGTTTTTCTCTGTGCTTGTGTATATGCTACGTGCTATTTACACAGATTGAAAATGGCTTGCTCTTTGGACCCAGGTGCTGGTTGACTTTAATGACAGAGCAGGACTAGAGCAGCTGTGTGGTCGTGCAGCTGTAGAGTGCATGTTGTAACATCCGTGGAGTACTGTGTGCATAAACGATGACGTGGTTTGCAGGGAGCCTTGCTGAATGTGTGAGGCTGTAATAAAATAGCTTAGGCTGTTCATATGATACGGTGGTCAACAAAGCCAGATTTTATACCTTATGTTCTGCATGTCTGGTCAGAGCACTTATAAAGAATGGCTTAGGGGCTTAAACAACAGCTGCTTTGCCTGAGTTACATATCTTAAATAATTGCGTTTTTGAATATAAATTGAGTGAGTACACTAGGAAATTTGAGCTAAGGCTAAGTTTTTCTGTTTTAATAGAAAATCTTATCAGAAAAAGTTGAATGCTTCAGTAGTTCTATTCAAAATGAGGGAAAACTTTTTGTTGTTTACTAGTTTCAACCTCTGCTAAGACGCTGATGTGTAAATGTTTAAAAATACATGTAGGTTGATTAAATGTGTATTCATGCATTATTAGATGAATGTCCCAGGTGTTGTCCATATGCTGCTGGGTGTTAGTCTTACAAGGCCACTGTTTTCTCTCTGCAGGGGTATTTATTCATCTCAGTCCTGGTAAACAGTAACAGTGAGCTTATTCGTCTTATCAACAATGCCATCAAGAATGACCTGGCCAGCAGGAACCCCACCTTCATGTGCCTGGCCTTGCACTGTATAGCCAATGTGGGCAGCAGGGAGATGGCAGAAGCCTTTGCAGGTGAAATACCAAGGATCCTTGTGGCTGGGTGAGTTATTGCTGGGTGGGTGTGAACCGACCAATGGCGTTATGTGCACACTCCATATTCACAGTCAATAAATGTAAGTGGATGGATATAGGTGTGGCAGGCATTTTGCGTTTTTAAAAACGGTTTCAAATTACCTTGGGAAATTCTAGAGAATTGTTGCTTATGGTAGTAAGGTAGATGTTAAGTTACTAAATTACTTTTTTCATTTGCTGAGTACAATATCAGGCTAAATAAAACCATTGGTGTCTGACTATAAACCATACCATGTAAGTTAAAGAGAGGTCCAATTGATTGGTTCCCCTTTAATGACAGGGACACGATGGACAGCGTGAAGCAGTCGGCAGCTCTCTGCTTGCTCCGCCTGTACAAGACGTCTCCAGACCTGGTACTCATGGGGGAGTGGACATCCCGGGTGGTGCATCTGCTCAACGACCAGCACATGGTGAGGGGCTCCTCCTGTCTTACGTAAATATATGTCATTATGCACCATGAACCTGTCTTAGTTATTAGTATCCATCTGACGTGTGGCCCAAGACAATTACCACAATATTAACTAAAATATACAGCATTGAATTTTCTTTCTGTTCACATGTAGCGTGAACCTATACTTATTTTTTTCCCTCGTCTCTTAGGGTGTGGTGACTGCAGCCATTTCTCTGATTACCTGTCTAAGCCAGAAAAACCCAGAAGAGTTTAAGACCTGTGTGTCTCTGGCTGTGTCTCGACTGAGCCGGGTAGGGAGATCTATGTGTCTTGGTTTTCAAATTGATTAGCAGAACAGGCACTTGTGTCCTGTCAGTATCTGTGTCGTTTGTCAAGTATTGCAGCTGTGTCTGTTGTTAAAATGGCTATATCATCTCTTTCTGTCTTGTTTTTCAGATTGTATCTTCTGCCTCCACAGACCTTCAGGATTACACATATTACTTTGTTCCAGCCCCCTGGCTGTCTTGCAAACTGCTGCGACTGTTGCAGTGCTATCCGCCTCCAGAGGATGGCGCAGTGAAGGGTAGACTGGTTGAGTGTCTGGAGACCATCCTGAACAAGGCCCAGGAACCACCCAAATCTAAGAAGGTCCAGCATTCCAATGCGAAGAATGCCATTTTATTTGAAGCAATCTCCCTCATCATACACTATGACAGGTAACAGTTTTGGGTGGGGTGTACTGTTTTCTAATCTTTTAGTCTGTTACAGGTTGTTAGTGGCTGTAAATAAATGCCACATTTTTTTGTTCAGAATCATAGATGGCGGCATTTGCAGAGGTAAGTATTGTATGTATGCCAGATGATAAACTGTCTAACTAACTAGAGATCTCTCTTATTTTACACTTTTTAGCTGAAAACTTTTAAAAACCTGGCTTTAAGGTAATGAATTTGAAGATATAATGTTCTGTAAGTTTAGTGTTTTTTTATAACAAATAATGGACAGCTAACAACTTACTATATATAACCTGATTTTTTAATTGGTTAATAACTAGCGTACTCTTAAAATGTCTTGCTCTTACAAGTCTTGAAAACCTGGTATCCTAATAATCTATTTATCTTTCCTTCCTTGTCTTTTACCTGATATTCTGTAAAATGCTTGTTTAGTTATTAGCCATATTGCTAGTTTATTCATTTCAAATTATTCCTGGGAAATTATACAGAACGTACTAATATTTACTAAAGCAAGTATCAATGTATTGCTCTTTATATATTGTTTCCATAGTCATTGTACTTTATGTAACTTTTGGATGAAAGACTGGAAGAAAATATCATGAAATATATGTAGCATGAAAACTAAATCTAAATGTCTCCACTCATATTACTCTCTAATTTATGATTCTTATAAAACCTACCTTGCAGCTTCAATTCAGTAAGACCTTTTGGATTGGTGCCCCAGCACTGCTTGTCCTCTTGGTGTTGATGTCTATAGGGATATCCCCTACCTTTTCCTGTCTTTTGCTAATGAAAATTGTGTTTTAACCTAATAATTTAGCATGCAAAATCAAACACAACAAAATCCCATTAAACAAAGAAGCTTCTCTTACAGCTGTCTTATTTCTGAACTTTTGCCTGGTAGATTTGGTCAATTATGATAACAGTATATTCCTGTTTCAGTCTAAGTACTGGACGATGAAACAAACATGTTTCAGTGAAATCCATGTTTGTGTGTGAGGGTGTGAGTGCGGTGTAGTTTTAGCACTTTTTAGCTGTTTGGAGTGGCGGCAGACATTGATGATGCAGCAACTGCTCACACAGCTTCTCCACCTACATTGTCCTTTTTCCAAACCTGAACTTGGCATTCCCTATTTTTAGATGCAGTGCGCAAAACAAAGTGACATTATACACCTCAGCACAATTTACAGATATATTTTATGTGCTCCATTTTAAGATGCATTTTTATACATGTCAGGTGTATCTGTGCTTTGAGAGAAATGTGTATTCTGGAATTTGTTTTCTTCAATGTATCTTTTTATCAGTAAATTTGACTGTTTTTTGCAGATCCAAAGTTATGTGATCAGTCAGGTTCTAATCTTTTGCATCAAAGCACCATAGCACCCTGCTTCCTTTCCGGGCACGGAACTGCACGCTTGACACTTTTTCAATTAAAAAAAAAAAAAACATAATAATAATAAATAGAATTTCTGTGGCTTTTGAATTTCTCAGAATTCAAATTCCATCAGCTCTGGTACTTCTCTGGTCATATCAGTGTAGTATATGCATAGAACTTATAACATGTAATGGCCTAAAGGAATATTTAGATGTCATGGTAGAATTTTACTTTGTATGCCGTGAGCTGTGATGATACAATTACTGCAAATGATGCATTTTTCGGTAAAAATGCAAAAATAGGCCTGGACATCTTGTGTAGTTCTGTGATAGCAATTAAAGGATCCATGTGTTTAATGACATGGTACAGTTACGGGGTGTCTTGGTGTCACGAAAAATATGAAATAAGAAACTGACTAAAGTATCCAGATGTGGCCGTCCTGTTTGTGTCATATCTGAGAGCATCAGAGCAGCACTAGTTGGTCGTGGGGCAGGTTTAGTGAAGAAAACATTTAATTTGCCATCAGATATATAATTATATTTCTTTATTGCTTCCTGCAGCTGGTTTGTGAGTGTAGATGTTAGCATGTAAACTAACACCTCCGCCCGGTTTCCCCCTCCTCTCATTGTAGTGAGCCCAACCTGCTGGTGCGGGCATGTAACCAGCTGGGCCAGTTTCTGCAGCACCGGGAGACCAATCTGCGCTACCTGGCCCTGGAGAGCATGTGTACGCTGGCCAGCTCCGAGTTCTCCCACGAGGCCGTCAAGACGCACATCGAAACCGTCATCAGCGCCCTAAAGGTATGCTGATCCCCCGTCCTGCTCTCTCTGGATGAAGAGAGCCGCAGACTCCCTCTGACCCGGTGGCCACCCCCTCTTCCAGACGGAGCGGGATGTCAGCGTGAGGCAGCGGGCCGCAGACCTGCTCTACGCCATGTGTGACCGCAGCAATGCCAAGCAGATCGTGGCGGAGATGCTGAGCTACCTGGAGACGGCAGACTACTCCATCAGGGAGGAGATGGTGCGTCTCCTGCTCATGTCGTTTGTGTCGTCCATCCTGGCTACTCATCCTTCTGCGTTTTTTTTTTTTTTTATTTACAATTTTCCTTTGGGGTTCATGAACATATAGCAGCGACATTCTTTTGATGGTCACTCATGTTTAGCCCGAATATCTGTTTATTGGGGGCAGCATGACGGTACAGAGGTTAACGGACCAGGGTTTGAGCCTCTGCCTTTGGTTTTGTGTGTGGAGTTTGACATGTGTGACTCCATGTGTGTGGAGTTTGACATGTGTGACTCCCTGTGTGTGGAGTTTGACATGTGTGACTCTGTGTGTGGAGTTTGCATGTTCTCCCCCTGTGGTCCTGGGGTTTCCTCCAGGTATTCCAGTTTCTCCCACGGTCCAAAAACATGCTGAGGGTAAATCGCCCGTAGGTGTGCATGTGTGAGTGAAACATCTGAGCGTGCCTTGAGGTGAGTTGGTGCCCCATCCTGGGTTGTTCCCTGCCTTGCCCCCATAGCCTACAGCAGGGCTGCCCAATCCTGCTCCTGGAGAGTAACCATCCTGCAGAGCTTAGGTACAGCCGTAATGTAACACACCTGATACAGATAATCAGGCACTTCAGTATCACCTCAGTATTAGTCAGCTATGTTGAGGTTAAGCTGGTTCTCATACTGAGATATAACCGAAGGGCCTGATTATCTGTATCAGGTGTGTTAATTTATGGCTGTACCTAAGCTCTGCAGGGTGTTAGCTCTCCAGGAGCAGGATTGGGCACCCCTGGCCTACAGGATAGACCCCTGTGACCCTGCATAGGACAACCAGGTGCAGAAGATGGATGGATGAGTGGATGGATCTCAGGGTAGTGAAGAGAAGCACATGACACAGGGGCTATGGTCAGGATCAGGCCTATTGACAACCGTTTCCTGTTTTGTGGTTACATGGGAATGGGTTGAGGGCTGAGGTGATATCAGATAAACGAGGATAGTGGTAGCAGGTTAGTGTCACAGGGCTTAACCCAGCAGGCTACTGGTTGCTACAAAATAACAGATTTATATACATTGCAGGGAGAGCGTGGTGGAACTAATGAATGCAGATAAACATGGTTGGCTATATCCTCACCCCCTTCAGTCAATAATATGCTTTCTCTTGTGTCTATTTGAGCTGCCAGGATTTGCCTCTCACCTCCCTCCCCATCCTCAGGTGCTGAAAGTTGCCATCCTGGCAGAGAAGTATGCCGTGGACTATTCCTGGTATGTGGACACCATCCTGAATTTGATCCGCATTGCTGGGGACTACGTGAGCGAGGAAGTGTGGTACAGGGTGATCCAGATCGTCATCAATAGGGACGACGTCCAGGGTTATGCTGCAAAGACTGTATTCGAGGTATGTTATGATGTTCATCATACATTTTCAGGCATTCTGTTTTGAAAGTATTTTCCTGGTGCACAGAATTGGGTTATCGCAAATACTGTACTTTAGTGCGAACACAAGTGTGCTAACACTTGAGCAGTGGTTATGTGGGCTGTATTTTCATTGAGTTTTTAATATCTGTGAAAATTACCCCAAGTCACCAAATTCTAACTACAAAAACATTCGGCTTCTGCTTAAACCACTTCATACCAATACTTCTCTTGATATCATTCATGGAAATATGTACAGCGATGAAATTTTGTGTTGACAATTAATTGTCATACAAATAATTGTGATTAATGATATAATTGTCGATTTTTGTTCATTTTATAACATTATTAACCTAGAGATTCGAGATTCAAGAGGTTTATTCGTCACGTACATAGATGTACACATACAACATGTAGTGGAATGTAACCCTGGTCACTCTGAGCAGCTGTGCATGATGAGAGTAACAAAATACAGAAAATTATAAGAAAAATAATAAGTTAAAAAATATATGAAATGTTCCGCTGTACATAATCTATACATAAGTGAAAGGTAAGAGGTATTTAAATGCAATGCATGAAGCAGCACCTAGAGGCATTGAGTATTGTCCCGATTTAGGAGCCTTATGACCTGCGGGAAGAAGCTCCTCCTTAACCTTTCCACTCTGGTCATAAGGCTACGGAAGCGTTTGCCTGAATTCAGCAGGCAAAACAAAGAGTTATTGGGGTGTGAGGGGTCCCTGAAGATTTTTTTTGCTCTGGTCCTGCAGCGGCTGGTGTAGATTTCTTGTAGGGAGGGCAACGCAGATCTGGTGCGACGCTCAGCTGCTCTAACCACCCTCTGCAGGCTACTCATCCTTTCCTAATCATAGTTTAATAATACATATATACCTTATATTGGATTGAATATTGAATACTGGCATATATAAATAAAGATTGATTTTGACTTTTAAGATTTGTAAACAAAAAATGTACTATGCAGATAATGATATATGATTTTTACCTCGCACATCTGCACCGCCCGTCTCTTCATTGTGCCATTTTAGGGCACAAATCATATTGTCTGCATATATAGTAAACTAATCCAGATTATTTACTGGAATTAAGATAGTCTGGGGTAAGTATAACTGAATGAAGATAAAATCCATTAAAACTACTGTACCTTAAATCTGACAAGTTTTCTGGCTAAGCAAGAAATCATTTGTGAAACATGATACAGAGCCCTGGTGTTAATTCCGGTGACTTTTTTTGCTTGTCGTTTTAAGTGTTCATTCCAGTCATCTACTTCCAGTTTTTAGTTCAAAACTATTACCAAAATGTCCCATATTTGACATGTTAGTTTATATTTACATCCGTTGAAATTGCTACTGTCCAAAGACATGCAAATATGTATTTATTGTATGTGCATTCATGCTTTCATTATAAGGAAGCGGTGTGCATTTTAGCATTTATACTGCGAAAGTACAAATCAGCTACTTAAAGGTTAAAATGTATGGAAGTTTCTTGTTATAACAGCATGAATGAAATGCGTATGCATTTGCACTGCCACAAGAAATTGCCGCGTATATCACTAGCGAATGTATACTTTCGTACCAGTTATGTGCGCCTGTTTATATCACTCCAGAGCAGTGGGATCAGAAAAATCTGACAAAATAACATACATTTCTCTAGTTCTTTGTCCTATCGACATAATATACTGACATTCCTGCAGCTTAATAGTGGCAGCTGTCAGGGACACATACAGTCATCCCACATTATCGAGACCCATAAACACGCACTCTAATGCGGGTGAAGGCGCTATGCAGAACTTTTATTAAACAGAGAACATAAAGAACCCAAAATCAGAATATCTGGCTGAATATCTCATTCTGGGCTGGTGGAGATGGCTCACAAGCAGCCCGTAAGATGAACTCGATGTAGTGAAAAGAAATATCAACGCGATCAGATTGAGTCAAAATGTCATGAAACGAAGTGGTACAGATCAGTCGCTATCGTAAAATTTGCTGTGAAGGGTAATGCTGCACACAAGCATGTGCGAACTTGGGAACTACAAATAGGGCAGATACGGATCACTTCAGTGAGATGATGTCATTAAATGAGTGCCAGCCGGTAGAAAACGATATGGAAATAGTGGTAGAAATATGATGGTTTTGTGCCATTCACCTGTTTTTGGACAGATGAATGGAGACAATCCTAGCAATTATGCAAAAAATAATCACAGTCAGCTCAAATAATCGCGATCAATCAATTATGTGATAATTGTGTCAAGCCATATTATGTAGGAAATCTGTAGTTTTATAAGCATAAAGAACTTCAGTGTAGCTTATTCACAGAGCCCAACTTTTTTTAATTTGTAATGCTCATGTATCTCGCCAAACACTCTGTACTGGGCGTTAAGGCAGAAATCTCTGCATTCCCCCCCAGGCCCTGCAGGCCCCTGCCTGCCATGAGAACATGGTGAAAGTTGGGGGTTACATCCTGGGGGAGTTTGGGAACCTCATCGCTGGAGATCCTCGATCCAGGTCAGTCATTCTCGACTACCGCTATTGTTAAACCATTTTAAGTTCCCTAAAATGCTGAAATCCATGCACTTAATTGGATTATTTGCTTTCATTATCTTGGTGAGTTGGTTCCACTACAACACAACTAGAAATAGAAAGTCTTTTTTTTCCTTTGACTTAATTTCCATAAAATAAACTAAAAATAAATTAAATACTTCTCTGCTTATTCTTATTGACAAAGTAATGTAACTGCAAAAAAGCAGTGTAAAATAGACTGGAAGGTAGAGCAGTACAATAAAAGAATTTAACTGTGAGATGAGTACAAAAGTACTGACTTGCATGATAAAGTATCTATGCAGTAGATCCTACACCAAATATGTCATTCCTTGCCTGTGGTTTCTTTTTGGTCTTGGTCACAACACAGTAGTAATGCATTGGGAATAAAAAGGTGAATCTAACAGCTGTTTCTTTTTCACTTCGGCCTGATTGTACACAAAGTGGGGTGTGGATAGTGCCTGCAGGTTGCTTGTGTACCTTCTGCAACCTGCAATCCAAGAGAGCTGTGATCTGTATAAATGTGGTGTACAGGAAAATTGTTCATGGCTTTGCCTTTGAACATGACTTTTGAACATGACTACCAAGTTCTTGCATAAACATGCCTGTTGTCTTAGGCAGAATGTCAGTCTTGTACTGGATATTAATGGTGTAGTTTGTATTTAAGAACCTCATTTAAGCCCAGACTTCGGGGAGCTTCTCAGGATTTGAACTAGGAACCTCCCAGTTACTGATGTACATCTTGGCTTCTAAACACTTATCTTTAACATTTTCACAGCACCTACTCCATTAATCCTGTTCCTGTGCAGCCACTCGTTTGATGTGTCACAATGTGTAGTTATTATTTTTTCTGTACTACTCCACCTGAAACAGATCTTGCCATGACCCTCTTGCTTACAGCAGCACATTTTCTGCTTCTGCTTTGGAAATCTGGAAAGAATCACATTGATGAGCACTTCTCAGTTCATGTCAGAGTAGAAATAAGGTGACAGGCTGACTAAGTATGCTCCCTGTAGCTTTTTTTTTTTAATTTATTTAAAAAAATACATGTATACATTAACATGAGGGGATTTTGCATCTATAGAATCAGTTTTCGAGGGGGGGAGGGGTGGCTGGCAAGAGTCATTGTTCTTTTAAATGGCTTGTTTTGATAGGCTGTTATATTGCAGGGTCTGTGCTACAATGTTTGTGAAGTTGGATCTCTTTGAAATGAGCTGCATGCCTTTTGATTTTGTGGGGTAATCCCCTTGTGTATGAACCCTTCAGGTTCCAAAAACTGAGAATGATGGTAAATAACTCTTAAAAGTAAAACTTTTTCCTAATCTAGTTGTATCCAAACCTGCAACCTTTTCCCGTGACAGTAAAATGTGTAAGAACTTTGCAGAAGTGTATGGCTTAATTTCTGGTAATAAATACATATCTATGCACTGTTTTTCAAGTATATCCTCTTGCCATATTGAATTTCCCATTGCAAGGCTTCCCTGTTGATTGAACTGAATTGCAAAAATCATTTGGCTGGGGGAAACATGCTGATCTTTGATTTTCACGTGGAATTCAGATTCTTTTCATGAGAATCCCTTATTGGATTGTTTCTAGCCATTGACTAGCTTTCTGATAGCATCATTGCTCAATGTAAAAAGCACATTGAGATTATTTAAAGTGATTGTATATTAATTATGGCTGCCACTAATGACTATTTTTTCTATGTATTAATCTATCGACTATTTTACCGATTGCTTGATTAATCTGAATGATTAATTTTCCTCCAGAAAATCAGCTTGACCGTTCAATTTAAGTTAATTTTATTTTGACACCAACAAACTGTATGTTATTGCAAGGCTTTAGATAATGGATGACAGCGTTTCAACACTATATGGACATTTTGACCCCCAATTTGATAAGCAGATTGTCTGCCTGAAATAGTAATGAGATGCATATTGTGATGCCCAAAAGTTAGTAATTTGTAGAAATTTGGCGTATCCTTATGCTTATTAAATTTGGCGGCGCACACCTCATGTTACTGTTTTGGTAAATCATGAAAGCAATGTTCAAACGCAGCCTCAGCACATCTCTGGGTCCTTGAGCAAGGCCCTTAACCCCCCCAGCTCCCTGGGCGCTGCTACAGGTAGCTGCCCTTCGTGGACAGCTTGCTCTACAAAGGGCAAGTTGAAGGAGGCGTAAAAATAATTTCCAATAAAGATTCAATTATTATTTATAGTGGTGGTGAAGAAATGGACAGCTCAGAAGCCATAACTTTGAAAAGAGGAGATGCTGTGGTTAAACAAGGTTAAAAAATAGTTTTTATTTCAGTTCACGTTATTTTCTTTTATTTAGTGTCCGTTTGTTTCAGTTTTAGCTTGCGATAACGACACTAGTCCCAACAAGCTCAACACGCATGAACACACACATAGGCACCATCAGACAAAAGGAACAAGCTCAAATTTTAGCCTAAACATTTTCACTAACACTTATTCAATGGAAATTCTAAGGTAGCAGGCAGACAACTCTATGGCCTTAATAATGAGTGGATTTAGCAGCTAGGACAAAAGATATTTTGCCTTTTGCCTTTTCTCCTGGTCCATCATCCAGAAGATGCCTTTCCTCTTCAGGTGATCATGTATAGGGCTTCTGCTGTGGCATACCATTGAAACTTTGCACTATGTAAAACTACGCTTTTGAAATCATAAAGGCAATTATGTTAAGATAATAAAAGATGCGTCAGTTTAAAATATTGATGTTGTCGGCTACATTGACTTATTTAGCCAGCCCTAATATTAATACTAATAACGCATATAATATACTTTATGTACAACTTCTTCATACGCTTAGCCTGAGTTGGTTAATGAGTATTACTGTTCTGTCTAGAGTTGAGCCATGACAGAAGTGCACATGCAGTAATATATAGTGAAGTCCAAGGCAAGTTCTATTTGCTTAGTTTTATTTAGACATACAGTTGGGTCCATATATATTTGGACACTGACACTATTGTACCTGTTTACTGAAATTATATTCCAATTGAAGTTATACAATGGCCATGCACATTAACATGTGCCACCCTCTTTTTAAAGGGACCAAAAGTAATTGGACAATTCACATAAAAGCTATTGCATACAGGTGTGGGCAACTCCTTTCTTTCATTATCAATTAAGCAAATAAAAGGCCTGGGGCTGATTTGAGGTGTCTTGTTTGCATTTGGAATATTGAGGTGTGAACATACAACATGCGCTCAAAGGAACTCAGTATGCAGGTGAAGAAGGCCATCCTTAGGCTGCGAAAACAGGAAAAAACAATTTGAGAAATTGCCACAACATCAGGAGTGGCAAAATCCACAGTTTGTTACATCCTGAGAAAGAAAGAAAAAGCATTGGTGAACCGGGTCTTTAGTGTTTCTGGATGATGTGACAAAGGATGGAAGCAGCCGAATGAATGCTGAGGTGTCCAGAGACGACATGTCTGCTCAAATCCAGCCAGATGTAGCCAAATTGATTGGGCGGCGTTTCATACTACAGATGAGGACAATGACCCAAATTACACAGCAAAAGCAACACAGGACTTTAATAAAGCAAAGGAGTGGAATATTCTTGAATGGCCAAATCACTCACCTGATCTCAACACCATTGAGCATGCATTTCACTCGCTAAAGACTAAACTACAGACAGAAAGACCCCTTAAGCAAACAGCAACTGAAAGCTGCTGCAGTAAAGGCCTGGCAGAGCATTAAAAAGGAGGAAACACAGCATCTGGTCATGTCCATGAGCTCAAGACTTCAGGCAGTCATTGTCTGCAAAGAGTTTTCAACTAAGTATTACAATTGAACATTTTATTTGCAGTTATGTTAATCTGTCCAATTACTTATGAGCCGCTGAAAGAAGGGGATTGTGTAGAAAAATTACTTTAGTTCCCCACATTTTTATGCAATGGTTTTGTATTTTTTTTTTGAGAGTTGAGCAATTTATGTTTTATTTCATAACTGTGTTTCAGCTTGACAAATTTACATAATCATTAGTCAGTGAAGCATTGCTTGACAGACTTTTTTTTTTTTCTTCTTCGATCATTTCACAATGTATCACCTGATATTATTGGTTATCATTTTGCCTCTTTATCAGTGTTAGAGAGAATTTTTACACCAGCTAGGTCCTGATTTGCATTATGTAATATTTAACCTAAACTAGTAAATAATTATTCTTCCATGTAAGCAATCTAAGCACCTTCTAATCATCAGAGCTTTCCTTATGAATGAATTAGAGCTGTCATGATTACTTCATTTTATTAAAAAGCATCAATTAAAATGATCCTTCTCGATTACTCTGCATTAGCCAAAGATATGTGCCATTGAGCCTTATGGAGTAGCCTAGCCTATCTGAAGTTATTTTGCTTAATGTCTTGCATAATATGGTGCACAATAGCCATATAATGTTATTGTTGCTTTTTTGTTATTTTGCTAACTCATTGTGTGTTTTAGGGCTCAGCGATATGGGGGAAATTTACATTATATATATATATATATATGACGTTTTAACAGTATTTAGTTGAAAATTTAACAATATAGCCAAATGAATCCTATTTACCAACATCATCTGTCAAATAAGTTGACAAAGTGTTGTTGCCATGAGTTTTGTCAACAGAAACAAAGCTGTGCTGACAAATCACTTGCTTTTGCACAATATTGTGTCTATGTAATACAAAATATTTCTGTACAGCAAAAGGCAAATCTCTCTTCATGTTCAGGTCTTGTTCACTTTTCGATTCATCGCTCATTTTTGTTTAATTTTGTTTAATGATCTATGGTTTTTTTTAATATGAGTTAGTCCAGCAACCAGGATGACGTCTGTCCCATATTTTTGGAACCCATATCCTTTTGCTTGCCAAGTTTTATTGATGATCCATCACACATTCACAACAAAACAGAAATGTCTAAATTAATGTATAGCGATGCCTATTGATCTAAAGTGACTTTACTGTGAGTGCTTCTGTGGAGGGGGGGGGGAGCAGTAAGTTAATCGAGTATCATTTATCCCAATATTTTAAAACTGTTTTATCTTTATACCTATTAAAAAATATGCAGGCTCTGGGATGTGTGTGTGTGTGTGTGTGTGTGTGTGTGTGTATGTATCTGTCCATCCTTTGTATTACCTTATAGTCGTCTGTGTCTGTTTTCTTGCGCCATCTCCCCCCTCTGCCCAGTCCTCTCATCCAGTTCAACCTACTGCACTCCAAGTTCCACCTGTGTTCGGTGCCCACCCGCGCCCTCCTGCTCTCCGCCTACATCAAGTTCATCAACCTCTTTCCCGAGACCAAGTCCACCATCCAGGAGGTGCTGCGCTCTGACAGCCAGATCCGCAACTCTGATGTGGAGCTGCAGCAGAGGGCTGTGGAGTACCTCAAGCTCTCCTCCATCGCCAGCACTGATGTCCTCGTAAGATGACAGACTAGCAGAGCAGTTTTTGGGGTCTAGCAGTATGTGTGACAGTGACCCGTTAATTGGGCCGGCGGGTGATGTAGTGCTTTACCCTGCTTCTTTCTCAGGCGACCGTCCTGGAGGAGATGCCCCCCTTCCCAGAGCGAGAGTCCTCCATCCTGGCTAAGTTGAAGAAGAAGAAGGGGCCGGGGGCCGTATCCACTGAGCTGGAGGAGGGCAAACGAGATGGGGGGGAGCTAAATGGGGGTGCAGAGAGGGGCGTCGATGCTGCTGCGGCCATCGCCTCCAATGCTGTGAGTGTGCACCCCATCTGAATCTAATGTCCTTTTACCTGTATCAATATTTATATTGTACACTGGCTTTGCTAAAGTCTCAGGCACTCAAAGAAACTTAAAAGATCTTAATGTTGGTGTAAAACTATGATAATATGTCTATAGCCATTTCCAAACGTCTCCTAAAGTCACCCACATATTTACAGGAACTATTCAATAAACCCAAGTTTTTTTGTTTTTTTAACCGCTATCCCTCTTTGGCTAATCCTTACCTCATTCGAGTTATTTAACTTTGTTAATTAGCTGACGTGGTGTTGAAATTTACCATATTACGGAATGACTAGGTAGCCCATGAAGAAAGGTTTGTCAAGCAAAGCAGTGGTGTTCTAGCTTTTAAACAAGATATCAGTACCTTTTTAGAGATTAGAAGAATTAGTTTTTGTGTTACTTAGTTACTTAGTGGTTTACTGTTAAATGGTTATACACTTACTGCCTGGTTAAGTAGTTTTAAACATTTTTATGACCCCCTAAGACTTTTGTTCAGTACTGTACATTAGGGCTGGGACGATTATTGAACGTAATCGATGATTATAAAAATGCGTCAACATGGAATTTTAGTGTCGACATGTTGTGTAAAACTACGTAAATGTTTTGTAACTGCAATGCACTAAGTCATAAGCTAAACGTACTGTACTGAATTTTACTGTCCACCTGATGATCTCTTCGCCACTCGAGAGCTACAATATTTTATTTATTGGACCTGCGGCATGGGTTTCATTTACAGTACAAAGTTTATTCCGCTAATAATCTGGCTAGTTGTTTCACCGCTGGCACCATCAAAGCTATATCAATTATAGACTTAATTCTGATATAGTTTTGTCTAATATCGCCGGTGTCAGCAGTGCCACACTGTTTTGTAAGGCATGCACTGGCCAATCATGTAGCACTTCTCTCATAAATATTAAGACATTTACTACCACCCTGCAAAAAGGAAATTTGCCACCTGCCCCGCCTCACCCCCCTGCTCACGAGGCTGCATCTACCAGCAGAGATCTGGAGCCTCTGAAGAAGCACGCGGCTCACACACGGCCGTCCAAAGTTTGGGAATACTTCAGCTATGACACCTACCGTAGCCATTTTATATTTTCTCTTGACTTGTCATGTACGAGTGAGACATTATCATTTACTAAATTACTACTACTCTTACACACTGTTGCCAAAATCGTTCTTTGCTCACTGAAGTAAGCTTAACTTCTAAACAAGCTACCTTTGCTACTGTTTGTTAAAAAAAAATGATTCTCCTTTTTTGTTAATAATGCTGTAATGTTTAAGAAATGTTTTAATAAATTGAAATGTTAATGAGAATTTCAGATTTGTGGGGGAGAGGGTGAATCATATTAAATGGCTAACTTGAAAATAATTGCTTATTAATAAATTCATCAGATCAATCAAAAAATAGTTGTTAGATTACTCGAATAATCGGAAAAAATAAGCCCGTAATGCCTGCTAATAGTGAATATGTTATTCGGTTTGTGTCTATCAATGCTATTTCAGTGAGATATGGCTGCCATGCTTTTTCCCTGCTCAGTCAACTCCATCCCCTTCCGCTGACTTGCTGGGCCTTCGTTCAGCGCCCCCTGTTGGCAGCACTGCTCCCAGCGCCAGCAGTCTCTTGGTGGATGTTTTTTCTGAGACAGGACCCACAGCTCCCTCTGGTGTCATGGACGACAACTTTCTCAGGTATGCAGCCATTGCAGAGGATTTTCTGGTGCTATATGAACAACTGCAGTGGGAGTTTTAATGTGCATGGTTCTTAAAAATGTTGTCTGTATGTCTCTGCTTATCTCAGGGATATAGACTGAGAAAGGTCTTTAAATCTCTTGTGTAGTATAAATGGTTTGTTTTGCTCTTTGTAAAAATTCACCCTGTCTTTCACTTGGTTTGTTTCCTTTTAATCTGTTACTCTTGTCTTCTGTGTTTTTCGCCTTGTGACTCGCTTTTTCTCTTCTCTTGCCTTTTTCTCTCCCTCCCCTGTCACCGTCTCTCTCTTTCTCTTTCTGTCCGTATTGGCTCTCCTGTCTTTTGTGTGTCGTTCCTCTTGTCCTCGATTGTGATTGGATGATGGCAGTGATCTGGAACCTCCCACTGAGACCTCTGACTCGCTATTGGTCGAGGCTCCCAGTGACTCGGAGTAAGGGGGCGTTCAAAACTGTAATATTAGTCTTAAGTGTCAATGCCGTAATGAAGGCAGTAACAAAATAAGGGTGATTCAGTTGCATTACCCTTTGTGTGTGTTTGTCAAGATGTTTAGTGTTGTTGGGTGGGTGCTATCTGAAACCTTTGTATATTTATTCAGCTATGACGTTATTGTGCAAATGAACTTTTATATGCTTATACTAACAATGTTTGTCTAACCTCTGCTCCCCCCCTCCCTCAAATTTTCCCTATTTTTCCACATTTCTCACTTCTTCGTCCCTTCTAACATCATTGTTTTGTTTGTTTTGGTACTTTTAAACCCTGCTCACTTATTTGTTGCTAATTCATTTAATTCGTGTGTTTTTTTTTTCCTCTGATGCTTCTCATGATTTTTTTTTTATGTGAATTGTCTGCTTTCTTTTCCTTCTCCTTGCATTCGTCCCTGTTCCATCCCTCTCTGCTGTCTTGGCAACCTCCTTCCTTTTCTCTCAGTTCTGCTCCCAACTCCTCCTCCTCTTTTGGCTCTGAAGAGTCTGCTCCACCTCTGCCTGAGTCAGATGAGCTTCTGAGCAAGTAAGAGCTCTCTCTGCTGTTCATCTCTCTCTGCTCTTCGTCTCTCTCTGCCTTTATTTCAAGCTGCGTTCTTATCCCAGTTTATGCATCAATGCACTCTGAATCCCAGTCCTCCCCCCCCCCCCACCCACCCATTCCTTACATTTAATCTGTCCCTGGCCCTCTTTTTTGTTCCTTGTCGCTGACTTTCAGGTTTGTGTGCAAGAACAATGGAGTTCTCTTTGAGAACCAGCTGCTTCAGATCGGGATTAAGTCAGAGTACCGTCAGAACCTTGGTGAGCCTCCAGACCTGTGCCTATCATTCGTTCTGTGCAGAGAAAGTCCAGGAAAGTAAAATTCCAGACCAGGATTTTGTTTCAACCAACTAGCTGAGTACTCTGTGATCATTTATACTCAAGTGGTTGGTTGAAACAAAATCTTTTTTACGTTTGAGACTTAAATTATCCAGCTCTTCTGAGCTTCTCCTGTCGCCGACTCAATTTGTACTTAACCCAGATCCTCTGTTAATCATATATTAATTAGGCATGTTTAATTGTACATTTCTCTGCTGTGCATCTTCTGGTTGTATGCTGCAATCAATGATGTGTGTGGGATCCCCACCCTTCGCAGGGAGGATGTACTTGTTCTACGGCAATAAGACGTCGGTGCAGTTTGTCAGCTTCAGCACTTCCGTCAGCTGTCCCGGAGAGCTGCAGTCTGATATCCTTCCTGGCTTAGGGCAGCCGGGCCCCTATAGGGATGTGGGATATAATATGCATGTTACTGTGGGTAGAAGGTACTAGATACATTCGCCCTCTGTGAGGCACTCCTGTGTTTCTTAGTGGTTGCTTCCCCAGAATTTGCCACTGAGGCAGATATATGTAGAATATAAGTATAAGTGCAGTACAGTTGATTGTTCAGCGTTCAACTTCTTTGTCACAATGACGTGGTCGTCCTGCAGAACTGAGTGCTCAAATCTGTGTGGATTTCCATGGTGCCTGGCTGTCCTGCCTGTGTTTGTACTGGAGCCGTTTGCTACATCGTGGAGCCTCAGTGACGGCCCTTCGTGCACTTCAGATCTCCTTGACCCCCACTCCCTCACAGCTGAACATCCAGGCGAAGCAGGTGGAGCCCCAAGTGGAGGGCGGAGCTCAGGTGCAGCAGGTGATCAACATCGAGTGTCTGGCTGACTTCTTGGAGGCCCCCCTGCTCAACATCAAGTTCAGGTGCGAGCGACGCCTCCTCCCGCAGAAGTGAAGATCTTAAGTTTTCCAGGGTAGGCAACTGTGAGAAACAGTGAAACACTTTGGGAAGTGGACATAGCGCATTTCCTGGTCACTCACTCACTCAGGCTAACTGAAAAGTCACCTGCTGTTATCAACCACAACAATGCAGTGATGCTGATCCAGGTGTAGGACCCAGGGTATCACAGGGCCTGTGTATCTGTCTTGCCTCTTGGCCTTCACTCTGTCTTAGGACACCTATAGGTATAGTCTTTAACCGCTGGATTTCTTCGAAATCTTATACATATTATTGAGCTGGGTGAGCGCTATTTCGCTTCTGTCATACACCTGAATGAGAAAGATGACAATAAGCCACCATTGTGCCGGTCAGGTATGGAGGAGCTCTGCAGAACATCACCCTCAAGCTTCCCGTCACGATCAACAAGTTCTTCCAGCCAACAGAGATGTCCTCCCAAGACTTCTTCCAGCGCTGGAAGCAGCTCAGTCTGTGAGTAGGGAGGGGTTTGGGGCGGCTGCGTCTTTGGGCCTGAGCTTAGGGAAAATGCACTTATCCTCCATTACATGCCTTTTTTCTATGAAATTCATGATACAGAAAGCATTTACTCGTAACTGTGATACAACAGGTAGAGTCTTTTTTTAACTGTGGCTTATTAGTTTGGAATGAGCTCCACTTTTAAATCCATGTCATAATAAATGTTCCGTGTAACCGAAATGCATCTGAAAGCGTAATTCCTAAAGTTGCCCCATTCTTCTTATTCAGCCCCCAGCAAGAGGCCCAAAAGATCTTCAAGGCCAAAAATGCCATGGACTCTGAAGTGCTCAAAGCCAAGGTAGCGTCCATGTGTTCCTCCTCCAGCATGCATGCAGATTCATTTGTGTCTGGGGGGTGTCACACTTTTTGATTTTTTCATATATAGCAGGTAGTGCAGGGCGGTATACCGGTTCATACCGAAAACTGTTTTTTATTATTGTTATGATATGAATTTTTCTTATACCGCAATACCGGTTTAAAAAGCCTAAACAACATTCGGAAAGTGGCGCAGCTGGAAACTGTTTAAGGGGGGACCTTTCTCACTGCTGCACCGCTAAAATTATACCGCAAAAGATCAGAAATGGAAGATATAGCAGACACTGGAGTTGGGAAAAATGAGACACTGGGGTTGTCAAAATTCTATTGAGATACTGATTTTTAATATCAATTAGAATCTGATTAGATACTCATTTTCACCATTATTAATACCAGCAGTGCGTTTTTCACTTTATTCGCCACACTTCACACAACACCAGTACAGCGTGTGTGTGCAGGTATGCACAGACATACGCACACAGACCCTCCCCTCTTTTCAATAAACGCTGAACGCACTCGTGCTGGTTAACACACACACAGTGAGTTAGCCGAACATGGCATATGCTGTAGTTGAAGGCACTTCGCAAGCTGCTTTAGTGAAAGAGACAAAATACGTAAAAGTGCCGTTTGAAAGCATTTTGCAGACGAGCATGGAAAGGCTAAGGATGTTGATAAGCCTCTATGCAAACACTGCTACAAAGTTGTGCCGACGAAGATAAGTAGCGCATCAAACCTGGCGAAGCATCTTAAAGACCGACATCCCGGTCTTTATGAGAAATTTTGCGAGGTCAGTAAAGCTCGCGTTCCAGCAGCACTGTACTATTAAATACTTATTAAAAATGTTAACTTGGCTGGCTCACACCTTAACATTAGCCGTTTTATTTTATTTTATTTATCCTTTATTTTACCAGGAAGGTTCTATACAGTATCTCACAAAAGTGAGTACACCCCTCACATTTTTGTAAATATTTTATTATATCTTTTCAAGGGACAACGCTAAAGATATGAAACTCTGATAGAATGTAAAGTAAT